>JAFEMH010004805.1:0-191090 GCA_022495995.1 Adenophora triphylla var. japonica
GTGGAGATCCGGTAGTAGCCCATGCCCGAGAATGATTTCGCATTCAGGGCTCACAAGAAGCGTTCACTGTGGGGGGACCGCATGAGCCCTATTGTGGACTTCGTTCATGCAACTTGCTTGCTTCTTCTTGGGCGATGCAGCGTAGGAGTGGCCCGTGGTAGCGTTTCTTGTATAAAGGCATGTCCCCGAGGATGACGAAGCGAGAGGCGAGGCGTTTTAGGGCCATGATGCTCTTGGTTTTGACTCCCTTCGTGTGTGGGTCTCTCCTTGTTCATGAGGGTGGTTTCCCGTTCTTGAGGTATTGGAAGATCTGGTTGTACCATGGCTCATTGTGACGGGCTTAGGTTACGGTTCGATCTCTGGCAGTGGCGGGAATTTCCTTTCGCCCGACTTTGAAGCGGTTTGATTGCTTTTCCTTCGGGGATTTCCACAAGGAAGCCAAGGTGGCTAAGGCGTCTGCAGAACTGTTTTGGTCTCTTGGCAAGTAGTGGAAGGTGACCTCTTCCGTGTGTGATGAGGTCCTCCATGCGAGCATGGTATTTTTGCAAGCACAGGTCTATGGTTTTCCACTTGTTGGAGACTTGGTTGATGATCAAGGCCGAGTCCCCATAAACTTGAAGTTTCTGGACATTCCTCTCGAGTGCGGCTTGTAGTCCAAGCGCGAGCTTCATATTCGGCGGCGTGTTGGTTACCTCGAAATTGAGCTTTATAGCAATTGGGGTGTGCTCGTCCTTGGGATCTACCAAGAGCATACCGATGGGTTTCCCTTTTTGTTGGGTTTGCTCAGTCGAAGAACGGTTGCCATCGATTTTCGCCTTCGATTGCGAAAGATTCCCTCGTCGAAATTGTGGTTCGGGGCCTCGAGCCTCGTCGGTTGGGAAATCGGCCGGTTGTTGACCATGGCCCGTCCCTTGATTGACTTTTGGTTTACGTACTTGATGTCAAATTCCGCTAGGAAGAAGGACCATTTGGCGAGCCTCATTGGCAGAGATGGTTTGTCGAAGAGGTACTTGGCCAGGTCCATTTTGGAAACCAAGTGTGCCGTGTGCGGCGCATGTAGTGCCGTAGTTTCCCGACAACCCATACCAGAGGCTGCGCGAGGTTTTCTCGAGGGCGAGTAATTGAGTTCGCTGCCTTGAAACTTTCGGCCCAGGACGAAGTAGATGGCGTTTTCGACCCGTGACTCCTTCTTTTCTTGACAGAGCATGGCTCCAAGCTGCGGTGTCGGTCACGATTAGGTATAGCAACAAAGTGGCTTTTCCTCGTGGGGAGGACGAGAGAATCGGGAGGACTCACAAGGTATGCTTTTATTTTTTCAAAGGCATCTTGGCATTCCGAGTTCCATTCGATGTCGGCGTTCTTCTTCATCGGTTTGAAGATTGGCTCGCATATGAGGTCAATTGGTTGACGGCGGGCGATATATTGCGGGCGGCCCATGAAGCTTTTCACCTGCATGTCCGAGTTTGCGGTGGTCTCATTTCGATGATAGCTTTGATCTTTTGAGGATCCACCTCGATGCCTCTCTCGGTGACCATGTATCCCAAAACCTTGCCTCGGCTAACCCCAAATGTGCATTTGGCGGGGTTAAGCCTCATTGAAAGTGTTTTCGGAGGCGATTGAAGGAATTTTCTCGGAGTGCGTGAGGTGTTGTCCGTCGATCCCCTTTGAGTGAACGATCATGTCATCGACGTACACTTCGATCTCTTTGTGGATCATATCGTGGAAGAGGGCGGTTCTTTTCCCGTTGGTAGGTAGCCCAGCGTTCTTTAGTCCGAACGGCATTGCGTGTAGTAGGTTCCCCAGGGGTTGTGAAAATTTGTCTTTTCTTGGTCTTCTTCGGCCATCTTGATTTGATTGTAGCCGCAAAACCGTCCACGAAGGACTTGACTTGAAATTGGGCTGTAGTGTCTACCAACATGTCGATGTTGGGTAGTGGAAAATCGTCCTTGGGACTTGCTTTGTTGAGATCTCGGAAGTCCACGCAACGGCGTACTTTTCCATTGGCCTTGGTGACCGTGACGATATTGGAGAGCCATGTGGGGTACTCGATCACCACGATGAAGCCGACGCGGAGCATTTTTTCGATCTCCTCTTTGACTTGTAAAGACCACTACGGCTTGATTCGGCTGTGAGCTTTTGCTTGATGGGCTTAGCCTCGGGATTCAAGGGATCCAGGTGCTCTACAATGTTAGGATCTAATCAGGGCATGTCTCGGTAAGACCAAGCCGAACACGTCCACGAACTCTTTGAGCAAAGGTGCGGTCAATGCGTCTTGCTGTGCTTAGGTGAAGAAACTTCCGATTTGCGTCTCTTTTGGCTCTTCGGCGGTTCCCCAAAGAATTCACTTTGGTTAAAACCTCCTCGGCGGCTTGGGCCCGGTTTTCTCTCGTTTGACAACATGCTTAAAGATGTGCTTAATGTATTGTTCGTTTAATGTGTACGCTTCTTTATCGAAGTGAATCGTTATTAGCTTGTTTGTGTGTTAGTTAATTTATCGGTTGTTAAAGATGCAATGAGAGAGATACTCGGAAAGATCGAAGCATTCATTAAGAGCATACGGGAATACATTATTGGCAATGAGTTCGTAATCTTACGGCGTGAGGCCATCGGATGACTCGAGAGACTCAAATTTAAAGCTAATGGACTCGGGGATGAGTTTTGACACTAGACTCTAGGACTCGAGGGGTCGAGACCAAGTTGTTCGATCATGTCCTTTTTCTTTGGCAGGTGGGTCAGGAGAAAGTGGCCCCGGTTATTGAGGTGGCAATGAGCTTGATAGGAGATGGGGCTTGAAGGGCTTTATGTCATCGTTCCCGATCATTGCTATCACGAGTTATCGAAACAAAATCGATTAGATCTGGCATCTCGATTTCTTCTTTGAAGAAGCGAGGTGGAGCGTGGCTCGTCCCAAGCATCGTCTGCGGAGTCTTTTGCTTTTGTCTTGGGCATTACTAGCTCGAATGCGAGACTCGTCCCGCTTGTTGAAAGCGTGGAGTGTTGGCCGATGAGAGTTTTTCGAGTTCTTCCGCCAAAGAGGGGGTTTTCCAACCAAAATTCATTGTGAATAGTGGTGGTTGTGGATCCCAGCAGGGCGGTGTGTCGAGGAATGCTCTTCGGACGGGATTTGGCTTGAGGCCTTAGAATCTTGCCGAGGTTCTGCTTTGGAGCTTGTCCATGGTTGTCGGCCGGCTTTGTTTGGCACCGATCGGCTCTGTTCCCTTTTACGGATCTTCTTCCAAGTTGCCGGCCTTCTTTGTGAAGTACTTGGTCATGTCGAAGGCTGTAGGACGAAGATCGGAGATGGCGTGCAAGCCTCTTTTGTTATACGTGGAGTGTTTTCGTGCGGCTCGCTTGTCCTCCGCAATGTGTTCGGGAGTAGGAGAGTATCCCGGGCCGTGCGGGGTATTCTCTTTGATATTGATGATACGTTGAGTGCCACGATGGCGTTTTCCCAAACCGAGCCCCGGGATGTAGTTCATGTGCTTCATCATTTTCATCGGGGAGGGATCTTGTCCCAAATCAAAGGCGGGTCTATGTGGCACACTTGGGCCTTTGGGCTTTCGATGGTGAACCACTGTTAGCATCATGCCATCATCGTCGGGTTTGATTTCTAAGGCCAGGACGCCGTTTGTTTCGGTCCTTTCGTTGACTATGCTATCACCGTAGATGATGGTAAGATCTGTTCCTTGGACGAACTTTACGCACCGATGAAGAGTGGATGCCACCCCATTGATCCGATGTAGCCAAGGGCGTCCCAAAATGGCGATGAATGTGATTGGGATGTCGATGACTTGGAAATCATCGGGACCATTTTGTTTTCCAAACCACGGGTTCATGTGGCTATTCCCAAGGCGGGGCGGGATGTTGAGTCGTATGCCTTGATTGCACGAGTCGAGGGCTTTAGATCGGTTGCTTTGATCCCTAGCAAAACCATCATTTTGGGTGGAAGGACGTTCATGGATGATCCCCATCTACCGGCTTGCAGACCCGTGGAGACGACGGCTCGTCAGTTGAAGCTGTTATGTAGAGAGGCTCGTTATGAGTCGGCCCAAATTTTGGAAGGTCGAGCTCGCTGAAGGTGATGATATTGCTTTGTAATTGACGTTGCCAATCATACGAGCTGCTTCATCGGGTGTCTTGTGATGGGAACCATGGTGCAGGCCAGGCTTTCTTCCAACTTGAGCTTGTGCGGGTAAGATGAAGTGAGTAAGGACCGGAGCGAGATGTTAGCTGAGTGCGCTTGAGCTGTGTCAAGACGGGATCTTCGGCCTTTGGGTCCAAGGTTTCGGCTTCTTTGGCGTAGGGTCCCTTTTCGGTTCGTGGCTCGGGTATGGGCGGCCTTTTGTCCGTCCGTGGAGGATTCACTGGGATTTGGCCGGAACGTGTCGAACATTCACCTCTGGACTTATGGTTTTTCTTGTCTCTCCTATTTACGTAGTGGGAGGAGCACGATTGGCGTAAGGCCGGCTGCGCCTTTCAATTCGTTCACCGTAATAGCCTTTCTTGAAGCATCAATAGTGGCTTTGAGATCTTCCCAAGACGGGGTTGGATTATACGGACCTTCGGGCCTTTGGTGGCGGTGCGAAGCTCGTCCCAGTGATCATGGAGCGTACATTGCCGTGGCCTTGTGCGAGCTAGGCTTCTTGGAGTAGATGACGTAGTAGTCAAACTTTCCTGAGGGTTCTCCCGAGGTTCCGACGTAGGATCACCGGATTCATACCTCCTTTTCAGTTTTTGTTGAGAAGATAGCTTCTTCTTTCGTCGAGGGGCGGCCCTCGTTCATTGCATCACGGAATTCCATTTCCAGGACAAGCCTTCGCAATCGCTTGAGACATCCCACCGAGATGTGTTCGTTGTTTGGCGGTGAGTACGGGACCTCGGGAGGCTGGATGGGCAAGCTTTCCTGCTGGAAGGTCTTATGGCCTTACGTCATAGCTGCATGGCTCGTATGAGGAGTAACGAGGTTGACTTACGGGAGACAATGAGAGACGTTAGAGGCGTAGGAGCGGTCATGACTTAGGAAGCCCCGGGTAGTTGGGTGGCTAATGTTCCGATGTGGTGCATGGCACCTTCGATCCGAGCTTGTTGCTCACCTTGACGTTTCTCAATAGCCATGAGGACTGCCCAAACTTCTTCCAATGTTGGGAAATTTCTTGGGGGTAAGGTCCCGTTCTCATCGTTGTTATCCACCGACTTGGCCATGGGGATTGACGGACTCTGGTGATGAGCTGGGAAGGAGGTAGGACCTTGCTATTTTGACAGGAGACGGGTTCCGGGTACTCTCGACCACTCTCTACGGTTAGGCTGGAGGGGGTGACGGGCAAGGTTTAGACACGAGGAAAGACCTCACGGGATAAAAAGGGGGAAAGCTCACGTGGCATGCGGTTTCCGTTTCTTTTATTTTCTCGATTTTTTTGTTGTTTTAATTTACTTAAAACGTGTTTTCTCGAGAATCCTAGGTAGGTTGGAAAAGATTGCTCTTGTTTTTCGCAACTATTCTAGATCCTGGGTCAGTCGAGACCATCATTGCGGCTATAAGCCCCTCGTTTTGCACCTGTATTTCGACATTCCGGGTTGGACAGCCCTGGGCGAGGGTCCTATAGAGCAAGCGGTTTCCACCGGCCTAAGAAAAATCGAACCTAAGGACCGAGCCTTGTCATGTTCGTTTTGATGCGTTAGCCATGTGAATAGTGAACCGAGCGGCCCGAGTCAAGATCGGAGTCAAGAGTTCGGCATGACCTCTCTTTACCTTGCTTGTGCAAGGGATGCAGTGACGTTAGGCGTTGGTGGGTCATATCGTCATGGCCGACGTATCAAGCGTGATGACATGGTGTCATGCGAGCATGGATGTATATCAGGGACGGAACATCGTCAGGTGTAGCTTCGGAAATCAAGATCGAGTCAAGATTTTAGCATGACCTTTCATCGCTTTGCTTGCGCTTGAGGATCTTGAGTTCGAGCCTTGACTCGAAAAAATGGCCGGCATGGTATATGTATCCAGCCGGCATTTACACCTGACCGGGTAAAAACCAACCGAGTGCAGACGCAGTGTGACTCAAGACTCAAACGTGCGGGGTTGACGCTTGGCTAGGATGGGATGTTTGGAATGATCCGTGCGCGTCCAAGAGGCCTAGGAAGACCTAACGGACTGCAACTGAGACCACTCCGGGTTGAGGTTGTAGTGTGCGGTGTATCCGAGGCGGCGGTGCGCGTAGCGTGCGGTGTAACCGAGGCAGTGTGAGTAGAGTGCGGTGTAACCGAGGCGGCGATGCGCGTAGTGTGCGGTCTCTAAAATTCTTTTACGAGTAAAACGAAGTTTTTGAAGAATTTTAAATGTATGCACAAATGTATATTGATGCATTTTTGTATTTTTATTTTTTGTAAAATAAAAACGAAGCACGTGCACACACACACACCAGTTAAAGGAAGGGTAAAATGAAAGTTTGACCCTCATCATCGTTTTAAAAATCTTTTGTTTTGTTTAAAAAGTTTTAAAACAAAATCTCCCAGAGTCGCCAACCGAAATTACCCGGGATCAGGCTCGCGCGCGGAGCCGGCATCTCGCATTCGTCGGTCGTTCGGGAAAGTCGCCCGGATCCGAGAGGCAGCGCAATCGCGCCCCGGCATCTGGCTTATTCCGTTTTAGCGTTGCGTGTTGGAGGTGTCTCATTGTGTTTTGCTTTGTAGAGTCGCCACGCCGTTTTTATTAAGCCCAAAACATTGAAAAAGGGCATCGGTTTAAAGATAATTTTAAAGCTGTTTTTGTGTGATGAGATTTTGAGTTCGGAGGTCGATGACTCCCGGGAAGAGAATATTAGAATATTAGAGCTCACCAGAGTAGCCTCGTAAACGAGTCTTTCGGATACCCCTAATATCCTTTAAATGTTGTGTGTGTGTGCGTGTGCTTTTAAAAATGCATCTTTGTATCGGATGTCTACATTGTATGCTATGTATGGAAATGTATTGAAATAGTGTAGGAAGGAAGCCTTACCAATGTTGTTTCGTGTCTGTCTTCATTTGGGGAATAGTGTTTGAGGTCGGAGTAGCGTTCCGGTATGGATCGGGATTGCTTCGGGAGGGACCGGTTGTACTGCGGACGGAGTTTCGGCGTGAGTTGAGGTTGTAGGCTGCGTTCGGGGCGAGAGGTTCGGCGTGCGTGGGGATCGTCGGGATCACTCGGGAAGAGGTTCGGCGTGCGTTGTGGTGGCGAAGTCACTCGGGCGGAGTTTCGGCGTGGTTTGGGATCGTCGGTTTGACTCGGAAAGAGCGGGACAGGTGGAAAGACCGACGCAAGGCCTCGGAGTACCGCGAGGGGCCTCAGAGTACCTCGAGAGTGCCTCGGGGCAGCGCGGGAGCGTCTCGGGAGCGCTCGGGGAGGCTTCAGAGCACCACGAGGGGGCTCGGAAGGCCTCGGAAGGATCCGAAAGGGGCGGGAATGCCTCGAAAGGACTTAGAGGGAAGCCGGAAGGCCTAGGGAGGAAGAGAGAAGTGGGAGGTGTGTGAAAATGAGGAGGGGGAGCCCTCTATTTATAGTGCCGAGATTAGGTGCAAAGAGGTCCGTACGGACCTCCACAGTAATCCAGTATTTTGGTTTTCCTCGATTTGAGGGAATCTGTGATGATGGAGGAATATTTGCAATTATGGTGTCCCCTGAGCAATAAGGTCCGTACGGACCATCTTGCATGCAAAGAGGTCCGTACGGACCAACTCTGCAGGGGAGTAATCATTTTCCCCGGGATTTGAGGGAATATTGTGGACTTTAAGGAGATTCAGTAATTATGACAACAAAGAGGTCCGTACGGACCAATATTGCTTTCCCAATTTCCTGAAAATTCCCGAAAGGTCCTTTTGTCCCTTTTTATCCCAGAAAGGCTCCTCCCTTGGTTTGGTTGGGGGTTTAGAGAGGGTTTTGAGTGAGAGGGGTCGTCGAGACTGTGTTGATGAGTCTGCGGTGTTTCCCGTGTGTTTGAAAGGGTGTGATCCAGATTGGGGTACTTACAATTTCGCATGCACTTACTCATGGATTAAGTGTGACTTATTACTAGGTATCTACGCTTGACTAGTAATTAGATTCCATCGTTTCATAAAAATGTCATTTTTATATTCATTGTAAATGAGTGTCACATTTTTATATTAGAAATTAGACTTATTCTAAATTTTTTCACCAGACAAACAACATAAGTATAAAATAAAGTAACACTTCTATTTTTTTTTCACCATACAAACATGTATAAAAAGGTAACACATATTAGGAATATAATATCATTATATTAAATTCAAATATATATTGTTATATATAGTTTAGGAAACACAATCATTGTATTAGATTAGAAAACACAATCTTTGTAATAGATTAGAAACCTTCTCCTTCTAGGAGATTACCTTCTCATTGTAATCCTATAAATATGTATCTTTAGCATCATAATCAATTGAGACATTCAATTCAATTCCTCTCTTCCCTGTTTTGATTGACTTCGTCTAACCCTCATTATTCTAATATGGTATCAAAGCATTAATATTCATAGAAGAACTTCTCCGCGAAACCCTAGCGGCAAAACCCTAAGCCGCCCATGTGATATCCCCATCCCACATCGGAAATATGTGGAAGTTTAGTGTGATATATAGAAGGCCCATACACTACTATTAAGCATCAAATCATCCATCGGACTTTTGGAGGCCTGTGATGGGCTGTGGTTAACCCAAATGAGGAGATACTTAGTGGGCCAGTGTGTGGTGCCTACATAGCGGGTCGGGCTTCGGGCTCGGGTCGTTACAGCCCCACATCCTCACCACCTTAGCTTCCGCCATCAACCATCAAACCCCACCCTCCTAATCCCCAAATATCACCCTCGGCAAACCCTTGGCCGAAACTCTCACCCTCTCTACCTCCTACACCATCGCCCCACACCACCCTCAAATACAATCAACCTCGGCAAACCCCACCAAGCCGTACCCCTTCCCACCACCACCTTCAAAATCCTTAGTAACAGCAAAAAAATCCTTAGCAACAGAAAAAAAAAAAAACAGCAGCAACAATTCAGCAAATTCAGCAACAACAACAACCATGGCAGCAACAACTGCAACTGCAGCTACAAACCCTCCCCCCCACCAAACTTCCAGCCGAAACCGAAGGCAAAACCTACTGCCAACTACCAAAATCCTCACCACCATCGACTAAAACCCTCCTAGCCGAAACACGCTCTATCCTTCTTAACCTCTCACCTCACTTCCGCCATCTCAAAACCAAAACCCTCCCTCATCACATCCCAAATTCAACCTACCTTCTTCACGTAAACCTTCACAGCCGCACCACCCTCCCTAGCGGCAATAACCCTCTTATTCTTAGCAGTAAAACCTACTGCCTACCGCCCCACCATACACCACCACCCCAACCAAAACACCACCCTCGGCTCAAACCCACCAGCCGAAATCCTAGACAAAACCCTAAAAAAAATTATTCAATCACCTCGGCTCAAAAATCCCTTTGACCGAAATCCTAAACTTTTTTCTTTATTTAAATCCCCTCGCCCTAGCCGAAACCAATTCCCCCTACTTCAAAAATCCCCTCGTCCTAGCCGAAACCAATTCCCCTACTTCAAAACCCCCTCGGCCTAGCCGAAATCAATTCCTCCTACTTCAAAATCCCCCTCGGCAAAATCGAAAAACCCCTCTCCACAACCCCACCATCTCCGACGTAGTCATGCACCAACCTATCACCACCTCGGATGCGAGGAACCACATCACATCAGAAACGACGTACCCATCTTCAACCGCTTCATCAAACCCGGTTCATCTCATCACTCTTCAAGATTGGACTTATCTAAGGACCGTCCATCTTGCAGGGGCATATTAGGAATATAATATCATTATATTATATTCAAGTATATATTGTTATATATTCCCTCCGTCCCGCTACAAGCTGCACACTTTTCTCATTGGGTGTCCCATTACAAATTGCATACTTCCTATAATGGCAAAGAATCTTTACTATTTCACCCACTGATTCTCTCTCCTACTTTACTTTTCTACTCACAACATCAATCAACTCACTATTTTCTATCCCACTTTCTCTCTCCTACCTCACTTTTCATATTCACAACACTTACTCCACTAATTTTCTCCTTAATTTGCGTGTAAATAGTAAGTGTGTACATTGTAGCGAGACGGAGGGAGTATAGTTTAGGAAACACAATCCTTGTATTAGATTAGGAAATACAATCTTTGTATTAGATTAGAAACATTCTCCTTCTAGGAGATTACCTCCTCATTGTAATCCTATAAATATGTATCTCTAGTATCATAATCAATTGAGTCATTCAACTCAATTCCTCTCTTCTCTATCTTGATTAACTTCGTCTAACCCTCATTATTCTAATAACACATACTTCCTCCGTCCTGTCTGTCCCATTTAAACTCCAAAAAAAAAAAAAAAGATAAAACAAAATTAAAAAATTGGTCCATTTTAGGGCCCCAAATTTTTGTTATAAATATAAATTATAAACTCGTTTTATATAATTTTTTACTATATATTGGTAAACTCTGGTTCATGGACGATTGTGCTCAGCCGTGTTCGATCCTAAGCAAGGCTATTACACGAACCTAGCCGGCTCGAGCTCGAAAATATATTCAAGCTCGTCTTTTTTTTCGAGCTAGCTCGTGTTCGGCTCGTATGTTTAACGAGCTCTGTTCGAGATCGACTCGTTTGAGCTCGGTTCGTGTTCGGCTCGTAAGAATTTTATCTTTTTAGCCGAATTATTTTGTTTACCTTGAAGCCTGGGCATTTTACATTGGTTTTCTTTTGATGTGGAAAATCAGTCTTGGCCTTGGCATTTATCCCACATGAAAAAAAAAAAAAAAAACAAAAGTTTTAGTCTTTTCTTGGCATATAAGGAGGCTTAAGCCAAGGTGATCATGCATTGATATTGGCTGGCTTAGCCATTGGCCGATCGTGGCCTAGGCCGTGGCCTTGGCCGTGACTTAGGATTTTTTTCAAATAATAAGTTAAAGCTTGAGCTTGGCTCGTTAATACTCGAGCTCGAGCATCTCGTGAAAAGCTTGCGATCCAGCTCACGAAAAGCTCGAAACTTGGTTCGATCCGAGCTCGAACAGGCATTCTGAGCTCGAGCTCGAGAAAAGCTTGAGCTCGTTTAAAAGTTAACAAGCTCGAGCTCAAAATACCAAAAGCTCGACTCGGCTCGGCTCGGCTCGGCTCGTTTACGACCCTAATCCTAAGCATAGGTGTTTTCATCATTTAAGTTTTATTTTGTTTCTCCTAGACAACCTTCTCTCTCTCTCTCTCTCTCTCTCTCTCTCTCTCTCTCATCCTAATTTTGGGCTTTCCTATTAACGGTCCATGTGTTTCAAAATGAACTTAAAAAAAAAGAAGATAAAGACTTATATGAGAACAAGAATACTCGTCTCATTCATGAGACGGGTCGAATTCATGACCCGCCCAAAAAAAAACCTTGAAGCCCAAAAGCCAGAGTAAAAAAAGTCGGCGTTAACCGTAAGCTACTCGGCGCGGAGCAACTCAGCTTTGAACCTAGGCTACTCGGCTGGAACCAACTCTATATATATACTCCCTCCGTCCCGCCCGAAGAGGCACAAAATCAACCTCGCACGCAAATTAAGGAAAATGGTGTAAGAAAGAGAAAAAGTTTAAATGTTGTGAGTATGAAAAATTAAATAGGAGAGAATGAGTGGGAGGAATAGTTAGGAGAGAGAATGTTGTGAGTGTAAAAGTAAAGTAGGAGAGAGAATGAGTGGGTGAAATAGTAATAAAAACTTTCCTTTTTGGGAAAGTGCCTTTTTAAATGGGACACCCAAAAAGAAAATTTGTGTCTTTTCGAACGGGACGGATGGAGTATATATATATACAAGTATCTTTTTTCCACTTTTCCTCGACATTATTCCCATTCCAAAATTACTTGATAATTGGGCTGACGAAACAAAGATGTTTGGTTCCAAAATTACTCGTAAGTTTTCAATTTAATCTTACTCTTACCCAACTCTGTTCTTGATTTTTTTGTTATTAAGTTGAATTTTTTAGAGTTATTCGAATGATTTCTGAATTGATTTTTGTTGTAACGCGCTTACAGAAAAGGAATAGGATTACGTATGAATCTGACACGTGGCAGCCTCTCATAATAAAAAAAAAAAAATTTAAAATTTTAAAATTTAGTTTTTTTTTCGATTTGTGAAAAGTAATAGTTACTATAACATAATGTAATACTTGTATGCATATAAAGTAATAGTTTGTATACATTAAAGTAATACATATATACAGAAAAGTAATAGTGTTTTTCTCTGTGTTTTCTTCGTTTGGCAAAAGTAATACTTATTATAACTAAAATGTAACAAACGTGTTATTTATATGTAATAGTATTTGTACATAATTGTAACACATATGTATAGATATCTATATGTTTTCAAACAATAAGTTACAATGAGTTCAAATTTATCATGATACATGTAAAAGTATTACATTATCTATAGAAATATGTTACAATTTCATCTATTAAAGTGTTACATTTACTTGTATAAACTATTACATTCATATACATAAGTTATTACATTTCAAATATAATACATATAATTTGTATTACATTTGAAAAAATGGGTGAAAACGAGCTTTTGTTTTTTTAAAACAAGTATTACGTTTACTTATGAACAATGTTACTTTATATGTATACAGTCATTACATTAAGAGATGATAACTATTACTTTTTCTAAACCACTGAAAAGCCGAAAAAATAATATAAAAACTAAAAAAAAAAAAAAAAAAAAACAAAAAGCAAAAGATAAAAAATAAATAAAAAATTAAGACCATTCCTAATGAACTAAATATATATATACGGAACTTTCATATAAGCCAAAATAAGGAATATACGGAACTTTCGTATAAGGATGAATCCATGGGTTATGGGTTGATCCGTCTCATGCATGAGGCGGATCCCCTTGTTCTCATGGAAGACCATATTAAAAAAGAATCTTTAAATTTGTTCTTAATAAAAAAAAAAATTCAACAACAAAAGTAACCCAATTATAGGAATTGTTTAGATTTCACACATAAACTCATTTTTGTTACAAACATAATACATTATCTATTTTTTATTATCGTTTATGGTACATAGGAATAACGATATTCATTTTTTTCGTTAATTGACATGTGCTGTGACATTTTTTGTGGGTAAAATAGGAAAAACAATAATAAGTAAGTTTAATCTTAAAGTATTCTAATAACATTAGACTTTGTGGGCTTAAATGAAAAAAAAGTAAAAGAAACATGCGTTCTCTTCGGGTAGTACTATATACAAGGCATAGAATTTATAAGGCATGTGCAAATGACCAAAATACCCTCATATATATACTTAAAAAAAAAAATCCCTTCCCTCCCCCATTTCAAACGTCGGGCATTCTTCTCTCTCTCTCTCTCTCTCTCTCTCTCTCTCTCTCTCTCTCTCAAAACCTAAGAAACCAACGGCGCTCTCTCTTCTCTCTCTCACTCGACGAACACCGCCGACCACCACCGCCGGAAAAAATGAAGACAAACCTCCCTAAAACCGGTGAAAAGTCCGTCTCTTCTTCCGCCACTCCGAAAGTAATTCTTTTTAACCTAAAATTTCAATTTGAAAACCCAACATTAATTTTATGCCTAAAATGGATTATATAATGCTTAATGTTGTTTAAACCTATCCTAAATGGTTCTAATTGCGATTTCGTAACATAAATTTGGGTTTTTTGTTTGAATCGGATACGAATTCGTGTGCCTAAAATTTGAAATTGTCGGCGTGTGTTTCGTATGAACACATACGAATGGTCACCAACATTTCGTGTAATGGCACACGAAATGTAAACTGATTCATCAGTTTACATTTCGTGTGCCAATATACGAAATGTTGGTGACCATTTCGTGTTGTAGTACACGAGATACTTTCCACATTTCGTATATTAGGACACGAAATGTAAATTGATTCATCAGTTTGGATTTCGTGCTCTAATACACGATATGTGGTGAGGTTTCTTGTGTCTTTATACACGAAATGATCACCAACATTTCGGGTATTTCCACACGAAATGTCAACTGGTTCTTGAAAATTAATTGTCTCTTATTTAATTTTTTGTAGGGACGTAAACCTGCGACGGCCTCTAATAGAAAGAGGAAGGCCGAGGAGGCAGCTGCAGCTAAGGCAGATAAACGGAGCAAAAAGATTCACGACAAGAATGTCATGATTGAGCAGCTTGTGGATGAAGAGACGGATAGTGAGGGTACATATTCCAGTGAGGATTCATCTTCTCGCACTCGTTCCCGAGGTGCATCTGTGCGTGAGGCACAGTTATCTAGTGATGATGATGATGATGAGGAGGAGGAGGAGGAGGTGGAGGAGAGTGTATCTGTGAGGCCTCGCAAGAGGCGGGAGGCACGGGCCAGAAAGGGGAAAGGGGCTAAGGATGACGAGTGGCAGCTTAAGAGTAACCCCGGTGGCGGCCCGGAGGAGGTTGATTTGTTGTACGGGTTTGGGCATCATCGAGCCCGTAAGATATGGGAGAACGCCACTTGTGAGCCGGTGTTGAAGCGCCAAACGAGGCAGCAGATTCTAGATAAGTAAGTATATGATTTGTTTATTAAATAGCCATTTGCAAAACATTTCAAGAATCAGTTGACATTTCGTGTGCCAAAACACGAAATGTTGGAGACCATTTCGTTTTGTAGTACACGAGATACTTTCCACATTTCGTATATTAGGACACGAAATGTAAATTGATTCATCAGTTTACATTTCGTGCTCTAATACACGATATGTGGTGAGGTTTCTCGTGTCTTTATACACAAAATTATCACCAACATTTCGGGTATTTCCACACGAAATGTCATCTGGTTCTTGAAACAGAGGGAGTATTAATTATAATGTTTTGTTTGGAATCAACAGGTTCTCGCATGCTTCTTTACTGGAGGATGATAGAGCTTGGTGGGCTCGTGTTCAGGGTACCGGCCTCCATTACCTACATGATGCTACCATTCGTCGGCCTAGCATGGCGCTCCTAACGGCGTTTTTGGAACGGTGGTCTCCCGAGACTAATACCTTCCACATGCCGTGGGGGGAGATGACGATCACTATGCATGATGTCACTCATATCCTAGGTATATTCTTGTTTGTTGTCTATTTTTTATAAATTACATAAATTTTATCAATTTCATAAATTTTATCAATTTATTAATTATTTCATTTTCAATTTGTAGGTATCAGCTGTTCAGGTGGCCCTGTTGCGGCGGATCCGTGAGCCTAACGTAGCCCGTATCAGGGCACGCCTTGAGACATGTCGGAAGGGCACGACCTACTCTTTAGATGGCCTCCGCCGGTCCTTTGAGTCCCCTTCCGACATGACTGACGATGAGCGCGCTTCTACGTACATCATGTTCCTCCTCGGCTCCACGCTGTTCGTGGACAAGACTCAGGATAAGATGCCCTCAGACTACCTTTCATTGTGCGTGGATATTGACAGAGTGGGGGCTCTATCCTGGGGGACAGCTGCGTTGGCATATCTATATCGGAAGTTGGGGAAGGCATCTAGTCGGTGGTTGTTTGAGTCTTTTAGAGGTAATATTTAACAATCATTTAATAATTACAACATGTATTTACGGTTATAACATTGTTAACTTATTTATTTCATACATTTGCAGGCCTGGATATACGAGCACTTTCCGGTTTTCCGGAGAGATATTGACCCGTTATGGACGGAGGGCCAGCCGAGGGCTTGTAGATGGGTACGTACTGATACGGCCGGAAGGGATATGCCCCATCTATTGAAGTTCCGGTATACCCTGGACACGATGACGGTTGATAGGGTGAGTTAGTTATATTTAAAGATTTACAAATTGTTATAATTTATTATTTCTGTTGACGGTGTCTAACAAATTCATTTTTAGGTTTGTTGGACTCCCTACGGTACCACCCCAGAGGCGCTTTTGCCGGTCTCATACTTCCGTGGGGTTATACGCTTCCAGGATATCACGGAGGCGTATATGCTGGCCGTGTTACACGCCGGTTTGGGATCAGCGAAACTCCCCCGAGACCCCATATCTTGCGACCGAAATTGTTCATTGATAGCAGGTCAAAAGGGGTACAAGAAGTCCTATAGAGCGCGTGATGAGGTATGGGAGGATTGGTTAGAGGACGGCTTGGGGGTTTCGATCCAGCTGCGTGATGGGGGCCGTCCGTGAGCGCATCTGATCTTGTTACTTCCACGTATATGCAGTGGTTCCTGGCTAGGACTCATGTTCGGATTACTAATCCGAATCATGATGCCCTAGTTAACGTTCCACCACCGCCTAGGGTTGTAGAGGCACGAGGCATACTACTTTCGGCGCTCACGGATGACGGTTTATCCGCGGAGGTCAAAGATAAGATTAGACGGGCCATTGATCTATACGGAGACGGTTCATGATTATGTTCATTTTGGTTGTTTATGTTGGTTTGTAAATTTTGGATACAATGTTTGTATTTGGGATATGTTGATTTGTAAATTTTGGATACAATGTTTGTATTTGGGATATGTTGGTTTGTAAATTTTGGATACAATGTTTGTTTTGGAATATGTTTGGGATATGTTCATTTTGGTTTGAAAATATTGGAATCAGTTTGTTTCAGTTTGTGTTTCAGTTTCTTTGTATCGGTTTGTTTGTTTCGGTGTACATTTTTTTCGATGCAGAGACCATCTCGTGTGATTATACACGAGATGGTTTGACTCATCTCGTATATATACACACGACATTTTTTATTTCATCTCGTATGAACACACACGAGATACATTACTGGGTAGTTAGTGTATTTCGTGTAATGTTCATACGACATAAATGAAATACGTCGTGTATATTTATACGAGTTATGATGTTCCATCTCGTGTATAAGAACACGAGATGGTCTCTGGAATGAAAAAAAAAAGACACTGAAACAAACAAACTGATGTATCCATACATCAAAACTATAATTTAAGTACTACATCAAGTGATCCAATTTTAATATACTATATCCGTCCCAAAACTTCATACAAAAAATAATCAATACGCTATACACATAAACTATGGCCTATTTCCTGCAATTCGTGCTTCGTTCGCCATAATTGAGAGTCGGTTGAATGTTTCTATCCGAGTTCTGTATGGCATGATCAGGTTACTTACGCTTGGATGACGTTGCTCCCCCCAATATAGTGCTACTGATGGTATCGGATAATCACTATCGGATATGTGCAGCTGCAAAAGTAATAAAATAGTCAAATATAATTATAAGATAGTTAAATATAACGAATTAAAGTATCATACCCATATAAAATGGTTTCCCACATGTCCCAACACAAGTGTGTCTGTGGGTGGTCCTGTTCCTTGTGGTACAGTCACTGGTAGGCATGTGAAGCCAGCGGTTTGCGAGTACGAGACAAACACCACATTATACACCGTGGCTATGATATGCCCTATCTCTGGGAGTATCAACCAATAATATTCCGAACATGGGAAGCCATAGTGAGTAATGCGACTATAGAGCTCGTCCATATCTCTCCAAGGCATAACTCTCTCATAAAGCTCGCGGCGATGAAGCAGCTCCTTGGCACAATCTGAGCGCACTCTTTGCACATCTCCTCTGTTCCGTATATTTGCGCTGCTACTGCTCTATATCCACAATTTCCATCACCCATCACATCTGTGAAGCCATCAATAAATGGGACAATGAGAGGGGTAAGCAACATCCTATGCACAGAAGTATGTATATCATTGACTTGTCCATTTCCACGACCCCGTCCCCGTCCCCGACCTCGACCTCGACCTCTCCCACGACCTGAAGCAGCTAGTGGTGGAAGAGATGTAGGAGTGGTAGGGCTAGATGGTGTAGTGTTTGAAGCTGATTTCGGATTTGGTGACTCCCGCGACATCAAACCTGATTGGGTTGATGCAATAAATGAAGATCTAGACCTGCTGCTAGTGGAGGGTGGTGTAGTGGGGACTCCAAAATGTCTGTCGGTACGCTCCCAATCTGTTAGTACTCTATAACTGGTGGTCCGGGGTTTATTTGCCTTTGAAATATGATCCGGCTCAGAAGCATCTCCGGTTTGTGGATGTAGCCCTTCATTTATCGTTTGAAATAACCTTCTCTTTACCGGTCCAGGTGCGTTCTGCAGTTCATTCAACACAGCTTCAAAATCAGGTCCAGTGGGACAGTATTCTACTTCAATGTCCAACTTCTTCCAAAAATCATGAATCGAGGACAACTCAATCCGGCCCCCAGAGTTTTGTATGCATGCAATCTCGTGACTACATGGAAGTCCATGTGTTCGCCTCAGGTATCACCCACAGCCTGAAGGATCCATGACATTATCCCCACAACGACTTCGCTCTTCTTTGATGATGTCCAAAGCTGCCTTTGACACTCGCCCCAATATGTCGTGATACAGATCACTTGTCTTCATATCATTTGGAATTCTACTCGTTGATTGCTCCATATAGCTTTGATTGTTGTTATTTGGATTTCCATAATCTCATGAGCCTTTTTGAATAATGTGTCAAAAGTAGAAGAAGCACTCCCCAAGGCCTTCTTCAACCTGTTATGCTCACTCTCAACCCTATTCGTGGTGTGGGTTCCGAAGTGCAGTAACTGATCTGTGTGCATCGACAAAATATTCGTAGAGTATGGAGCAATCCAAGTCTCGCGGAGGTAGGTCAATAAATCAGGATAAGATCTGTAATGATCGCAAAACAATTGCCAACGGGTGTCCCACTCTTCGCGAGTAGCGGCTGATATTGCTTTATTAAATCTCCTCATGAATGATAGTGCAAACTCATTGCTACCAGTTTTAGCCAACGCTCTCTTTTTAACATTGACTTCGATATGCATTCGACACAAATGGTGTGCGGTCTCGGGAAATACCATTTGAACAGCATTAATGAAAGCCAAGTCACGATCAGTTAAGAAAACAATTGGCATATGGGGAGTATGAAAAGACTTTGCAAATTCTTGAGTGCCCACGTGTAATTCTCAGTCTTCTCATTTTGGAGGAACGCATATGCAATTGTGAAATTCTTCCCCGTTGAAGTAAATCCTATAATCTCAAGTAATGCCATTCCATAGCAGTTGGTGTTGTAAGTGCAGTCACCTTGTATCATTTAAAGAGAAATAAAGTTAGAAATGAATAAAATTGCAATTCAAAAAAAATGCATACGACTTGTGGAAAACAGAGTCAAAAAACAGATTCAAAAAAATCAAAAATTTACCTTGTACTACATATGGAAAACAGTTAAGCATATCCGATGCTCGTGGGTGAGAGAAGAATATGTCACCGATCATGTCACTCTCGTTAGCTTTCCTCATGAAGAAGGTATATTGCTTATCCTCGAGTGCTTTTATGAACTGTTGAAGCGAGGATCTCCCTTGTCGTTCTTGTGACTTGCATTTTGTGAGGGCATTGTGGACGTGTTTCGGAGTACTCACGTTCTTCTCATCCTTCCTCTTTAACATTGTTAGAATGTTATTTGGACGCACCGAAGACTGACTTGCGCTACACACCTCCTCATATTCAGAACTAGTCAATTTACCCAACGGATGACCTTCGGGATACGTTGGAAAGTCGTGATTATGAGAACCATGCTTCACAACGTAACCCCATACCCCATCACCCCTATCTTTGGCCCGGATTTCAAAATTGCACCCAATCTTCTTCGTACTAGTCAACCTCACATCTTTAGTTTTTCCGGACCTGTACTTGCCACCAAAATGGCATACAATCTTCGCGTAGCCTAGGATCTTGCCACTTGTCTTCCTCGAATATCCTATAGAAAGAGTTATATTTTGACGGGCCGCGATATCCCGTACGTGTTTAACAAGATCATCCCTATTTGAAAATAATAGGGATGTATCGAATTGATCACTGACATCCGGTCCCTACAAATTGTATTACCATCAATTAGAAAATTGCACAATAAACAACAGGCTGTATGACATTTCGTGTAACATTATACGAGATGTTCCTGGAACATCTCGTGTAACTTTACACGACTTAAGCGCATTTATCTCGTGTAACATAATACGAGGTAATACACCATCGCTCATGTAGAAAAACACGACAAACAGCATAAAACTCGTATAATCTCACACGAAATAGAGTAATATCAGAATTTAAAAATCCAATCTTGAAAAACAATTTCGTTTCAACATTGGATTTTTATTGCGATTTTGATCAAAACACCAAATATAACTTTAAAAACTTACTTCATTGCTGCTTGGATTTTGATTTTGATGTGGAGAATTTGGTGGCAAACCTTCTTCTTCAAAAATATATTCCACAAGCTCAAGATCAATATGATCATAAAAACTTGGAGAATGTTGTGGAGAATCCATACTATGGTGTTAGATGATTTGAGAATTAATGAAAATAATGGGTATAAATTTATGGGCGTTAAGACTTGGACAATGGTGTCGCAGCTGCATGGGTGTACAGTTCTCTGTTGGGCCGTTGTCTGCGTGTATATCGTGTTTTATGTAGGGCTTCAGGGTGTATCTCGTGTGTATATACACGAGATACTATGGTACATATCGTGTATACACACACGATATAGTCTTTGTTTCTGGTAATTATCTCGTATGAACAATACACGAGATACACCCTGATTCATTTCGTGTATTGTTCATACGAAATGTATTAGTAAATGTCGTGTATTTAAACACGACACATCATATAATAAAATAAAAATTAATTATAAATAAATGTGGTAGGTTATATGATATTGTATGATGTTGGTTCAATCTTATATGTAATCATTGTTTGTTTTCCAACTTATTATAACAAGAAACATATAATCTTGATTAACAAATATGATAATTTCAAATATATAATCTTGAGTAGTTGGTATTCCTCTAATGTACTACAACTTATCATTAACCTCGTTTATTTTTTTTTAATTTTTTTCTAGATTCTAGATGGCATTTAAAGTGTTTTTCATCTACATGAGTTTCCTCCAAATCCAAATGGAAATTAAGTTACAAATATGTGCCATTATTTAGGTTTTTTAGGGTTTTATGTGTCCCGATCTTGTGAAAAATGGTATACGGCTACCTCGTTTATTTTTTTTAATTTTTTTCTAGATTATAGATGACATTTAAATTTTTTTTCATCTACATGAGTTTCCATCAAATCCAAATGGAAATTGAGTTACAAATATGTGCCATTATTTAGGCTTTTTAGGGTTTTATGTGTCCCGATCTTGTGAAAAATGGTATACGGCTACCTCGTTTATTTTTTTTAATTTTTTACTAGATTCTAGATGACATTTAAAGTGTTTTTCATCTACATGAGTTTCCTCCAAATCCAAATGGAAATTGAGTTACAAATATGTGCCATTATTTAGGGTTTTTTAGGGTTTTGTGTCCCGATCTTGTGAAAAATGGTATACGGCTACCTCGTTTATTTTTTTTTTAATTTTTTTCTACATTCTAAATGACATTTAAAGTGTTTTTCATCTCTATGAGTTTTCTCCAATTCCAAATGGAAATTGAGTTACAAATATGTGTCATTATTTAGGGTTTTTAGGGTTTTATGTGTCGCGATCTTATGAAAAATGGTATACGGCTACCTCATTTATTTTTTTCTCCATTCTAAATGGCATTTAAAGTGTTTTTCATCTCTATGACTTTATTTATAATCATTTGTTAGGTGATTATAAATAAAGTGGCATCACTTAAATGTGATAGGTTATATGATATTGTATGATCCAATATGACGTTTGTTCCTTGTCATGTATAAGTGTATAAATTTTGCTCAATTAACAACACAATTCAATAATATAACATAGCATATGCGTATCATTAACATCGTGTTGCAAATCATCGAAGAACACCTTCATTTTGATATGTCGTATGGATATACACGATATTAGGACATCATATCGTGTTGTTGTGTACGACATTAATGACAGAGTAAATTTAAATTTCGTATAATTTCATACGACCTAATATTTTACACAATTAGTTTATGTCGTGTAAAAGTACACGACATAAAGGCTTCCTGTCGTCCTTTCGCACACGACACGCGAAGGATAGTTTGGACATTATTGGTGCCTTGTATGTAAGCTGCCTTGTATATAGAATTTACCGTTCTGTCCTAATCTTCGTCCCTGTACTTCACCTTTTCTTAAACTCCATCACCATTCTCCACCCTACCTTCCCCCCCCCCCCCACCCACCCTCTTCCAGTCCCTTGCCACTCCTTGTTATGGATCAATTCTTAAATCTATTTATCTTCAAACTGCCCTCTCTTTATCTTACCCAAACCATACCTTGGCCCTTCTCCCTTTCTTTTTCCACCGCTGCTCTCTCCTCAAAACAGATGTAGAAACTAACCCACTCTCCAAAAATCAATCCACCTTCCCAAGCATCATCCTCAACTGCAATTTCACACCCATAATCTCATTCCAACCTAAACCCAAAAATTTACACCTGAAAAAACCACTTCGGCTCCAATGTCAACCCATAAATCCCTACCTGAAACTTGATTGAAGCGGATACAATCAATTAAATTCAAAGAGAAACAAAATATAAAAATTAAATTAAATTAAATTCAAAGAGAAACAAAATAAAATTAGAAAATCACATTGACTCGAGGGCAGGGACGAGAAAAGGTCGGGTGGGTGGGGCGATTGTGGGTGAGGTGGGGACGGGTGGGGTGGGGGTCCAGTGGGATAGGAGAAGAAGACGGGTATAAGGTAGACATGTCCAAATAGAACCGGGAATCGACGGAACCGGAGGGTAGAATCAGAATCGGGAACCGGTGAGAACCGGGAACCGCCGTAACCGGGAACCGAACGTAACCGAAAACCGGATAAAAACGGTTCGAGTACGAATCCACCATATTGGGAACCGAGGAACCGGCGGAACCGGGAACCGGAATCGGGAACCGAAACTCAATGTAAATTAAATGTAATATTTAGCATTTATTTAGTATTTGTACTTGTAGTGTAGTGTTGTTTTATTTAAATTCTAAAAATATTGTTAGAATTTTTATTCTATCTTTAATAATATACTAACCAAATTTTGTCCACTTCTCATTCTTTCCAAAGACATACTCCCCAAGTGGAAAAAAAAATAGATTAGTTAGCGTCTTTACTGTCTTAAGATGTTTGAATTTTAAAAAAAAAGTTAGATGGTGATGAAACCGGTGGAACCGTTGGAACCGGAACCGGAATCGGGAACCGGATTAATATGGTTCGAATACGGTTCCGGCTATTTGAAAACCGGGAACCGGCGATTTCGAAACCGAAAACCGGAATCGGAACCGTTTGGACATGTCTATGTCTAGTATAAGGTCCATTTGTAAATTAAACTTTTAATTTACCTTTTAATCTTTAGATTAAAATTTGAATTTACCTTTTACTTTGCTATTTTACATGTAGCACCCTTAATATTTATTTTAATTTACATTTTAGTGTTTTTCCTATTTTACGCTCATAAATTATGTCACATGCCCTAAACATGTCAATTTAACGAAAAAAATGAATATCGTTAGCTCGAGGTACCTTGAACGAGATACTATGTTTCCAACGAAAATAAGTTTAGGTATAAAATCCAAACAACCTCTATAGTTTAGTTTGAGTACTTTTGTTACATTTCTTTCCTAAAAAATAATAATTTAACATTCGTTTTAGCCGGAGGGAATATGAAGGAGGAAACATGACTGGGTCACTTTTACATGGGTCATTATTTCATAAATTGACCATTTAACTATCAATCTTCTATTTTCTTTTGATCGGGTTTCAAGGGACATTGGCCGTTGAAAAAAAATAAAAACACCAAAGCTAGTTATCATATGGGGTGAGCAATCTTTTTGGCCTCCAAGTCTTGAAGTCTGAGAGTTACAGCTCTCTTGTGAGCATCCAGTCCCTCAACCTCGGCCATAACAGCCACGTGAGGACCAAGCTTTTTGAGGCCTTCTTCTGTCAATGATTGAATGGTTATGTACTTGAGGAAGGAGTCCAGGGACACGCCACTGTACATTCGTGCATAGCCGTAAGTAGGTAGGACATGGTTGGTCCCACTAGCATAATCTCCAATACTCTCTGGAGTCCACGACCCCAAGAATACCGAACCTGCAGGAAGAAATAGATCAGAGATCATTTTTTCGTTATGATACTGGGAAAGGACATTCGACCAAGAAACCTACTAAGAGCAACATTAACAGGGGGGGGGGGGATTCGCCAGCTTGGAAGTGCCACGTTGGATGAATTGGGTAGAATTGGAATGGACCGCTTCATGGCTGTGAAGCGGTTTGTTCTGACAGCTTTTTAATGTATACTTCCAGCTGGCCACATGTTACTTGTTAAGGTGCTTAGAATAAAGGTTCTCGCATCTCATTTTCAACATATGCGTTCCCAATAAAAACACTACCTTAAAGTTTAAAAAATAAATTGACAGGATTCTCATTTTCATGTACACATACTGACATTAGGATTTTTATTTTAAAACATTATCTAATTAGATTTGTTTTCAGTAAAACCATTGCATCATAGCGCAACTCTCAAGTATCTCATATTACGGAGTACAAGTTTAAAGCTCTTGAGAAGTTTACCTGCATTCTCAATGAAGTTCTCCCACTTCTCTGCATCTTTAACGTTAATAATCAGATGTTCGGGAGCATACAAGTTGGAGAAAGTAAGTGCCTGAAAGTTTCCATGCCAAAACACACTTCAGACATTGAATGGAAGGAAGGATTCGTATAAAAGAGAGAGCTATGACGCAAAGAATGAAAAATAAGCAAAAACAACGAACATAAAAGAATGCACACATATCTCTAGAGAACCTGGTTCTTCAAAAAAAAAAATATAACTAACTGGTGGAGATAAGTTATATGACACTGATTCCAGGAGTGCCAACTGCAGATTGAAATGACACTACCATGGAAAGATACGGCCACGTGTGTCACATTCTGATTCGGTTTTCTTCTTCTCTTCTAGAGATACGGTCCATTGTTGGTGTAAATGAAAATGAGAAAAGCAAAAGAACACTAATGCACCCAACAAAAGCAACCATAGACTATACTTGCAAATAAGGAACGGAAGCAAAATGATCACGGAAAAAAGAGAGCGAAAAACAAGAGACGAATGCTAGTTGGGTTAGTTGCAACTTGGTTACCCATGTTTTGCCAATTATAATGTGGCTACCGGCCTTGAATTTTTAGCAACCGCCTTCCCCACATTGTCATTTCGTTGCAATCTTATGAAATATTGGTTAAAAACCTAACTTCCGTTAAAAACGTGTCATGTGCCTTGCACATGATTTTTAAGGAGCAAAATAGACATTTCAAGTGACATTAATTCAAGGGGCATTTACCAAAAACTATTTTTGAAAGATGGATATTACAAAAAAAAAAAAAAAAGAACCACGCAAGTTGGACATTACAAAAAACTCCTTAAATATTATAAAATAACTACTTTTTTTTTTTTTTTTTTTTTTTTGCGTTTATTTGCTAAACAACCGATAAATGCATTTATCGAACTCATTAATTCAAAGTCTCCAATCCAAAAATACACACTCCTTATATTCAAATCAACCCCACCCCCAAACCTAACAACCACCCCACCACCCCTCTTCCCAACCCGAACGCACCCACCGTCCTTAAACTTGACAACAACCACCCGCCATCACTACTGCCACCAACCACCGCTCCCCAACCGTTCCCATCTCTTCTCCACAATCCAAAGACAGATCTTATCCATTAATTTTGAATCTCCGTCTACACCCCCTTCACTCTTCATAATTTTCAGACCCTTTCATTACTTCAGTTCATCATCTATCCCCCTCCCCCATCTCTCTTCTTGTGCTCACACATACCAAAGCCACCATGAACAGTGAAGGTGGTTACGGTCCTTTCACAAAAACAACATTACCCCAGTGCCGCAAAGGCTCCCACCTACGGTAGAATAAAGGGTCGGATGTATGCAGTCTTACCCATGTATTAAAGCACATAAAGGCTGTTTCTGGATGATCCATTGATGAAAATTGCATGGACTAACTGTTGCTTCACAACAAAGAAGTGCAGACAGTTTAGTGAGTCATTTTGCTTTATTCCATCATATTCAGAGGATTTGGATGAAGCTCGACTATAGGCTGAAAATGAAGTCTTTACAGTTTGATTCATAGGATTTGGATCCAACACGGGTTTTTATTCCATTATGACTATCCAACTACAATTCGTTCTTGGATGAAGCTCGACTATGAAGGCTGAAAATGAAGTCTTTACAGTTTGATTCAGAGGATTTGGATCCAACACGGGGTTTTTGCTCCCAAAATGTGAAAAATCAGAGGTCTTGATCCGGGTATTCGAATCAAAGAGTGCGATGAGGACTCTTTTAAATATTGACAATGGCAAGCGGGTTTTGGTGGGAAATACTATAATTTTCCAAGGTATATTGGTTAGCTTGGTTTTTCTAAGTCATTAATCTGGGAGAAAATGGGTGGGTTTTTCTTGGTGATTAATTTTGGGGGAGAAGAGGGGGTGGTGGACCTGGTGGTTAGGTTTGTGAGGTGGAATAGAAGATGAAGGAGAATATAATTGGCTGGGGAGTTTTGAATAAATGCCATATGAAATGTCTATTTTGCCCCATAAAATTCATGTGCAAGGCACATGACGTATTTTTTTAACGGAAGTTAGGTTTTTAACCAATTTTTCATTGAATTGTAACGAATTGACAATGTGGAATTTCAATGTTGGTAGCCACATTGCAATTATTGGCAAAACATGGGTAACCAAATTGCAATTAGCTCATGCTAGTTATTGTATTCCAGAATTTCAAACAGAAACAGTAATAGCTACTTGCTCCGTCCCTAAATGAATGTCCAAATTTCATTCAGGCGACATTTCAAAAATGTTTGCTCTTTATACAATAGTTCACTCACTAATATGGAAGACAAAGTCAAAGATCTGTTGTTATTCCAGGAGAGAAACTTGAGGAGTTGCCAGTGTTCTAAAAGACCCCGTCTAAGGGCGCCTAGGCCCCTCTCCAACGCCTAGTTCTAAGCCCCGCCTAGGTCCCGACTAATCCCGACTAGGCGCTAGGTCCGGCTCCGCCGCCTAGCATCCGCCTAGCGCTTTTTTGAACCTTGGGAGTTGCTATTATCCAGAACAGACAATAAAAAAAAGAGTAAAAGCAATCATTTCAAACTTCATATTGACTGCAAAAAGTCTGTGCTCAGCTTGAATCCCTTATTTAATGGCTTATTCAATTCGATAAAGACAGTATATGTACCTCCTGAAAAAAGAAATGGTCCCACTTTAAGGTCAATTTCTCAGGGAGATCGAAATGCATGCAGCTTATCACTTCAAGCAGTGGCTGGGGCGTAAGTGGTTCAGTTCAAACCGCGATTCGGAATTGAAACAAACCAAATCACGCGGTTTAGTTCGGTTTTCAAGCAATAGTGGTTTGGTTCGGTTCCAAAAACTATTCAATCGTGTGGTTCGGTTTGGTCTGCGGTCTGGACCCCCAAACCACGATTCGAGACCGCGAGACCGAACCACCAAACTGTTCCATATTAACCGTAGATATGCATATCTTTCATCTTCACCTCACATTTAGATTTGAAAACCCCTAATTCTATTCAAGGGTTTTAGCCCATAACTTTTTTTTTCTTTTGGTCAATCTTCTTATAATAATGTTAATTCACTCTTTAGCACATGTCATTACAAGTATTCAAATAGCATGTTGTTATCATAAACATTGAAGCACAATTTCAAGTTGGTTTTGTTCGGTTTGAATTTTTTCAGAGTTCGGTTCGGTTCGAGATTTTTTCAAACCCACTAGTGATTTGTTCCGTAATTTGGCCCAATCCGAACCAAACCGAACCATTTACACCCCTAAGTGGCGGATCCAGAAATTTTAATTTGTGTGGGCCAAAAAATTTAATGTCACCATCCATATTTTTTAATACGCAAAACTTTTTTCTCGCTATTAAATTAATAAGATCTTCTCGAAAAATATACCAGGAACGATTATTTAGAGTTTACTAACTTGCTAATTTTTGAAGAATATTTGATATTTTTAGGTATCAATAAACTCTATTCGATTCTAGAATCATGAAATAGAACTTGAAAAAATAGAACGTTGAGTACATCGAAAAATTTCCAAGAGAAACTAATGCACGTAGTAATTTGGGGATACAATCATGAAAATTTCATCCCCAAATTGCTTCAAAATAGTGTAATCGTAGTCATTTATGTTCAACAATAGGAGTCGGAGTCGAAATTGAACTTCCTTGGCGTTCGTGAAAAATCCATCAACAAGAATAATTTTGATGGAGCCTCTAAAAACTATACAGAGATGGAGAAAACAAGAAAGTGGGACGGAGGACTCTGAGGAAAAGACTTTTTCAAACTTGATTGACATTATCGTCTTCAAATGTCACTTTTACCTTATTGTGATACAATAAGGTCCAAGGGAGACACACTTAATAATATCGGAAAGTTTATTATTTTTGTTAAGTTATGATATAACCTCTTCTGATCCAAAATAAATGTCGTTTTTTTTTTTTTATCAAAATTTTGGTCTAAATTATTCTCGTTTTAACTTAAAAGCATTTAAATGTCATTTTTGTACAATTACATTGGAACTTCCTCTATTTAATTAAATGTTTTATTGTGAAACAATATGTAAAAAATAATGTAGGAGATAGATACACTTAATAAGAGTAAATTTGATACTTTTGCTACTAAGTGATAATAATAACTGTTTTTTTTTATCCGTGAAAAGTCAAAAAGCGATAACTATTTAGAATGGAGAAAATATTTTTTTTTAATTGATAAAGAATTAAAAATACGATGGGAGTATTAGGTTTTGTTACACTTTGCTTTAACATAACTTAAAAAAAAACTTTTTTTGAAAGTCAGTGTGGGCCTCGTCTTAACGTGGCACCGCCTCTGACTTCAAGCTAGATTTTTAAAAACTATACAGTGAAGTAGCACCACTACCTCATGCATTAGTGACGCGTGACACAATACCATTTTAGAGGCTATTTAATCTGCATATTTCTTAAAAATCTTTGTCTGGAAGGATCTAAATGTAAAAGAAAACAACATTTATTCAACGGTATACTCCGTTTGTCCCATAATAAATGTCGCACTTTTGACTTTTTTGGTCTAACTAAGTTAAACTTTGACTAGCATTTGATAATAAATTATTTATATTCATGAAAATTAAAAAATGGTTATGGATAGTGCTTCTATTTTTAGTATGATATGAAGATAATCAAATTCTTATAATTTTTTTGTCAGAGTTCAACTTAGTTGGCCAATAAAGACAAGGTTCTATTCTACTTCATGATAATTAGAACGCTGATGCTATATAGATCCATCTTAGGGTAAAAGCCTGACCTCAACCATATCACGAGCAAATACTGTGAAGCTGTGGTTCAAAGCTTTTGAAGCAAACTCTCCCCTCGGAAGACTTTGGCACTGCTGGCTGATTTGTTCCTCAATAGCCCTTACATCTACATCATCCCCTGCAATTACCAGAACAACCTGGCTATCTGGACCATGCTCAGCCTGAATATTGAATGACAAATTGTGAGATCATGGGCATTCAAGCATGAAACAAACTAAAAACAAGTATTTTTCTTCTTGAATATATAACTATGTACTTTTAATATTCGCCACATAGGGTCTGTCCAAACCAATGATGAGTATCTTGTTCATAAATCGAGCCAGGCTACTCGGATCCGGCGGCACGATGAAACTAGGCTCAACTCAAGATTGTTTAAAACATTGCCCAACTACAAGCTTAACCTTCAACTTGTTTTCCAAACCAAGCTAAATATGAATATCATCAGCTCGGTTTGCTTAGGCTTGTGAGCTTCATATATTTGCAAGCTTAGCTCAAACTGGGCCCAACTTGGCTCGTAATGTGAAGGCTTTAAAATCAAATACTCCCTCCGCCCCTAGACAAAATCTCTTCTTTTAAGAAAGCATAATGATTTCTTTGTATAATTTTACATTTCTATTTATACCCTTCTTTAAATGTGAGATTTACATAATCAAAATCCAACAAGGAATACCAAAAGTCACTTTAATTAGGGATATAATGGGAAAGTATCTCATTAAATTGCATTGATTTCTTTAAATGACCAAAAAATTGTAACAACTACAAATAGAAATATGGCCAATATAAACGGGAGCAAGGGAGTATATGGTATTATATTTAAAGTTAACCTATCTCCACAAACTACTACTACAAGTGATTACAAAAAATCATTAGTAAATAAGCACATTTGTATCTTAGTTACTGTTAGAATATGGAGACAAAGGGTAAAATTGGAAGAAAGAAGGAAGAAATCAGGAAATAGGAGAATCATGGTCATGGTTGAAATCATGGGCAGACCATGAAGTCGGCTGATTAGTGTTGAAGACTCGGACAGCAAGAATCATGGTTGAAACCATGGGCAGCCCATGGAAGCCCATAGAACTGGCTGGACGAATTCCTGGGTCGGCCTTGTTTGTTCTAAATTCGAGATTTCTTCTCCTCCAAGGTTTAGGGTTTATTCCTAGGGTCCTACATAAACCAAGTGGTAGTGATAGAGCGAACAGAAGTTATATGAGAATGAGAGGAATGACTGAACGGAATATTAAGAAAACAAGACGGGATTTAAACCCTCAATGATAGTTGCTCACAGCAAAACTATATTTCATAAATCAAAAATCAAAGTCCCCGATTACAATGACCCTAGCTTCTTATTTATACTACTCCTAAGATTATTCTAGAACACTATCAAAATAAACCTAATTAAAATAACTCAGAATATCAGTAAAATAATAGTCCAAAAATACTAGCAATGAAATAAGGAAAACAATGAAATAAGAAAAGGAAACAGCCCAAGATTGATGTTGCTGAAGATTGCCTTCGGATGGCCCATATCATACCATATTTTATCATCCTCCCCTCCTTAGAAAAAATTCGTCCACGAATTTTGAGTGTCGTAACGGGAAAGGTTGCTCGAAATTTATCTTTTAAACGACGAAGAATTGTATACTTCATTCCTTTCAACCCGACATCCATCCAATCACACCATTGGAACGATACAAAGAACTCACTAAGCAACTTCTGGATGATGTATCGAACCGAAGAACGTGGGATATACCTGTCAAACGGATCTTCATACGGAGGAAAAACATGGTTTCGTAGAATGCCATACCAAATCAACGTGTGTACCAAACATCGGTACCTTGCCTCGTTAACGAGGCGCCCGCTGGCCTCCAATGAGGCGCCCGCCTCAAGCTCAGGGGCTCGGCCGTGACTTCCTTCCGGTCTCCCAGGCTGACGTCCGTCCACCCAGGTTGCAGCCGTATTAGGTGTTCCGCGTCGTCTATTACGTGAGTTGTCACAACATGACAAATCTCGCAATCACACTTGTCAAACACCGGTGGTATAGACCAATCAATAAACTTTTCAGGCTGTGACTCACCTTCGAACTCCGGAATCTCGGTCTTCATGTCGCCGATAACCCTAGAAGGATAAGTCCACGTCCTGTCACCAAGTTCATGATCCCTAGCGGAAGGATTGGTCACCGCTACACCCTCTTCATCAGACGATACGTCTGAATCCGAGTTCTCCAACTGCGCTAGTTGTCGTTGGATTCGTCGACCCTCCACCCGATCAAAGTATCTTTGGAGTTCTCGAATCTCGGAACGCAACAAACGGAGTTTGAGATCTTGAATCTTTCTTCGCAGTTCGTCCTTCTTGATTTCATATAGGTCATGAACACCATGACCACGCCTTCGTTCAGTCATCAATTCAACCAGGCTCTGATACCAAATGATAGAGCGAACAGAAGTTATATGAGAATGAGAGGAATGACTGAACGGAATATTAAGAAAACAAGACGGGATTTAAACCCTCAATGATAGTTGCTCACAGCAAAACTATATTTCATAAATCAAAAATCAAAGTCCCCGATTACAATGACCCTAGCTTCTTATTTATACTACTCCTAAGATTATTCTAGAACACTATCAAAATAAACCTAATTAAAATAACTCAGAATATCAGTAAAATAATAGTCCAAAAATACTAGCAATGAAATAAGGAAAACAATGAAATAAGAAAAGGAAACAGCCCAAGATTGATGTTGCTGAAGATTGCCTTCGGATGGCCCATATCATACCATATTGTATCAGGTAGCCAATATTATTGTGTGCTAGGGAAACTAGTCAGAGAATCTGTGAGATCCACAAAGAGAGTCAAAAGTAGGGATGACAATTTGATCGAACTCGATCCGAACCGAATGCGATTCGATCCGAAAAATTAGGGTTTGATTTGCAATTTTTAAAATCCAACCGGGCTCGGATCACGCTATCGACCCGCTTGAAACCCGACCAGATCCGACCCGAACCCTAAATAAAAGGTTAATCTAAAATATAAATAAAATATTTTTAATATTTTTCCAAATTGTATTTCTTTATTTGTGTTTGTAAGTGAGATTTTGATGATTTTGGACTATTCTCTATAGATCATTCAACATTATGCTTAAAAATAAATTTTACTCAAATAAACTTGGGCTTAAAAAGTAGACTTTAAATATAATTCGGGTCGGGTAGGATCAGTTTCGGGTTTTTTGAGTTTTCGGGTCGGCTCGGGGTCGGGTCGGTGAATTTGAGATTCGGATCAAGACTGATCCGATCCGAACCCGACCCGTTGCCATCCCTAGTCAAAAGCATTGATAGGTCTTTGGGATGCCCTTAGGGACATTCCATAGATGACATAGGTTATGTCTAGAGGCTGTATGGGTGGTGTGTGTTTACATAGATAGAGGGGATGACTCCGGAGGGAGATCATGGCTTTGATTGTATCACAACATATTTGATATTATTGAATATCCTGACTTGACAGTGCCCCCAAATGTAGTTCGGGATGAACTTGGGTGAGCAAACCTCGTGTTCTTGTCTTTTATTACTTTCATATGAATATTGTTGCATGTTGTTCTTTTCCTTGTACAATTGGTATGGGACAATTACTTCTCGGAGACCACCAATTCCCCAACAATTACAACTATTTTCTGTGAAACCACAAAGGGAACCTAAGATTTGGAATTGTGTCCATGCTTCCGGGAGAACCAAGTTAAATCAATATTAAAAGAATGATAAAGGAATGATCTCTTTAAGATAGGCTATGAAAAGAGATAGGCTATGAAAAGAATAGTCATCATTATAACATAACCAACTTCCTAAAGTTTGATTCCAAGAAGGAAAATATTTGAGGAAATCAATATGATGGAAAACAGATGAACATGTTTAAAATACAAGTGAAAACCTGAGAAAGTAGATCTGAAGCTATATGACAGGATTCGCGTGTTTGTCAGCAATGACAAGCACTTCTGATGGTCCCGCTGGCATATCAATTGAAACCATAGCCTCACTATTCTGTTGAGAAAGTATATAGCCTAGTCATAATTATGGAAGATCTGTAGCTCTTAAAATTGTGTAATAGAAATGCAGTTAGAGGGCACATATAAAGTTTATAGAACTAAGATACAAAGGGTATAAACATACTTGGAGTATCATTTTCGCCGCAGTGACATACTGATTTCCAGGGCCATATATCTTTTCAACCTGAAAATTATGAGAGTTGTTAGTTTCAACAAAAAAAAAAGAGTATGTGCTCGTTATAAAAAGGTGAAAATCCAAAGAAATTACTCTTCTTCTCTAATGACGCTTTGAATAGAAACTGGACTGGCTAAAGGCTTAAGAAATTTATGGTGGCATTATGACTAATTGCAGAACATTTAAGTCAATGTTAACAACATCATGACTAAAACAGGCTATTTCAAACCCTAGAACTCTTAGATATGACATAATGCTCCGACTACTATCATCACGGCCAGAACTCAATTTATGTTGCAATAGGCACACTCATATGAAAAGCGGGTTTGATTGAATCTCATGGGAGGATCTTAAGATGGTCTATGGACTCTGAACCAAAGGCCTCACAACTTAGTGGAGCTGATAGCCCATAAATATCTGTACCTTCCTCGGCAGCCTTGGCTGCCTTGTCCACGAATATGAACGGGCCGCTTGATCACTTATGCTGCCAGGGAATTTTGTTACCATAACTGCCCATCTTCATATAGGCTCTGTTACTCTCAAGATCTTTTTCCCTCCATGCACATATTTTAGAGGGTCACAGTCTCACATGAGAGGCCTAGTGCAATGTTTTAACCCAAATAAGAAACAGGACATATCAGCAACACGATCTGGCGTTTATCAATGCCAGAATATGGCCCGTCTAGACACCAAAGCCTAAAATTTTCAAAAATGAGGTTCTTCCTGGAACTAACTGAAGAAGTTGCAGTTATGTCTTAAGTGTATAAAAAAAAACATCATATTCCAAAAGCTCCCTAGTGAGCGCAATCCTTCGTGGACAAAACATACCATGAAAAAGCAATCAGTCGGAAGGTAATATATTATTCGTAACATGTTCAAAGAAGAATTAGATAAAAACAAAAAGAAATGGAAGAGAGGGGGAGAGGGGGAGAGAGAGAGAGAGATAGAGAGAGAGGGGGGAGAGAGAGAGAGAGAGAGAGAGAGTAAGAGTAAAATTTGAAGCCCCAATTCTCATGAGTATTACCATCTTTGTTTGATAGGAAAAGAATTACCTAAATTAATGAGGATTGTGCAATCAGATGGATAAGGAGTGCATCAAAATACACAAAAGGAATTGAAAAAGCAACATAACAAACATGAACTACACAACCATAGCACCCAATCCCGCTTCAAATCAGAAATAGACAACCCACGAAAAGCAACATTAGCCGATGCTCAAGAGAAGCTCATGAGACCAATCTCTCCCCTGGAAGACGATTTAAAAGATGTAGGTTTCTAAATATCCTGTTGTTCCTTCCCATCCATACCCCCACACTCCCATAATTGGACCACATCACTGCCTCTCCAAAAACCTTGGAAATGTATATATAGAAAACAGGTCAACAAATGAGGGCACATCCAATATTCCCCAGCCACCTCAAATAGCCGACTCCAAAGATAATGATCACCAGTACAATGGAGAAAAAGGTGATCATAAGTGTTGGGTTTGGTTCCATCTAAGTTGGGGATAGATCCGTCAAGTTGGGACGGTCCCATAGGGACGTCCCGTTCCGCCATACAGCCGAGAGGGAGCAACCACGCGGTATGGAGCGTGCGACCGCGCCATGTTTCTGGACAAAGGGAGCGATCGCGCCCATTCTAGGATTTGCATAGACAGGAATTCTTTGCCAAGAATTCTTGTATTAGATTAGAGATTGTAATCAGTTGATTTCCAGAAGATAATAATGTTCTCTCTCTGCCGGTGGACATAGCCAAGTTGGTGAACCACGTATATCTGTGTGTTGTGTGATTGTTGCTTGTTTTCTAACTTCTACATAGACTTTGTTCTAACAAACTGGTATCAGAATCGGTCAGGTTGAGGAAGGTCTAGGGTTGTTCCGCTGTAGAAGAAGATGGGATCTGAAATTGAATCACCGGTCGACAAGTTTAATGGGAAGAATAGTTTTTCTCTTTGGCAAATCAAGATGAAAGCCTTGTTGGGAGACAAGGGCTTGTGGGCTCCAGTGGCTGCTGCAATCGGGGATCGTCAGGATCCAAAGGGCAAAGCAGAAGCCGTTCCCACCGGTGCTGTCGCGGCTGCAACAGCAGAAGGTTCAGAGAAAGCGAAGAAGATAGCATAGAAGGAAGAGGCAGATCTGATCGCGCTAGATGAAAAGGTCCACTCTAAAATCATTAGGTGTCTAGATAATGATGTTCTAGCGGATATTCTAGATACCGATTTTGGAGGTGCTTTGTGGCTTGCGTTGGAAGACATATATTTGACACGATCATTGACCAACAAGCTATATTTGAAGCAACAAGCTATATCTGAAGCAGATGCTATATTCTCTCCGAATGCATGAAGGTACGCCCGTTAGGGATCACCTAGATAGATTTACAACTTTATTACTTGAACTGCGTAATGTCGATGCTAAGGTTGGTGATGAGGATGTTGCATTAATGCTTCTTGTTTCTATGCCTTTATCATATGAGCATTACGTTGACTCTAGTATCAATGGTAAGAAGAAGGTGACTCTAGAGGAGGTGAAATCCTCGCTCAATACTAGCTACGTCATAAGGCAAGCGGTAATAGTGGTACAGATAATCAGACATCAGGTTTGGTTGCGTAAGGCAGCAGGGGTTCTAGCAGTAAACAGAAGAAGAAAAAGTCTTCTAGCAAGAGGGGCCCGAAACCTGATAATGTTTGTAATTACTGGAAGGGGAAGGGACATTGGAAAACAGATTGTTCTAGGAAGAAGCGAGGTGAGCCTCCAAATCGCAATGAAGCTAATGCTGCTGCATTTGATACGAGCAGCTCTTATGGGGATTATGCTCTAGTAATAGAGAGACTGCAAAACAGTCGAATGCGTGGATTCTTGATTCTGGGGCTTCTTACCATATCAGTCCGAGGAGAGAATGGTTTACAACCTATGAGCAGGTAGATGGTGGTAATATTCTTATGGCCAACAGTGTTACTTGCAGGGTGGTTGATATTGGCTCTATCAAGCTGCAGACTCATGATGGTAAGTTCTGCACTTTGAGCGATGTGAGGCATGTTCCATAGATGATGAAGAACCTGATATCTCTTAGTTAGCTCGACAGGAAAGGGTACAGTTTCAAAGGTAAAGGTGGAGCAGTTTATGCTTGCAAAGGTTCTGAAGTGATTCTGAGTTGTCGTCTCCTCAGTTTCTGAATTGTCGTCTCCTGCATCAGTCTCTTCCACTTCTAAAGAACTTGACCCCGAGTTTACATCATCCCCAACTGCGAAAGACTTCTTCCGCTTCCTTTTGCCAGCAGCAACCTTGTTATTCAACCCTGTAACCTGTAGCTTAGCTTTGACAGCTTCCTTGACGTCTTGCACATCCTTGACCCTATTTTCAGCAGAAGGATTCACTTTCTCATTCTGTATAAGCATCACGATCGGCTCCCCTTTCTAAACCTGTTTTTCAAAACGCAGTACGGGAGCTATAGCAATCTTATGTTTATCCCAAGTGAACATAAGCACATAGTCCCTTCCCCGATACGTAATGTCATGATCATACTGCCAAGGGAGACCAAGCAATATATGACAGATGTCTATATTCAGAACGTCACAAACAACCACTTTCTTATAATACTTGCCAATGGAAATAGGGACCCTGCAAGTCTTTTATACCCTGAGTTCTGAACCCTTATTCACCCACCCCAAGCTATAAGGTTCCTCATGGGGTTCAGTCTTTAACCCTAAATATCCAACCAACTTCTGCGAAACAATATTTTCAGTACAACCAATATCAACAATCAAGTTACATACCTTGTTGTTGACAGAACAATGTGCTCGCAGCAGATTCTTTCGTTGGCCCTCGTCCTTGGAAGAAAGTAACATCTGTTGAAGCACGCACCCAAACCTCTCACCGGACTCCTCTTCCGCAAACTCAGCTCCTTCATACTCATTGACCTCGGGCTCCTCCTCTTCGTACTCATGCAAAATTGCAGCAGTTCTCCGGGTGGGGCAAACATTCGATTTGTGGCCATATCCCTGACAACGATAACACTTATCCCTTTTTGGCTTGGCATACGGATTCGCTGCTTTCTGTATCGGAGCCTTGTTCACTGTGCTACTACTAGTGTTGACTATATTCTTGGCCTTTGGGTCTCTATCAGTTACTGCTTCGGAACTACCTTGCTGAGGAAAACTGCGAAAAGGAGTAAAATCCTTCGAACTCGACTTCTCCATAAGTTCAGCCTTTAACGCCAGAGTGGTAGCATCCGTCAGAGTCCACATCTGATGCAACCCCATCTTCTCTTGGATCGAACCCTTCAACCCATTGATGTAACGAGCAATCTTCTGATCTTCGGTCTCCTCAACTCTAACCCGCGCAGTATACCTCTGAAACTCCGTAGTGTACTCATCAACTGTTCTTTTACCCTGCACACAATTGAGGTACAATTTATATAAAGTCTGCTCATAATCTATCGGTAAGAATCATTCTGAAATCAATTGTTTCATACGCCTCCAGGTTTTGATTGGCCCTTTTCCTTGTCGTCGCCTCTGAGCAACAAGTTACTCCCACCGAACCGCAGCAGTACTCTTCAATCTGATCGCCACCATCTTGACCTGTTTGTTCGTCGGCACCTCCATGACTTCGAAGAAACGATCAACGTCATTCTGCCAATCCAGGAAATCTTCAATTCCCATGGTTCCATAGAATAATGGAATATCCGCCTTAATCCTATAATCTTGGCGGTGTCGATTACCACCCTGATCCGGTTCATCATCACTATCAACCACATCATCGGAATTGGAACTAGAATCCTCTTCATCCCTATTTTCGACTCCCCTAGGGCATCGGCCCTGTTCAATACCCCTGTCTCTCTCGCCACCACGATTATGATTAGCACGAGCGTTAGGACCCTGTTGAGCAGCCATGAACGCCGCCATCTGTGTTGTCAACGCAGTAATAGCGGTGGTTATTTCAGCGAGATCTGCCCTTGTTACTTGATCCCCTATAACAAATCAGTGGTGAAAAGACAGGATATGGCCTGCTCTGATACCAACTAATGCAGCACGGAAGCCGATAGGTTTCGTGATTAGCGCACTAATCACAAGAACTCTTCAAGCGAAGAATCCTCAAACACAATACTGGAATCCACCAGTGATAATCTGGAATCCACCAGGAATTAAGAGAAAACTCTTTGAAATTAAATGTCATAAACTGACTAAAACATGTTTAAAAGTTGTTTAAATACTCCCTAAACCCTAAGAAACCCTAAGAAACAAATAACAAACCAAAAGACTAAAATACCCCAAGTTTAAATGTCAAATGCTATGTAAATAGGAATAAAAAGCATAAATATGAAACACCAAATCGACGCGAGGCGGGCGCCTGGGTCTTGGCCATGCGGGCGCCTGGATTGCAGTCCTCTTCCCCGTCGTGAATTCACTTTGAGGCGGACGCATGGATCATCATGGGGCGGCCGCCTCAACCACCGAATGTAACTCCTCCTTCGATCCAACTTGAGGTGGGCGCTTGGTGGAGAACGAGGCACACGCCTGAGCAACAGAAAGGAGCCCCGCTATTGAGCCATCATGAGGCGCACGCTTGGGAGAAAATGGTGCGGCCGCCTCATCCTCAGTTTCTGAATTGTCATCTCCTGCATCACTCATAAACAAGTAACGCTAGCCTCCATCTTGAATTGCACAAGAAAATAATGCCCTTTAACCAAAGCTCTTGATACCACTGTTGGGAAAAAATGTACTTGCCCTCTTTGTGCAAATAAGATGTGCTAAAGAAACTAACGGCGAAAATAAAATAATGAAACAAATATATTTGGTGACGCAGACACCCCAAAACGTGAGAATGCTGCGGGTCTCTTATTTCAACTCTTCCACTACAATGATAGTAGGATTACAACACTTCACTCACTCACAATATAACTCAAACAAGTATTCTACCTCACAACACTCTCACTTGAACTCACACAAATGCTTTTTGTTGTGTGTATCTCTTAATCCTCTCTAAGGCACTCCTATTTATAGATGCCAAGAAAACACTAGAAAAACATCCCTTTAAATGAAAGACGTATCCATCTCATGGATAAAGTCTAGCCATTCATGAACATCCCAGTCCATTGTTTGATAAGAAAACTAAAAAGGTTACTCCTTCCAATTCCCATTATCCTTTCTTGGTTAAGTAACTTGGGAAAACAAATTAACACTTAACAAATTCTCCATCGATTTGGATTCCCTAATACCTCAAGATAGTCGGAAAAAGTGAACTTCATTGTTTTGTCACCATGAATTGTGCGTCCTCGCACTGCTTGACCATCCAAGTAGCAAAGGTTGCTACAATCATTTTTCCTTCCTCTTAACACCATATGTCTCCCCTTGTAGATGTTACACCACCTTGAAGTGCCAACAAACTTGTACCCTTTTCTTGTCATTTCACCTAAAGAAATGAGATTGACTCCACAACTTTGTACATATCTCACATTATGGAGAGTTTGGACTTCACCATCATGAGACTTGAGCTGGACAATACAAACCCACCCCTTCGATATTTAATTTTTGGTTGTTCCCCATCTTGATAGGACCGAATTCTCCTCCCTTCTTCAAGTTATCAAAATCATTTATATCTCAACATATATGTGCATCGGTAGAAAAATCCATCACCGAATTTGAAGCATTATGATGGAGGAAAATCTCCCTCTTATTATAAATACCTAGCAATTGCACTAGTTTATCAATGTAGTAGTATGCACAAAGCAAGGGTCGAATCCACAGGGACTAAAGTGGAACAAGTGTATTTTATTAGTGAAGCAAAGTAACCAAGAAAAGGGGGTTTGATTGGTTTGAATTATTAATCCTAAGAAAGTAAAATAAAACAATTAAAGAAATCAAGAGACAAGGGATTCATAGATTGGAGATCATAACAATGATCACTTTATGCTTTTTAAATCATGTAAAAATTTCAATCTCATTCTTGGGTCCGTTCACAAAAATATAGAGTTAAGATGTTAATATCTTCAGTTGCGTCGATAAGAAGATTAAAACCCTAATATCTCTATCTTGTTTATATATTTAGTTACGTCAATATAAACATTCAAGAGATTCAATTTAAATCACAAGAACATAAGAACCTAGATTCATTGATTTCAGTTACGTCCTCAATTAAATATATTCTTCTCAACAATGGTCAATGTATAAATCATCCGTGTTACTGAAACGATTTATATCCAAATAGATTCATAGACCAAAAGTATCTTAACATACAATTGAAGCCTATGAATGATCTTGAAGAATGTTGAGAAAACAAGAACGAGAGAGAGATATGAAGAATTAAAACCCTAGCATAAAGATCAAATTGTTACTTACCTCAATCCACAAATCAAATAAATTAGCCTTGAATGGCCATTAAAATAAATAAATAAAATCTTGTTCTTGAATCTTCAAAAATAAATAAATAAAACCCTTCACTATGTAATAAAATGTTAAGGGAGAAGAAATGATAGAGAGATAGGATACAAAAACCTAATCTAGGGTCCTTTATATAAGAGGAGGGAGGTAGAATTCCTAATTTACAACCAAAATAGGTCACTTTTCTAATCAAATTAGGATTCTGTCGAATCCGTCACAAATCTGTTGCTGATTCTGTCAATATTCTTTTTAAAACTGCCTTTAAATTTGTGACGGAATTAAATCCCTCACATAATTTTCGTAACAAAACCTTGGCCGTGGGTGATGACTCGTGGCACGAGTCGTGCCTTTTTTTTCACTCGTTTGTTGGCTTGGATTCGATTCGTATTTGCACGTTGGTCCTTGTACTTTCTTGATTTACACTTTGGCCCCTGAACTTTCCATATTTGCACTTTGGGCCCTGAACTTTATAATATCAGTTTACTCCCCAATTTTCCATAATTGCAGTTTAGTCCCTAAACTTCTAAAACAAGCTTAAATCCTCCTATTTCTGATTATTTGCACTTCAACCCCTGTACTTTCAAAACACTAACAAAACACATTAAATTTCCAAGGTTTTGAGCATTAAATAAGCTAGAAAACATATCTTTTGGATGGGTAAAACCACATCCATCAAATACCCCCAAACTTATCTTTTGCTCGTCCTCGAGTAAGACAAAATTAAAACAAAATAAAATCTAACTAACTAATTAAAACAAATAAAATATTTTTGGGATTTGTTCAATTCATATAATAAGTTGTTGGCACAACAAGTCTCAAATCTTTACAACACACATAATCTACAAGCATTATCATGAACATGAGATTATATTTACATGGATGCATCTAACTTACAATTCTCCACCACATAATGAAAGATGAATGAAATATGAGAGATCATTGTCACCAAAATAAGATATTTTATACGGTCACTTATGCCATGTTCTAAATCAATGTAATAATATGAAACTTCTACACAAGGCCACTCATATGGATGTTTAAACAAAACTGTCAACCCTGCTATTTTTTAGGGATCAAATATGGTTTTATGGCTTGTATTGTATCGCGATAATCGCGGACTAGGTTCACGGTTACAAAAGAAGATAAGGACATACGAAGTCAAGTAGTGAAACTAGAGAATTTTCAACATACATCCTCACTTTGAAATTTATCACTCCGCTCCATGCCAATCCATTGATTCAACCCCCAAACTTATAATTTTGCATACTTTCACACTTGGGGTTGATCACCTTTCTTTCTTTTCGGTCACTTTCCACTTCAACATTAGAGAGGGCAAGGCTTTTTTCAACTTTTCTTTTCATTTTTTTTCTCTTTATTATTTTTTTCTTTTCTTTGCACGTATATATTATGAATAATATGCATTCAATATTCTGCTCAAGCCCCTCTTTTAAATACAATTCATAACTCTTTTTTTTATTTTGATGACCACTTTTCACCCTTGATTTTCCAAACATAAATCACAATTCCCATTTTTTCCCTAGTTTCACTTTCTTGAAAAGGTGAGAAAATAGTGTATAAGTTAAAAGGGTAGGATAATGTAGGTACCAAAATAAGGCGAATGGTGGTCTAAAATAACCTCTCACTTTGTGAGAGATTCCATTCTTTTTAAAGCTCAAAAGGGATTCTAGCGGAAATTTTTATAAGCGACTAGAAAGTTAAAGGCTCGCAAATAGGATTCAAAGAAATAGCCAAATATCACTTCCCGAATAACCTAATTGATGTGTTATTGACAGTCATGCAAACATGTTCTAGGGTCCCCAAGAATGACAAAGTGGTCCTATAAAGGTCTCCTAAATTGGTAACAATGATCAAGAAAAATAGCATGAAAGTGAAAGGTAGAGTAATCGTACTTTACATGTTTCAATGCAATTATAACCCCATATTGACAATAATACTTAAGATTTTAAAATTAAAGCACTCTCAAATCATCATCGACTTTAGCCAACATCCCAAAATATGAAAAAAGCAAAAAATTTAAAATTTTCTATTTTTTAGGGTGACACTATATACACCCCCTATAAACCCACAAACTCGGAGAGATATCTATCCACAAACTCAAAACATGCTATGTCCTCATAACAAAGAGAATTAAAACATGCATTGGGTTCAAAGGTTGATATGACATAACAAAACAAATAAATAAAGCAAATAAAACGTACCTACTTGGGTTGCCTCCCAATAAGCGCGTTTGGTTAAGGTCGTTAGCCCGACCGTTGCTCCCGTTTACATGGGATTTGAGGTGAACACTTTCTCTTTAGCCTTAGCTTTTCTTCCCTTGGCCCACCTCGCACATTCACGGGCACAAACGCTCACAACTTTTCACGTGTGTGTACCATTTTTTATTAGCTCGGGTGGAGTCCAAGGGATTTTAGGGGCCTTCTTCTTGGCCTTCTTTTTCTTTTTCTTCTTTTTCGTGGGGGCCTTTCGCCCAAACTCATTTGGTGCCTTGGTCCCACGAACATCAAGCACCTCATCTTTCTCAACACAAACATAAGATGAGTTATCTTGATCATCAATATTAGCAATAAAAGAATCAGATATATCAAGACAATAGCAATCCTCAATTTGAGCACATGAATTATTACTTTCAGCTTTTAGAGGAAAAAAAGATTTCAATTTTGACACCGACGCTCCTTATTAGGTCAGTTAGGGGGTGATACGGTCCGTCACTCAAAGAGTGTTTGTCGGCCTTGTTGTTACTAGCCCTATCATGGACGTCCGCTTTATCCCTAGAATTCTCACCATCACTCTTATCTAATTTGGCACACTTATCCTCCTCTATGTCATCTAAGGACTCACAATCTTCCCCATCATTGTCCATGGGGTGTTTCCTCACATCATTAACCGAGATTTCTATCCTCTCATCTGCTATCATCATGGACTATTTTCCATTCCCCACATTTATTATTGTGTTAGTTGTGGAAATAAAGGGACGTCCTAGCAAAATAGGAGGGTCTCTACACGTACTTCCTCCATTAACCATATCCATAACCACAAAGTCAACGGGGACTATCAAGGTCCCCACTTGAACTAATACATCCTCCATAATGCCTATCGGTCTTCTAATAGAACGGTCCACTAAACAGAGGGTCATTGTGGTGGGCTTCAACTCGGACAAGCCAATTTCAAGTATGTGGAGTATGGTAATAAATTAATGCTAGCACCAAGGTCTAACGTCGCCTTCACCTCACTAGAATCCCCCAGAGTAATAGAAATTGTGAAACTTTCGGGGTCCTTTAGTTTAGGTGGGAGGTCGTGTCGGACTATGGCACTAGCACTCTCTCCCATGATTAAAATCTCATTTTTTCCATACCTATGCTTTTTAGAGTATAATTCTTTGAAATTTTTTGCATAGGCCGGAATATTTTTAATAACATTAAGTAATGGGAGGTTTATGCAAACTTTGGAGAACATCTCCATCAATTCTTTCGTTCGATGCTCTAACCTATATCTCATCAATCGACCGGGATAGGGCACCGGTGGTACATATGGCTTGGGGGGTATATAAGTGTCTTTGGATATTTACCCCAATCTACATGTACTCTTTTCAACATCTTCTTTAGAAATAGGAGGAGGAGAAGAAGAAGATGAAGGATAACTAACCTCTTGACTTACCACTTTTCCATTCCGTAGTGTGGATATGGCCATTGCTTGATGTCCTTGGCTCAAAAACGTTTAGGGCTTGTGACTTTGAAGTGCTTCAGCAATTTTTTAATGGCGGCACTTTGCTGCCTTGATTCTTGTTGTTGCTCCAACCTTATTCTTTCCAAAGCCTCTTCCGAAGGCCCTTTCCTAGTCTCAAATTTCCCTTGGGGTGGTGGAGTGTGTAGGGGTTTATTTTGATTACCTTTGTTTCCTCCCCATGAAAAGTTAGGATGATTCCTCCACCCCAAATTATAGGTGTTGCTATATGGATTATTTTGTGGAGGCCTTGGGTTGTATCCATTGAGTGCATGTACTTTATCATCATTAGAAATAAACTGTGCACCACTAGGACAAAAATTAGTAGCATGAGTATGAAAATTACAAATAGAAAGAGCATCTTGCACAACATTAGCACCAACAGAGGTGCCTTTAGCATTAAACATAGCAATTCATTGAGATACTTGTTTGACCAAATTATCATTACCCTCTAACTCATGTACTCCCCTAGCCTTATCCCTTGTACTCTTTTGTTGGGAATTAGCACCCAACATCTCAAATAAATCATGAGTCTCATGGGGAGTTTTGGCTCCTAGTGTGGCCCCCGCCGCATTATCAACCATGGCTTGATTAACATGATTCAAGTCGTCATAAAAAGTTTGATTAAGCACGAGCAAAGGAAAATTATAATGGGGACATTGCACTAACATCATTTTAAAACGGTCCTAAGCCTCATGAAAAGGCTCACCTACTTCTTGGGCAAATTCAATAATCTTTTGCCTCATATTAGCTAATGTGGGATGGGGATAATACTTTTTTAAAAACACATCATGCAATTGATCCCACGTGCTTATACTTCTAGGTGTTAGCATCATAAACCATGTCTTGGTCGCCCCTTTCAGAGTGTAGGGGAAGCACTTTAATCTTATTTGCTCATCAGTTACACCTATTTTGCCCGAGAAGTGAGATACTATCATCATATAATCACACAAGAAAGTCAAAGGGTCTTTGGCTGGTAAGCCTTGATAAATGGGCAACATATTAAAATATTGACCCTTGACTTCAAAGTTCTTTGCCTCTTCCGTTAGCACAATACAAGATATGGAGGCATCGACTTTAAGACGACAAAAGTCCTGCATAATTTGAGCCGGTGGGATTGCCATCGCGGATTTTTCCTCTTCTACCCCGGTGGTAGAAGGATTTAGGTCACTTTCGAGGGGATTGCCCTCTTTTAATTAAATTTCTTTCAAACGCTGACTTAATCTATCAATGACGTTGTTAAATGGCTCCAAGGTAGGAATCAAAGAACACCGACCAAGCATACACTAATAAAATTAACTTGTTCGCTACACAAGTCCCCCGCAACGGTGCCAAAAACATTCCCCTATACTTCAAGTATAGTGATTTGAATTATTAACCCTAAGAAAGCGAAATAAAACAATTAAAGAAATCAAGAGACAAGAGATTCATGGATTGGGGATCATAACAATTATCACTTTATGCTTTTTAAATCATGTAAAAAGGATTCAATCTCATTCTTGGGTTCGTTCACAAAAATATAGAGTTAAGATGTTAATATCTTCAGTTAAGTCGATAAGAACATTAAAACCCTACCTAATATCTCTATCTTGTTTATATATTCAGTTAGGATCAATATATAAGGATTGCTCGAGAAAAGGCAATTTCTGATGGTTCGATTAGTTCAGATGATGCCTTAGATACTCGCCTCCCCTTTCATCGCGAAGCATGGCAAGCTGCTGTTGTCTCTTTCTATGAATCTAAAGGAAAGAGGGTCAAGAGGGGTGATAGAATATTTGGCTTTGGGCCTCATGGAAAAAAATTCCTGAAACTGCCATCTTCAAGCCGCTCCAGTTCATCGCTCTGTCAATCATTAAGCCAAACTTCCAATCCTTCTGACGACCAAGAAAAGGAAAAACTATGGAAAGAAGTTAGCAGTCTAAAAGAAATGATGCACCAAATGATGGAGCGGGTGAAGGAGCGGGATCAGCGCGAGCAGCAACAACAGGAGGAGCAACGACAAAAACGACAACAACACAAGTAGTGGCACATTCAACAAACGATGGGCGGTGGTGGCGGTCCCTATCAAAATCAACAAAGGTTCAATCCGAATTGGATCTCCCCTGGATTCATGAGTTGTATCCCTCCTATTGATATGTTCATTCCTCAATAACAACAACAACAACAACAACAACAACAATTATAGCCACAACAACAGTCATTTCAGCAACACATTAGTCATAGTTTGAGCTCCAATCAGTGTGGTGCTAGTAGTACAGGTATCGGTATTGGTACTGGCCCTATACTTGATATGTTATTGGATCCTAACTTTAATTTTGTTGGAGCTGTTAATGGTAATGGAGGAGTTGTGGAGGTGTTTGTGATACTAGAGGAGAAGGAGGTTCTACTGCTGGTAGTGGTAATGGAGTAGAAATTTAGAAACAAACAATTTTAAATTTATTTTGTAGTTAATATGCTCAGTTGTTTTGGATGATGTTATTTTGAATTGATAAAGGTATTTTGTTTTTATAAAAGCTTAGTTGATTGTCCGGTTAATTTTATTTTTTGATATTTCTCATTATTGTTAAAATATATATAATCAGTAAATATAAATATTTATTTTTTTCCATATTTGGAAACGAAGAGATGGTCCCTAAATTTGAAAATAGAAACCAAAAGTTGGGGACGAACATTTCAGGGACGAAAAAATAGGGATGAACTTGAAATTACCCGGATTCGCGCGAGCGAAGCGGTTGTCTTTCGCGGAAGGGTTGGTGTCTGAGACCTCGCTTTTCGGGAAGTGAGAGGAGTCGCCACGCGGTTTTTGTATTTTGAGCCCAAAACGTTGAGAAAAGGCTTTTTTGTTTTGAAAGAGGGTGTCGTTTTTATTGGTAGCAAAAACTTAGGAAAAGGCTTTTGAAAACGGGGATCATTTTTATTGGTAGCAAAAACGAGTAAAAAGCTTTTTTAGTACCAAAGATTGTTAGGTTCGGAGGTCACGTTACGTTTCGGGAAGAGTATTACGAGATCACCCGAAACGCCTCGTATGACGAGTCTTTCTACCTTTCTCGAAAACGTGTGTGTGTGTGTGTGTGTTGTGTGTTTTGAAATGGGGGCTTGAATGACAAGCTTAATCTTGGTTTGAATGTCAAACGTTGATTAGGTGATCTTGTTTGAAAAGGCGAGCGTTTGAATGACAAACGTCGGTTTTGGAGTTTTAGGAAAAGTGGCGCGAATGCTGATTTTAACCATTTATCTTAAGTGTCAAATGTTGACTTTTAAGAAAAGAGCGTTTGAATGTCAAACGTCGGATTTTGAGTTTGAAGATGAGCGTTTGGATGCCAAACGTCATTTCGCGCGTTTTGAAAGAGAGTTCGAAGGTCGAACTCCGGTTTTGAACCGGGCATTACATTGTTAACGATTTTTACGGAAAAAAAGCGTATTAAATGATATGCGATCAACGAATCGGGTTGCGATTCGGACTTTGAAAGTAAATACTATCACGATCCAAACGGGTCGGACTTGTAAATGACAGTATTTAAATACGGTGTCAACGGAGTCAAATGATCCGGAATTGTAAATGACGATCGACGAGCCAAAACGGCTCGGAATGGTAAATTTGCGTGAAAATAAATGACGTTCGACGGATCGATCGATCCGGAATTGTAAATGACAGAAATGTAAATGACGATCGACGGATCGATCGATCCGGAATTGTAAATGACGGAATTTAAATGACAGAAATTAAAATGGAACGGGGCCGGAACGCCGTTTTAACCCGAGATTACTTCTCTTACGGGAAGAGAAGAGGATCGAGGGGCTAAAACGTATCGGACCCCGTTAGACGGAGGCGTCTACATTTCAAAGATGTCGTTCGAAACGGTTATAGCGACTGGCGCGTAAACCGAGACGGAATGAGAGATTAGAGAGAGGGAGTTATACCTATGGCTAGGGTCAACTCCTTTGGCTCGGGGGGCGTATACGGGATACGGAAGTGTGTTTGGAACGGTGTTTCGAGGTGTTTTAGTTCGTGTTTGGTTGAAACGAGGAGTTTTCACGCAAATCGAGGCTAAAACGGGGCTCGGGGAAGGTTGGAATTGGCTTGGGTCGTGGCTTGAGGTGAATTTGGAGAGTGATTTTCCCTTTTTTTATGGCTTTGACAGCCCTTCTATTTATAGGTGAAATTTCAGCATGAGTCCGGCCGGACTTAGGCTGAATTCCAGGGGTTTTGTGAAATTTTGGAAATTGGAGGGACTTGCTGGCAATTTCTGAGAGTCTGCAAAAGAGTCCGGCCGGACTTAGACTGCATACCAGGGGTATTTTAGTCTTTTCTCCTTGATTTTTGATTGAAAGGTGACTAGAGGGAGGTGGCATGTGTGCCACGCGTCCCATGAGTCACCAGCCATGTGGGAGTTTGTTCCCGGGTCCCGGTTTTGTCCGTCTTATAACATAACAGTCCGAAAAATGTTCGAAATGCCCCCGAAAAGTGCCAAAAAGTGCATTTTTCAGGGAAAGCCGTACTTTTACGTGCGATGACGTGTGTTAAGTATGTTTCGACGTTGGGGTGCTCGGGGCAGTCCCGAGACGTCTCGTTGGCTCGGCAACGGAGAGCTTAACGGGTTCCGGTTAACCTGGAGCGGGCCAGTTAACGGATTCCGGTTAACTTCTAACGGATTTTGACGATCCGAATTTGGGTACTTACAGTTAGCCCCTCAGCGACGTCTCTTCCGAAGGAAGTGGGGTCGTTGAAAAAAGATAAGGATCCAAATCGGGATGCCTTACTTTGAAAGACCTGGGCGGTCAGCTGGCTGGACCCTTGGCGAAAGGATTCCTACGTATCCCGAGCGGGAATCAAGCCGATCGTAGTTCGTAGGTGCAAGGAGCCGCACATGGGGACCTTGACCTGAGTGAGACTGTTAGGAGGCGTCTAAACCTGAATGAGACCACTGCGAGGTGCCTGGACCTGAATGGAGACTATTGTGAGGCGTCTGAACCTGAGACCTTTGGAACCTTCGAGGGCATGTGGTGCCTCAGACCAGAGCTGCTGATACATATGAGGGCGTGTGGCGCCTCAAACCGGGGTTGCTGAACATGCGAGGGCGTGTGGCGCCTCAAACCGGGGTTGCTAAACATGTGAGGGCATGTGGCGCCTCAAACCGGGGCTGCTGGAAGCGTTTATCCCGAGACGGAGGCGTTCGTGCCTTGAGTGTTGGACTTACACTGATGTAACGATGTGCCATTCGCGGAAAAATTCGATTTTTTGTTTCTTTGAAAACCAAATAAAACCGGAAAACGGAGTCGCCACGCCATTTTTGTTTTAAGGTCCAAAACTTTGAAAAATGCCCGGAATGAGAGATTTGGGTTCGGAGGTCACGTTACATGCCGGGAAGAACGTTAGTGTTCACCCGGAATGCCTCGTAAGACGAGTCTTTCAAGCATTAAAAATCATTTGTGTGTGTGTGTGTATGTTACTTTGGCCAAAATAAATTGAAACTGAGAAAAGTAAAAATTGGGAACTCTTTATTAGACTTTGGACAAGTCCCATGATTTTTCGTATGATTTTTGGGTTGATTTTTGGTACTCAAAATATTTTTTTGAAGTTAAAACTCAATTCTGCCAGAATGAAAAAGGCAGTGGACACTTGACTTTGAAATGGACTTAAGGGCTTCAAAACTCCAGAATATGGGGAAACTCAGAAAATTAAAGTTGTTAAAGACACCTTAAATAAGATTTATGTGAAAGAATTTTCCATTTTGGAGATGATTTGAGGGACCAAAACCTTCTGGAAATCTCAGATGTGAAATCTGGATTTCCAGAGACTGATGAACTGACCTTTAAAAGAAAAATTTGAAAAATGGAGTTTTACTCACGAAAAAAATTAAATAAAAATATGTCTGGAAAGCTCTAAATGTTGGATACAAAAAGTGTTTTGTAGTCAACACCAAATTCCAAGTTTATCTGTGTCCAGAAAATTAGACCATGGACAGAGGTCTTAGAAAATTGCTACTGGACAGCAACTTTCTTAAGAAGAAAAACATGATTTTAAGGGGGGTTTTGCATCCATGCTTGTCCCCATTTCCCTAGGTTTTGATTAGTAGTCACTAGAAATTTTAGTGGTGATCTACTATATCAAACCATCCTTGGGGTACATTAGGACTTAAGCATTTCATTTGCTTGGGAAGGGGGGATTTTATCCTTGAAAATGAAGATTTGATGTATGAAAATGGTTTTTAGGGTTTTGAAAATGCATTTGCAAGTAAGTAAGAACACTTTGAAGATAATGTAAATCCTTGTAGAAGATCAACCATGGAGATGAACTTCCATGGTGATCTTCTTGGATCTAGGGCAAGAAGATGAACAAACTACATTTTGGAGTTTGAAAATGCATGCATGGATGAGAGATATTTAGGGTAAGGAGAGGGAGGTTATACCTATCTTCCTTGTGTTTGTGTATGAGGCTTGAATATGTGAGTGTTTGAATTTGAGAGTGAGTGGGATTTGGGAAAATAATTAAGAGAAAAAGGTGACAATTCTAGAGAATTCTCACAGTTTTCTCCCTATTTTCGCCAAGGTGCAGTTGTGAAAATGTGTTGTCTTTCCTTATTTCTGTGACTGAAGGCCTCAATTTATAGCCCTCTGAAATTGCCATAGTCATCCGCGCGGACATGAGTGGAAGCGTGCGCTGTTCATTAAATGCAGCTCCAGGCTTTGGACACAAGGAATATTTCCAGAAAATTCAAACTGGTTGTTGTTTTTCAGCTTACCAGATTAGGATTTTTCCAATTTCTTTTCTTTTTGAGATTCTTTTCTTGGCTTATCTTTAAATAGCAATGCCTACTTTACCCTTACTTTGTTAGAAAAGTTAGGAATAGTTAGAAATGTTAGGAATGTTAAAACTTTCGTTAATTTTCTAACGAAAATGCTAACAACACAAATTGGAGTACTTACAGTAGCCCCTCGGCGACGGCGCTTTCGAAGGAAGCGGGGTCGTCGATAAGAGTAAGGCTCCATATTTGACAGGATGATCAAGTGATCGAGTGATCGAGTGATCGAGTGGCTGAACCTAGCGATAGGCTACCTACGTATCCCGAATGGGAATCAAGCCGGTCTCAGTTCGGATCTTCGACCCTGGAGATGATGGCGTTTTAGGTGCCTCGAACCTTGATGAGCGAGTTCTGCGATCGATTGCTTTGAGAGAAACTTCTGTGGGGATAAGAATGACCCTTTTGGTTTGGTGGCTGAAATTGTATATTCGCTCTGCTGGGGATAAGAGATGACCATTTTGGTCTGATAGCTGAGATTGTATATTCGTTTTGCTGGGGATAGGAATGACCATTTTGGTCTGGTGGCTGAGATTGTATATCCGCTCTGCTGGGGATAGGAATGACCATTTTGGTCTGGTGCCTGAACCTAATGATAGGCTACCTACGTATCCTTAGGAGGAATCAAGCCAGTCGTAGTTCGGATCTTTAACCCTGGAATGACTATTTTGAGGTGTCAACCTGGTAATGATGGCGTTTTAGGTGCCTCTGACCTTGAAGATGGCATTTTAGGTGCCTCAGACCTTTGGAGATGATGGCTTTTTAGGTGCCTCGGACCTTTGGAGATGATGGCTTTATAGGTGCCTCGGACCTTTGGAGATGATGGCGTTTTAGGTGCCTCGGACCTTTGGAGATGATGGCGCTTCAAGTGCCTCAGACCTTGATGGGGTTTTAGGTGCCTCGAACCTTGATTTGAAATGTTTTCCATTGATAATTTGGGATAAATGGTCCTTCGGTGGACTTCGTCTGCTGTCGAAGGAAAGGGTGACCGTTTTGGTTGGGTGGCTGGACCTATGGTAGGCTACCTACGTATCCTTAAGAGGAATCAAGCCAATCGTAGTTTGAAAGCTGCTAGGGATTTCATTGGCTTTCGCTGGAGAAAAATCGGGCTTACGTTTCACGGCCGTTGATGATAATGAGGCAAGAAACGGGATTTCGTTGACTTCGCTGGGGATTTTGTTAGCTTTTGCTGGGGAAATCGGACTTACGTTTTACTGCAGTTGATGATTTTGATGAAAGAAACGGGATTCCGTTATCTTTCTCGGAGAAGTCGGACTTACGTTTTACTGCCGTTTGATGATTTTGATGAAAGAAACGGGATTCCGTTATCTTTCTCGGTTAATCGGACTTACGTTTGACTGCCATTGATGATTTTGATGAAAGAAACGAGATTCCGTTATCTTTCTCGGAGAAATCGGACTTACGTTTGACTGCCGTCGATGATTTTGATGAAAGAAACGGGATTAGTTATCTTTCTCGGAGAAATCGGACTTACGTTTGGCTAGTTTGATGATTTTGATGAAAGAGCGGGATTCCGTTATCTTTCTCGGAGAAATCGGACTTACGTTTGGCTGTCGTTGATGATTTTGATGAAAGAGACGGGATTAGTTATCTTTCTCGGAGAAATTGGACTTACGTTTGGCTTAGTTGATTGATTTTGATGAAAGAAACGGGATTCCGTTATCTTTCTCGGAGAAATCGGACTTACGTTTGACTGCCGTTGATGATTTTGATGAAAGAAACGTGATTCCGTTATCTTTCTCGGAGAAATCGGACTTACGTTTGGCTAGCCGTTTGATGATTTTGATGAAAGAAACGGATTCCGTTATCTTTCTCGGAGAAATCGAACTTACGTTTATTTATCGTTGATTGATTTTGATGAAAGAGACGGGATTCCGTTATCTTTCTCGGAGAAATCGGACTTACGTTAGAAGCTCTGCGTTGATGATTTTGATGAAAGACACGGGATTCCGTTGTCTTTCTCGGAGAAATCGGACTTACGTTTGACTGCCGTTGATTGATTTTGATGAAAGAGACGGGATTCCGTTATCTTTCTCGAAGAAATCGGACTTACGTTTGACTGCCGTTGATGATTTTGATGAAAGAAATGGGATTCTGTTGTCGTTCTCGGAGAAATCGAACTTACGTTTGACTGCCTTTGATGAAATAAACGGGATTCCGTTATCTTTCTCGGAGAAATCGGACTTACGTTTGACTTCCGTTGATGATTTTGATGAAAGAAACGGGATTCCGTTATCTTTCTCGGAGAAATCGGACTTACGTTTGACTGCCGTTTGATGATTTTGATGAAAGAAACGGGATTCCGTTATCTTTCTCGGAGAAATCGGACTTACGTTTGACTGCCGTTGATAGATTTTGATGAAAGAGACGGGATTCCGTTGTCTTTCTCAAAGAAATCGGACTTACGTTTGACTGTCGTTGATTGATTTTGATGAAAGAGACGGGATTCCGTTATCTTTCTCGGAGAAATCGGACTTACGTTTGGCTTGCCGTTTGATTGATTTTGATGAAAGAAGCGGGATTCCGTTGTCTTTCTCAAAGAAATCGGACTTACGTTTGACTGCCGTTGATTGATTTTGATGAAAGAGACGGGATTCCGTTATCTTTCTCGGAGAAATCGGACTTACGTTTGACTGCCGTTGATTGATTTTGATGAAAGAGACGGGATTCCGTTATCTTTCTCGGAGAAATCGGACTTACGTTTGACTGCCGTTTGATGATTTTGATAGAAAGAGGCGGGATTAGTTATCTTTCTCGGAGAAATCGGACTTACGTTTGGCTTGCAGTTGATTGATTTTGATAGAAAGAGACGGGATTAGTTATCTTTCTCGGAGAAATCGGACTTACGTTTGGCTAGTTGATTGATTTTGATAGAAAGAGACGGGATTAGTTATCTTTCTCGAAGAAATCGGACTTACGTTTGGCTTAGTTTGATTGATTTTGATGAATGAGGCAGGATTCCGTTATCTTTCTCGGAGAAATCGGACTTACGTTTGGCTGCCGTTGATTGATTTTGATAGAAAGAGACGGGATTTCGTTATCTTTCTCGGAGAAATCGAACTTACGTTTGGCTACCGTTGATGATTTTGATAGAAAGAAAGCGGGATTCCGTTATCTTTCTCGGAGAAATCGGACTTACGTTTGGCTGCCGTTGATTGATTTTGATGAAAGAGCGGGATTCCGTTATCTTTCTCGGAGAAATCGGACTTACGTTTGGCTTAGTTTGATGAATTTTGATAGAAAGAAGCGGGATTAAGTTATCTTTCTCGGAGAAATCGGACTTACGTTTGACTACGTTTGATGATTTTGATGAAAGAAAGCAGGATTCCGATTATCTTTCTCGGAGAAATCGGACTTACGTTTGGCTATAGTTATTGATTTTGATAGAAAGAAAGCGTGATTCCGTTATCTTTCTCGAAGAAATCGGACTTACGTTTGGCTGCCGTTTGATGATTTTGATGAAAGAAAGCAGGATTCCGTTATCTTTCTCGGAGAAATCGGACTTACGTTTGGCTAGTTGATTGATTTTGATAAAGAAAGCGGGATTAGTTATCTTTCTCGGAGAAATCGGACTTACGTTTGGCTTGCCGTTGATGATTTTGATAGAAAGAAACGGGATTAGATTATCTTTCTCGGAGAAATCGGACTTACGTTTGGCTATAGTTGATGATTTTGATGAAAGAAACGGGATTAGTTATCTTTCTCGGAGAAATCGGACTTACGTTTGTGGCCCGTTGATTGATTTTGATGAAAGAGCGGGATTCCGTTATCTTTCTCGGAGAAATCGGACTTACGTTTGGCCGTTTGATTGATTTTGATAGAAAGAGAGCGGGATTCGTTATCTTTCTCGGAGAAATCGGACTTACGTTTGGCTAGTTTGATGATTTTGATGAAAGAAAGCAGGGATTCCGTTATCTTTCTCGGAGAAATCGGACTTACGTTTGGCTGCCGTTGATTGATTTTGATGAAAGAGAGGGATTAGTTATCTTTCTCGGAGAAATCGGACTTACGTTTGGCTGCGTTTGATGATTTTGATGAAAGAAAGCGGGATTAGTTATCTTTCTCGGAGAAATCGGACTTACGTTTGGCTAAGTTGATGATTTTGATGAAAGAAACGGGATTCCGTTATCTTTCTCGGAGAAATCGGACTTACGTTTGACTGTCGTTGATTGATTTTGATGAAAGAGACGGGATTCCGTTATCTTTCTCGGAGAAATTGGACTTACGTTAGACTGCCGTTGATGATTTTGATGAAAGAAACGGGATTCCGTTGTCTTTCTCGGAGAAATCAGGCTTACGTTTGACTGCCGTTGATTGATTTTGATGAAAGAGACGGGATTCCGTTATCTTTCTCTAAGAAATCGGACTTACGTTTGACTGCCGTTGATGATTTTGATGAAAGAAACGGGATTCCGTTGTCTTTCTCGGAGAAATCGGACTTACGTTTGGCTACCGTTGATGATTTTGATGAAAGAGACGGGATTCCGTTATCTTTCTCGGATCAATCGGACTTACGTTTGGCTAGTTTGATGATTTTGATAGAAAGAGACGGGATTCCGTTATCTTTCTCGGAGAAATCGGACTTACGTTTGGCTAGTTGATTGATTTTGATGAAAGAAACGGGATTCCGTTATCTTTCTCGGAGAAATCGGACTTACGTTTGGCTTGCCGTTTGATTGATTTTGATAGAAAGAGCGGGATTTCGTTATCTTTCTCGGAGAAATCGGACTTACGTTTGGCTGTCGTTGATGATTTTGATGAAAGAAACGGGATTCCGTTATCTTTCTCGGAGAAATCGGACTTACGTTTGGCTGCCGTTGATGATTTTGATGAAAAGCGGGATTCGTTATCTTTCTCGGAGAAATCGGACTTACGTTTGGCTAGTTTGATGATTTTGATGAAAGAAACGTGATTCCGTTATCTTTCTCGGAGAAATCGGACTTACGTTTGGCTAGTTTGATGATTTTGATGAAAGAAACGGGATTCGTTATCTTTCTCGGAGAAATCGGACTTACGTTTGGCTGCCGTTGATTGATTTTGATGAAAGAAAGCGGGATTCCGTTATCTTTCTCGGAGAAATCGGACTTACGTTTGGCTCCGTTTGATGATTTTGATGAAAGAAACGGGATTCCGTTATCTTTCTCGGAGAAATCGGACTTACGTTTGGCTAGTTGATGATTTTGATGAAAGAAAGCGGGATTCCGTTATCTTTCTCGGAGAAATCGGACTTACGTTTGGCCGTTTGATGATTTTGATGAAAGAGCGGGATTAGTTATCTTTCTCGGAGAAATCGGACTTACGTTTGGCTGCCTTTGATTGATTTTGATGAAAGAGCGGGATTCCGTTATCTTTCTCGGAGAAATCGGACTTACGTTTAGGCTTGCCGTTTGATGATTTTGATGAAAGAAACGGGATTAGTTATCTTTCTCGGAGAAATCGGACTTACGTTTATTGCCGTTTGATTGATTTTGATGAAAGAGGCGGGATTCCGTTATCTTTCTCGGAGAAAATCGGACTTACGTTTGGCTAGTTTGATGATTTTGATAGAAAGAAACGGGATTAGTTATCTTTCTCGGAGAAATCGGACTTACGTTTGGCTTGCGTTTGATGATTTTGATGAAAAGCGGGATTCCGTTATCTTTCTCGGAGAAATCGGACTTACGTTTATTTGGCCGTTGATTGATTTTGATAGAAAGAACGGGATTCCGTTATCTTTCTCGGAGAAATCGGACTTACGTTTGGCTGCCGTTGATGATTTTGATAGAAAGAGACGGGATTAGTTATCTTTCTCGGAGAAATCGGACTTACGTTTGGCTGCCGTTTGATGATTTTGATGAAAGAAACGGGATTTCGTTATCTTTCTCGGAGAAATCGGACTTACGTTTGGCTTGCCGTTTGATGATTTTGATGAAAGAAAGCGGGATTAGTTATCTTTCTCGGAGAAATCGGACTTACGTTTGGCAGTTTGATGATTTTGATGAAAGAGACGGGATTCCGTTATCTTTCTCGGAGAAATCGGACTTACGTTTGGCTGCCGTTGATGATTTTGATGAAAGAAAGCGGGATTAGTTATCTTTCTCGGAGAAATCGGACTTACGTTTGGCTACCGATTGATGATTTTGATAGAAAGAAACGGGATTAGATTATCTTTCTCGGAGAAATCGGACTTACGTTTGGCTACCGTTGATGATTTTGATAGAAAGAAACGTGATTCCGTTATCTTTCTCGAAGAAATCGGACTTACGTTTGGCTAGTTTGATGATTTTGATGAAAGAAACGGGATTAGTTATCTTTCTCGGAGAAATCGGACTTACGTTTGGCTGCCGTTTGATGATTTTGATGAAAGAGGCGGGATTCCGTTATCTTTCTCGGAGAAATCGGACTTACGTTTGGCTATAGTTGATGATTTTGATGAAAGAAGCGGGATTAGTTATCTTTCTCGGAGAAATCGGACTTACGTTTGGCTAGTTTGATGATTTTGATGAAAGAAACGGGATTCCGTTATCTTTCTCGGAGAAATCGGACTTACGTTTGGCCGTTTGATGATTTTGATGAAAGAAGCGGGATTCCGTTATCTTTCTCGGAGAAATCGGACTTACGTTTGGCTTGCCGTTGATGATTTTGATGAAAGAAAGCGGGATTCCGTTATCTTTCTCGGAGAAATCGGACTTACGTTTGGCTAGTTGATGATTTTGATGAAAGAAAAGGGATTCGTTATCTTTCTCGGAGAAATCGGACTTACGTTTGGCTAGTTTGATGATTTTGATGAAAGAGCGGGATTAGTTATCTTTCTCGGAGAAATCGGACTTACGTTTGGCTGCCGTTTGATGATTTTGATGAAAGAAGCAGGATTAGTTATCTTTCTCGGAGAAATCGGACTTACGTTTGGCTAGTTTGATGATTTTGATGAAAGAAAGCGGGATTAGTTATCTTTCTCGGAGAAATCGGACTTACGTTTATTTGCCGTTTGATGATTTTGATGAAAGAAAGCGGGATTCCGTTATCTTTCTCGGAGAAATCGGACTTACGTTTGGCTAGTTTGATGATTTTGATGAAAGAAAGCAGGATTAGTTATCTTTCTCGGAGAAATCGGACTTACGTTTGGCTAGTTTGATGATTTTGATGAAAGAGCGGGATTAGTTATCTTTCTCGGAGAAATCGGACTTACGTTTGGCGTTTGATGATTTTGATGAAAGAAGCGGGATTCCGTTATCTTTCTCGGAGAAATCGGACTTACGTTTGGCCCTTGCTTAGTTTGATGATTTTGATGAAAGAAACGGGATTAGTTATCTTTCTCGGAGAAATCGGACTTACGTTTGGCTGCCGTTTGATGATTTTGATAGAAAGAAGCGGGATTAGTTATCTTTCTCGGAGAATCGGACTTACGTTTGGCTAGTTGATGATTTTGATGAAAGAGCGGGATTAGTTATCTTTCTCGGAGAAATCGGACTTACGTTTGGCTATAGTTGATGATTTTGATAGAAAGAAAGCGGGATTCCGTTATCTTTCTCGGAGAAATCGGACTTACGTTTGGCTAGTTTGATGATTTTGATGAAAGAAAGCGGGATTAGTTATCTTTCTCGGAGAAATCGGACTTACGTTTGGCTGCCGTTGATGATTTTGATGAAAGAAAGCGGGATTAGTTATCTTTCTCGGAGAAATCGGACTTACGTTTGGCTAGTTTGATGATTTTGATGAAAGAAACGGGATTAGTTATCTTTCTCGGAGAAATCGGACTTACGTTTGGCTGCCGTTTGATGATTTTGATGAAAGAAAGCGGGATTCCGTTATCTTTCTCGGAGAAATCGGACTTACGTTTGGCTATAGTTGATGATTTTGATGAAAGAAAGCGGGATTAGTTATCTTTCTCGGAGAAATCGGACTTACGTTTGGCTAGTTTGATGATTTTGATGAAAGAAAGCGGGATTAGTTATCTTTCTCGGAGAAATCGGACTTACGTTTGGCTTGCCGTTTGATGATTTTGATGAAAGAAACGGGATTAGTTATCTTTCTCGGAGAAATCGGACTTACGTTTGGCCGTTTGATGATTTTGATGAAAGAAACGGGATTAGTTATCTTTCTCGGAGAAATCGGACTTACGTTTGGCCGTTTGATGATTTTGATGAAAGAAACGGGATTCCGTTATCTTTCTCGGAGAAATCGGACTTACGTTTGGCTAGTTGATGATTTTGATAGAAAAAGCGGGATTAGATTATCTTTCTCGGAGAAATCGGACTTACGTTTGGCTGCCGTTTGATGATTTTGATGAAAGAAAGCGGGATTCCGTTATCTTTCTCGGAGAAATCGGACTTACGTTTGGCGTTTGATGATTTTGATAGAAAAAGCGGGATTCCGTTATCTTTCTCGGAGAAATCGGACTTACGTTTGGCTAGTTTGATGATTTTGATAGAAAGAAGGCGGGATTAGTTATCTTTCTCGGAGAAATCGGACTTACGTTTGGCTAGTTGATGATTTTGATGAAAGAAACGGGATTAGTTATCTTTCTCGGAGAAATCGGACTTACGTTTGGCTAGTTGATGATTTTGATGAAAGAGGCAGGATTCGTTATCTTTCTCGGAGAAATCGGACTTACGTTTGGCTAGTTTGATGATTTTGATGAAAGAGCAGGATTCCGTTATCTTTCTCGGAGAAATCGGACTTACGTTTGGCTAGTTTGATGATTTTGATGAAAGAAACGGGATTCCGTTATCTTTCTCGGAGAAATCGGACTTACGTTTGGCTAGTTTGATGATTTTGATGAAAGAAAGCGGGATTTAGTTATCTTTCTCGGAGAAATCGGACTTACGTTTGGCTAGTTTGATGATTTTGATGAAAGAAGCGGGATTCCGTTATCTTTCTCGGAGAAATCGGACTTACGTTTGGCCGTTTGATGATTTTGATGAAAGAAAGCGGGATTCCGTTATCTTTCTCGGAGAAATCGGACTTACGTTTGGCTGCCGTTGATGATTTTGATAGAAAGAAGCGGGATTAGTTATCTTTCTCGGAGAAATCGGACTTACGTTTGGCTAGTTTGATGATTTTGATGAAAGAGAAGCAGGATTCCGTTATCTTTCTCGGAGAAATCGGACTTACGTTTGGCTGCCGTTGATGATTTTGATGAAAGAAACGGGATTCCGTTATCTTTCTCGGAGAAATCGGACTTACGTTTGGCTGCCGTTGATGATTTTGATGAAAAGCGGGATTAGTTATCTTTCTCGGAGAAATCGGACTTACGTTTGGCTAGTTTGATGATTTTGATGAAAGAAACGGGATTAGTTATCTTTCTCGGAGAAATCGGACTTACGTTTGGCTTGCGTTTGATGATTTTGATGAAAGAAAGCGGGATTAGTTATCTTTCTCGGAGAAATCGGACTTACGTTTGGCTTAGATTGATGATTTTGATGAAAGAAGCGGGATTCGTTATCTTTCTCGGAGAAATCGGACTTACGTTTGGCTAGTTGATGATTTTGATGAAAGAAGCGGGATTAGTTATCTTTCTCGGAGAAATCGGACTTACGTTTGGCTAGTTGATGATTTTGATGAAAAGCAGGATTCGTTATCTTTCTCGGAAAATCGGACTTACGTTTGGCTAGTTGATGATTTTGATAGAAAGAAACGGGATTCCGTTATCTTTCTCGGAGAAATCGGACTTACGTTTGGCTAGTTGATGATTTTGATGAAAGAAGCGGGATTAGTTATCTTTCTCGGAGAAATCGGACTTACGTTTGGCCGTTTGATGATTTTGATGAAAGAAGCGGGATTAGTTATCTTTCTCGGAGAAATCGGACTTACGTTTGGCTAGTTGATGATTTTGATAGAAAGAAACGGGATTCCGTTATCTTTCTCGGAGAAATCGGACTTACGTTTGGCTAGATTGATGATTTTGATGAAAGAAAGCAGGATTCCGTTATCTTTCTCGGAGAAATCGGACTTACGTTTGGCTAGTTTGATGATTTTGATGAAAGAAAGCGGGATTAGTTATCTTTCTCGGAGAAATCGGACTTACGTTTGGCTAGTTTGATGATTTTGATGAAAGAAAGCGGGATTAGTTATCTTTCTCGGAGAAATCGGACTTACGTTTGGCTGCCGTTTGATGATTTTGATAGAAAGAAACGGGATTAGTTATCTTTCTCGGAGAAATCGGACTTACGTTTGTGCCGTTTGATGATTTTGATGAAAGAAAGCGGGATTAGTTATCTTTCTCGGAGAAATCGGACTTACGTTTGGCTATAGTTTGATGATTTTGATGAAAGAGCGGGATTAGTTATCTTTCTCGGAGAAATCGGACTTACGTTTGGCTAGTTGATGATTTTGATGAAAGAAGCGGGATTCGTTATCTTTCTCGGAGAAATCGGACTTACGTTTGCCGTTTGATGATTTTGATAGAAAGAAGCGGGATTAGTTATCTTTCTCGGAGAAATCGGACTTACGTTTGGCTATAGTTTGATGATTTTTGATGAAAGAAACGGGATTAGTTATCTTTCTCGGAGAAATCGGACTTACGTTTTGGCCGTTTGATGATTTTGATGAAAGAAACGGGATTAGTTATCTTTCTCGGAGAAATCGGACTTACGTTTGGCTTGCGTTTGATGATTTTGATAGAAAGAAACGGGATTAGTTATCTTTCTCGGAGAAATCGGACTTACGTTTGGCTGCCGTTGATGATTTTGATGAAAGAAGCGGGATTCCGTTATCTTTCTCGGAGAAATCGGACTTACGTTTGGCCGTTTGATGATTTTGATGAAAGAAACGGGATTAGATTATCTTTCTCGGAGAAATCGGACTTACGTTTGGCTAGTTGATTGATTTTGATGAAAGAAAGCGGGATTCCGTTATCTTTCTCGGAGAAATCGGACTTACGTTTGGCTAGATTGATGATTTTGATGAAAAAGCGGGATTAGTTATCTTTCTCGGAGAAATCGGACTTACGTTTGGCTAGTTTGATGATTTTGATGAAAGAAACGGGATTCCGTTATCTTTCTCGGAGAAATCGGACTTACGTTTGGCTAGTTTGATGATTTTGATGAAAGAAAGCGGGATTAGTTATCTTTCTCGGAGAAATCGGACTTACGTTTGGCTAGTTTGATGATTTTGATGAAAGAAACGGGATTAGTTATCTTTCTCGGAGAAATCGGACTTACGTTTGGCTGCCGTTGATGATTTTGATAGAAAGAGCGGGATTAGTTATCTTTCTCGGAGAAATCGGACTTACGTTTGGCTAGTTTGATGATTTTGATGAAAGAAGCGGGATTAGTTATCTTTCTCGGAGAAATCGGACTTACGTTTGGCTGCCGTTATGATGATTTTGATGAAAGAAGCAGGATTCCGTTATCTTTCTCGGAGAAATCGGACTTACGTTTTTGGCCGTTTGATGATTTTGATGAAAGAAGCGGGATTAGTTATCTTTCTCGGAGAAATCGGACTTACGTTTGGCTAGCAGTTGATGATTTTGATGAAAGAAAGCGGGATTCCGTTATCTTTCTCGGAGAAATCGGACTTACGTTTATTTGCCGTTTGATGATTTTGATAGAAAGAAACGGGATTAGTTATCTTTCTCGGAGAAATCGGACTTACGTTTGGCTAGTTTGATGATTTTGATGAAAAGAAAGGGATTAGATTATCTTTCTCGGAGAAATCGGACTTACGTTTGGCTTGCCGTTTGATGATTTTGATGAAAGAAACGGGATTCCGTTATCTTTCTCGGAGAAATCGGACTTACGTTTGGCTATAGTTTGATGATTTTGATGAAAGAAACGGGATTAGTTATCTTTCTCGGAGAAATCGGACTTACGTTTGGCTAGTTTGATGATTTTGATGAAAGAAAGCAGGATTAGTTATCTTTCTCGGAGAAATCGGACTTACGTTTGGCTAGTTTGATGATTTTGATAGAAAGAAACGGGATTCCGTTATCTTTCTCGGAGAAATCGGACTTACGTTTGGCTGCCGTTATGATGATTTTGATGAAAGAAAGCGGGATTAGTTATCTTTCTCGGAGAAATCGGACTTACGTTTGGCTGCCGTTGATGATTTTGATGAAAGAAGCGGGATTCCGTTATCTTTCTCGGAGAAATCGGACTTACGTTTATTTGCCGTTGATGATTTTGATGAAAGAAAGCGGGATTAGTTATCTTTCTCGAAATCGGACTTACGTTTGGCTGCCGTTTGATGATTTTGATGAAAGAAACGGGATTAGTTATCTTTCTCGGAGAAATCGGACTTACGTTTGGCTATAGTTGATGATTTTGATGAAAGAAGCGGGATTAGTTATCTTTCTCGGAGAAATCGGACTTACGTTTGGCTTGCCGTTGATGATTTTGATGAAAGAAAGCGGGATTCGTTATCTTTCTCGGAGAAATCGGACTTACGTTTGGCTTGCCGTTGATGATTTTGATAGAAAAGAAACGGGATTAGTTATCTTTCTCGGAGAAATCGGACTTACGTTTGGCCGTTTGATGATTTTGATGAAAGAAACGGGATTCCGTTATCTTTCTCGGAGAAATCGGACTTACGTTTGGCTATAGTTGATGATTTTGATGAAAGAAGCGGGATTCCGTTATCTTTCTCGGAGAAATCGGACTTACGTTTGGCTGCCGTTTGATGATTTTGATGAAAGAAACGGGATTAGTTATCTTTCTCGGAGAAATCGGACTTACGTTTGGCTATAGTTTGATGATTTTGATGAAAGAAAGCGGGATTAGTTATCTTTCTCGGAGAAATCGGACTTACGTTTGGCTAGTTTGATGATTTTGATGAAAGAAACGGGATTCCGTTATCTTTCTCGGAGAAATCGGACTTACGTTTGGCTAGCCGTTTGATGATTTTGATGAAAGAAACGGGATTAGTTATCTTTCTCGGAGAAATCGGACTTACGTTTGGCTATTGTGTGATTTTGATGAAAGAAACGGGATTCCGTTATCTTTCTCGGAGAAATCGGACTTACGTTTGGCTAGTTTGATGATTTTGATGAAAGAAACGGGATTAGATTTATCTTTCTCGGAGAAATCGGACTTACGTTTGGCTGCCGTTGATGATTTTGATGAAAGAAAGCGGGATTAGTTATCTTTCTCGGAGAAATCGGACTTACGTTTGGCTGCCGTTTGATGATTTTGATGAAAGAAAGCGGGATTAGTTATCTTTCTCGGAGAAATCGGACTTACGTTTGGCTTGCCGTTGATGATTTTGATAGAAAGAAGCAGGATTCCGTTATCTTTCTCGGAGAAATCGGACTTACGTTTGCTATTGCCGTTTGATGATTTTGATGAAAGAAGCGGGATTAGTTATCTTTCTCGGAGAAATCGGACTTACGTTTGGCTAGTTTGATGATTTTGATGAAAGAAAGCGGGATTAGTTATCTTTCTCGGAGAAATCGGACTTACGTTTGGCTTGTTTGATGATTTTGATGAAAGAAAGCGGGATTAGTTATCTTTCTCGGAGAAATCGGACTTACGTTTGGCTAGTTTGATGATTTTGATGAAAGAAGCAGGATTCGTTATCTTTCTCGGAGAAATCGGACTTACGTTTGGCTACTAGTTTGATGATTTTGATGAAAGAAAGCGGGATTAGTTATCTTTCTCGGAGAAATCGGACTTACGTTTGGCTATAGTTTGATGATTTTGATGAAAGAAACGGGATTTCGTTATCTTTCTCGGAGAAATCGGACTTACGTTTGGCTTGCCGTTTGATGATTTTGATGAAAGAAGCGGGATTCCGTTATCTTTCTCGGAGAAATCGGACTTACGTTTGGCTTGCCGTTTGATGATTTTGATGAAAAACGGGATTAGTTATCTTTCTCGGAGAAATCGGACTTACGTTTGGCTAGTTTGATGATTTTGATGAAAGAAACGGGATTAGTTATCTTTCTCGGAGAAATCGGACTTACGTTTGGCTATGCCGTTTGATGATTTTGATAGAAAGAAGCGGGATTCCGTTATCTTTCTCGAAGAAATCGGACTTACGTTTGGCTAGTTGATGATTTTGATGAAAGAAAGCGGGATTCGTTATCTTTCTCGGAGAAATCGGACTTACGTTTGGCTAGTTTGATGATTTTGATGAAAGAAACGGGATTAGTTATCTTTCTCGGAGAAATCGGACTTACGTTTGGCTAGTTTGATGATTTTGATGAAAGAAACGGGATTGGTTATCTTTCTCGGAGAAATCGGACTTACGTTTGGCTTAGTTTGATGATTTTGATGAAAAGAAACGGGATTCCGTTATCTTTCTCGGAGAAATCGGACTTACGTTTGGCTAGTTTGATGATTTTGATGAAAGAAACGGGATTCGTTATCTTTCTCGGAGAAATCGGACTTACGTTTGTGCCGTTGATGATTTTGATGAAAGAGCGGGATTCGTTATCTTTCTCGGAGAAATCGGACTTACGTTTGGCTAGTTTGATGATTTTGATGAAAAAGCGGGATTAGTTATCTTTCTCGGAGAAATCGGACTTACGTTTGGCTATAGTTGATGATTTTGATAGAAAGAAACGGGATTAGTTATCTTTCTCGGAGAAATCGGACTTACGTTTGGCTAGCAGTTTGATGATTTTGATAGAAAGAAGCGGGATTAGTTATCTTTCTCGGAGAAATCGGACTTACGTTTGGCTAGCCGTTGATGATTTTGATGAAAGAAAGCGGGATTAGTTATCTTTCTCGGAGAAATCGGACTTACGTTTGGCTAGTTTGATGATTTTGATGAAAGAAAGCGGGATTCCGTTATCTTTCTCGGAGAAATCGGACTTACGTTTGGCTAGTTTGATGATTTTGATGAAAGAAAGCGGGATTAGTTATCTTTCTCGGAGAAATCGGACTTACGTTTGGCTATAGTTTGATGATTTTGATGAAAGAAAGCGGGATTCCGTTATCTTTCTCGGAGAAATCGGACTTACGTTTGGCTGCCGTTGATGATTTTGATAGAAAGAAACGGGATTCCGTTATCTTTCTCGGAGAAATCGGACTTACGTTTGTTTGCCGTTTGATTGATTTTGATGAAAGAAAGCGGGATTAGTTATCTTTCTCGGAGAAATCGGACTTACGTTTGGCTGCCGTTTGATGATTTTGATGAAAGAAAGCGGGATTAGTTATCTTTCTCGGAGAAATCGGACTTACGTTTGGCTTGCGTTTGATGATTTTGATGAAAGAAACGGGATTAGTTATCTTTCTCGGAGAAATCGGACTTACGTTTGGCTAGTTTGATGATTTTGATGAAAGAACGGGATTAGATTATCTTTCTCGGAGAAATCGGACTTACGTTTGGCTCGTTTGATGATTTTGATGAAAGAAAGCAGGATTCGTTATCTTTCTCGGAGAAATCGGACTTACGTTTGGCTACTTTGATGATTTTGATGAAAGAAACGGGATTCCGTTATCTTTCTCGGAGAAATCGGACTTACGTTTGTGCCGTTTGATGATTTTGATGAAAGAAACGGGATTAGTTATCTTTCTCGGAGAAATCGGACTTACGTTTTGGCCGTTTGATGATTTTGATGAAAGAAAGCGGGATTCCGTTATCTTTCTCGGAGAAATCGGACTTACGTTTGGCTTGCCGTTTGATGATTTTGATGAAAGAAAGCAGGATTCCGTTATCTTTCTCGGAGAGATCGGACTTACGTTTGGCTAGCCGTTTGATGATTTTGATAGAAAGAAACGGGATTGATTATCTTTCTCGGAGAAATCGGACTTACGTTTGGCTAGGTTGATGATTTTGATGAAAGAAGCGGGATTCCGTTATCTTTCTCGGAGAAATCGGACTTACGTTTGGCTCCGTTTGATGATTTTGATGAAAGAAAGCAGGATTTCCGTTATCTTTCTCGGAGAAATCGGACTTACGTTTGTGCCGTTTGATGATTTTGATGAAAGAAACGGGATTCCGTTATCTTTCTCGGAGAAATCGGACTTACGTTTGTGCCGTTTGATGATTTTGATGAAAGAAGCGGGATTCCGTTATCTTTCTCGGAGAAAATCGGACTTACGTTTGGCTGCCGTTTGATGATTTTGATGAAAGAAGCGGGATTAGTTATCTTTCTCGGAGAAATCGGACATTTACTACGTTCTATTGATGATTTTGATGAAAGCGGGATTCCGTTATCTTTCTCGGAGAAATCGGACTTACGTTTGGCTATAGTTGATGATTTTGATGAAAGAAGCAGGATTAGATTATCTTTCTCGGAGAAATCGGACTTACGTTTGGCTGCCGTTTGATTAATTTTGATGAAAGAAAGCGGGATTCCGTTATCTTTCTCGGAGAAATCGGACTTACGTTTGGCCGTTTGATGATTTTGATGAAAGAAGCGGGATTCCGTTATCTTTCTCGGAGAAATCGGACTTACGTTTGGCTATAGTTGATGATTTTGATGAAAGAAACGGGATTAGATTATCTTTCTCGGAGAAATCGGACTTACGTTTTGTGCCGTTGATGATTTTGATGAAAGAAACGGGATTCGTTATCTTTCTCGGAGAAATCGGACTTACGTTTGGCTGCCGTTGATGATTTTGATGAAAGAAAGCGGGATTAGTTATCTTTCTCGGAGAAATCGGACTTACGTTTGGCTGCAGTTTGATGATTTTGATGAAAGAAACGGGATTCCGTTATCTTTCTCGGAGAAATCGGACTTACGTTTGGCTGTAGTTGATGATTTTGATGAAAGAAGCAGGGTTAGTTATCTTTCTCGGAGAAATCGGACTTACGTTTGGCTATAGTTTGATGATTTTGATGAAAGAAACGGGATTAGTTATCTTTCTCGGAGAAATCGGACTTACGTTTGGCTGTAGTTGATGATTTTGATGAAAGAAACGGGATTAGTTATCTTTCTCGGAGAAATCGGACTTACGTTTGTGCTTGGTTTGATGATTTTGATGAAAGAAACGGGATTCCGTTATCTTTCTCGGAGAAATCGGACTTACGTTTGACTGCCGTTTGTTGATTTTGATGAAAGAAACGGGATTTCGTTATCTTTCTCGGAGAAATCGGACTTACGTTTGACTGCCGTTTGATGATTTTGATGAAAGAAACGGGATTCCGTTATCTTTCTCGGAGAAATCGGTCTTACGTTTGGCTAGTTTGATGATTTTGATGAAAGAAAGCGGGATTAAGTTATCTTTCTCGGAGAAATCGGACTTACGTTTGGCTGCCGTTGATGATTTTGATGAAAGAAACGGGATTCCGTTATCTTTCTCGGAGAAATCGGACTTACGTTTGGCTGCCGTTTGATGATTTTGATAGAAAGAAGCGGGATTCCGTTATCTTTCTCGGAGAAATCGGACTTACGTTTGACTAGTTTGATGATTTTGATGAAAGAAAGCAGGGATTCCGTTATCTTTCTCGGAGAAATCGGACTTACGTTTGGCTGCGTTGATGATTTTGATAGAAAGAAACGGGATTCCGTTATCTTTCTCGGAGAAATCGGACTTACGTTTGGCTGCCGTTGATGATTTTGATAGAAAGAGGCGGGATTCCGTTATCTTTCTCGGAGAAATCGGACTTACGTTTGTATGCCGTTGATGATTTTGATGAAAGAAACGGGATTCCGTTATCTTTCTCGGAGAAATCGGACTTACGTTTGACTGCCGTTGATGATTTTGATTGAAAGAAACGGGATTCCGTTATCTTTCTCGGAGAAATCGGACTTACGTTTGGCTGCCGTTGATGATTTTGATGAAAGAAACGGGATTCCGTTATCTTTCTCGGAGAAATCGGACTTACGTTTGCTACCGTTGATGATTTTGATGAAAGAGCGGGATTCCGTTATCTTTCTCGAGAAATCGGACTTACGTTTGACTACTTGGGTGTGATTTTGATGAAAGAAGCGGGATTCGTTATCTTTCTCGGAGAAATCGGACTTACGTTTTCTGCCGTTGATGATTTTGATGAAAGAAACGGGATTCCGTTATCTTTCTCGAAATCGGACTTACGTTTGGCCGTTGATGATTTTGATGAAAGAAACGGGATTTCGTTATCTTTCTCGGAGAATCGGACTTACGTTTGGCTTGCCGTTTGATGATTTTGATAGAAAGAAACGGGATTCCGTTATCTTTCTCGGAGAAATCGGACTTACGTTTGGCTCCGTTGATGATTTTGATGAAAGAAACGGGATTCCGTTATCTTTCTCGGAGAAATCGGACTTACGTTTGGCTGCCGTTGATGATTTTGATGAAAGAAACGGGATTCCGTTATCTTTCTCGGAGAAATCGGACTTACGTTTATGCCGTTTGATTGATTTTGATGAAAGAAAGCGGGATTCCGTTATCTTTCTCGGAGAAACGGACTTACGTTTGGCTGCGTTGATGATTTTGATGAAAGAAGCGGGATTGTTATCTTTCTCGAGAAATCGGACTTACGTTTGGCTGCCGTTGATGATTTTGATGAAAGAAACGGGATTCCGTTATCTTTCTCGGAGAAATCGGACTTACGTTTGGCTGCCGTTGATGATTTTGATGAAAGAGCAGGATTCCGTTATCTTTCTCGGAGAAATCGGACTTACGTTTGGCTACCGTTGATGAATTTTGATGAAAGAAACGGGATTCCGTTATCTTTCTCGGAGAAATCGGACTTACGTTTGGCTAGCCGTTGATGATTTTGATGAAAGAAACGGGATTCCGTTATCTTTCTCGGAGAAATCGGACTTACGTTTGGCTGCCGTTTGATGATTTTGATGAAAGAAAGCGGGATTCCGTTATCTTTCTCGGAGAATCGGACTTACGTTTGGCTTGCCGTTGATGATTTTGATGAAAGAGCAGGATTTCGTTATCTTTCTCGGAGAAATCGGACTTACGTTTATTTGCCGTTGATGATTTTGATGAAAGAGGCGGGATTCGTTATCTTTCTCGGAGAAATCGGACTTACGTTTATTTGCCGTTTGATGATTTTGATGAAAGAAACGGGATTCCGTTATCTTTCTCGGAGAAATCGGACTTACGTTTGGCTGCCGTTGATGATTTTGATGAAAAAAGCAGGATTCCGTTATCTTTCTCGGAGAATCGGACTTACGTTTGGCTAGTTTGATGATTTTGATGAAAGAAACGGGATTCCGTTATCTTTCTCGGAGAAATCGGACTTACGTTTGGCTAGTTGATGATTTTGATGAAAGAGCAGGATTCCGTTATCTTTCTCGGAGAAATCGGACTTACGTTTTTGCTTGCGTTGATTGATTTTGATGAAAGAAACGGGATTCCGTTATCTTTCTCGGAGAAATCGGACTTACGTTTGGCTAGTTGATGATTTTGATGAAAGAAACGGGATTCCGTTATCTTTCTCGGAGAAATCGGACTTACGTTTGGCGCCGTTGATGATTTTGATGAAAGAAACGGGATTCCGTTATCTTTCTCGGAGAAATCGGACTTACGTTTGGCGCCGTTGATGATTTTGATGAAAGAGACAGGATTCCGTTATCTTTCTCGGAGAAATCGGACTTGCGTTTGGCTGCGTTGATGATTTTGATGAAAGAAACGGGATTCCGTTATCTTTCTCGGAGAAATCGGACTTACGTTTGTGCCGTTGATGATTTTGATGAAAGAAACGGGATTCCGTTATCTTTCTCGGAGAAATCGAACTTACGTTTGACTGCCGTTGATGATTTTGATGAAAGAAACGGGATTCCGTTATCTTTCTCGGAGAAATCGGACTTACGTTTGACTGCCGTTTGATGATTTTGATGAAAGAAACGGGATTCCGTTATCTTTCTCGGAGAAATCGGACTTACGTTTGACTGCCGTTGATTGATTTTGATGAAAGAGACGGGATTCCGTTATCTTTCTCGGAGAAATCGGACTTACGTTTGACTGCCGTTGATGATTTTGATGAAAGAGACGGGATTCCGTTATCTTTCTCGGAGAAATCGGACTTACGTTTGGCTGCCGTTGATTGATTTTGATAGAAAGAAACGGGATTCCGTTATCTTTCTCGGGTAAATCGGACTTACGTTTGACTGCCGTTGATGATTTTTATGAAAGAAGCGGGATTCCGTTATCTTTCTCGGAGAAATCGGACTTACGTTTGCTTGCCGTTGATGATTTTGATGAAAGAAACGGGATTCCGTTATCTTTCTCGGAGAAATCGGACTTACGTTTGACTGCCGTTGATGATTTTGATGAAAGAAACGTGATTCCGTTATCTTTCTCGAAGAATCGGACTTACGTTTGACTGCCGTTTGATGATTTTGATGAAAGAAACGGGATTCCGTAATCTTTCTCAGAGAAATCGGACTTACGTTTGGCTAGATTGATGATTTTGATGAAAGAAACGGGATTCCGTTATCTTTCTCGAAGAAATCGGACTTACGTTTGGACTGCCGTTGATTGATTTTGATGAAAAGACGGGATTCCGTTATCTTTCTCGGAGAAATCGGACTTACGTTTGGCTACTTGATGATTTTGATGAAAGAAACGGGATTCCGTTATCTTTCTCGGAGAAATCGGACTTACGTTTGGCTAGTTGATGATTTTGATGAAAGAAACGGGATTCCGTTATCTTTCTCGGAAAATCGGACTTACGTTTGGCTGTCGTTGATAATTTTGATGAAAGAAACGGGATTCCGTTATCTTTCTCGGAGAAATCGGACTTACGTTTGACTGCCGTTGATGATTTTGATGAAAGAAACGGGATTCCGTTATCTTTCTCGGAGAAATCGGACTTACGTTTGACTGCCGTTGATGATTTTGATGAAAGAAACGGGATTTCGTTATCTTTCTCGGAGAAATCGGACTTACGTTTGACTGCCGTTTGATGATTTTGATGAAAGAAACGGGATTCCGTTATCTTTCTCGGAGAAATCGGACTTACGTTTGACTGTCGTTGATTGATTTTGATGAAAGAGACGGGATTCCGTTATCTTTCTCGGAGAAATTGGACTTACGTTAGACTGCCGTTGATGATTTTGATGAAAGAAACGGGATTCCGTTGTCTTTCTCGGAGAAATCGGACTTACGTTTGACTGCCGTTGATGATTTTGATGAAAGAAACGGGATTCCGTTATCTTTCTCGGAGAAATCGGACTTACGTTTGGCTAGGGTGATGATTTTGATGAAAGAAACGGGATTCCGTTATCTTTCTCGGAGAAATCGGACTTACGTTTGGCTTGCCGTTTGATGATTTTGATGAAAGAAGCGGGATTCCGTTATCTTTCTCGGAGAAATCGGACTTACGTTTCTTGCGCGTTGATGATTTTGATGAAAGAGACCGGATTCCGTTATCTTTCTCGGAGAAATCGGACTTACGTTTGGCGCCGTTGATGACTTTGATGAAAGAAACGGGATTCCGTTATCTTTCTCGGGGAAATCGGACTTACGTTTGGCTGCCGTTGATGATTTTGATGAAAGAAACGGGATTCCGTTATCTTTCTCGGAGAAATCGGACTTACGTTTGGCTTGCCGTTGATGATTTTGATGAAAGAAACGGGATTCCGTTATCTTTCTCGGAGAAATCGGACTTACGTTTGGCTGCGTTTGATGATTTTGATAGAAAGAAACGGGATTTCGTTATCTTTCTCGGAGAAATCGGACTTACGTTTGACTTGCCGTTGATTGATTTTGATAGAAAGAGACGGGATTCCGTTATCTTTCTCGGAGAAATCGGACTTACGTTTGGCTACCGTTGATGATTTTGATGAAAGAAACGGGATTCGTTATCTTTCTCGGAGAAATCGGACTTACGTTTGGCTAGTTTGATGATTTTGATGAAAGAAACGGGATTCCGTTATCTTTCTCGGAGAAATCGGACTTACGTTTGGCTAGTTGATGATTTTGATGAAAGAAACGGGATTCCGTTATCTTTCTCGGAAAATCGGACTTACGTTTGGCTGCAGTTGATGATTTTGATGAAAGAAAGGATTTCGTTATCTTTCTCGGAGAAATCGGACTTACGTTTATTTGCCGTTTGATGATTTTGATGAAAGAAACGGGATTCCGTTATCTTTCTCGGAGAAATCGGACTTACGTTTGGCTAGTTGATTGATTTTGATGAAAGAGCGGGATTCCGTTATCTTTCTCGGAGAAATCGGACTTACGTTTGGCTATAGTTGATGATTTTGATGAAAGAAGCGGGATTCCGTTATCTTTCTCGGAGAAATCGGACTTACGTTTGGCTGCCGTTGATGATTTTGATGAAAGAAACGGGATTCCGTTATCTTTCTCGGAGAAATCGGACTTACGTTTGGCTAGTTTGATGATTTTGATGAAAGAGACGGGATTCCGTTATCTTTCTCGGAGAAATCGGACTTACGTTTGGCCGTTGATTGATTTTGATGAAAGAAGCGGGATTCCGTTATCTTTCTCGGAGAAATCGGACTTACGTTTGGCTGCCCGTTGATGATTTTGATGAAAGAAACGGGATTCCGTTATCTTTCTCGAGAAATCGGACTTACGTTTGGCTCCGTTGATGATTTTGATGAAAGAAACGGGATTCCGTTATCTTTCTCGGAGAAATCGGACTTACGTTTGGCTGCCGTTGATGATTTTGATGAAAGAAAGCGGGATTCCGTTATCTTTCTCGGAGAAATCGGACTTACGTTTGGCTGTCGTTTGATGATTTTGATGAAAGACACGGGATTCCGTTGTCTTTCTCGGAGAAATCGGACTTACGTTTGACTGCCGTTGATTGATTTTGATGAAAGAAACGGGATTCCGTTATCTTTCTCGGAGAAATCGGACTTACGTTTTGCTGCCGTTTGATGAAACGGGATTCCGTTATCTTTCTCGGAGAAATCGGACTTACGTTTGACTACCGTTGATTGATTTTGATGAAAGAGACGGGATTTCGTTATCTTTCTCGGAGAAATCGAACTTACGTTTGACTGCCGTTGATGATTTTGATGAAAGAAACGGGATTCCGTTGTCTTTCTCGGAGAAATCGGACTTACGTTTGACTGCCTTTGATGAAAGAAACGGGATTCCGTTATCTTTCTCGGAGAAATCGGACTTACGTTTGACTGCCGTTGATGATTTTGATGAAAGAACAGGATTCCGTTATCTTTCTCGGAGAAATCGGACTTACGTTTGACTGCCGTTGATGATTTTGATGAAAGAAACGGGATTCCGTTATCTTTCTCGGAGAAATCGGACTTACGTTTGACTGCCGTTGATAGATTTTGATGAAAGAGACGGGATTCCGTTGTCTTTCTCGAAGAAATCGGACTTACGTTTGACTGCCGTTGATTGATTTTGATGAAAGAGACGGGATTCCGTTATCTTTCTCGGAGAAATCGGACTTACGTTTGACTGCCGTTGATGATTTTGATGAAAGAGACGGGATTCCGTTATCTTTCTCGGAGAAATCGGACTTACGTTTGACTGCCGTTGATTGATTTTGATGAAAGAGACGGGATTCCGTTATCTTTCTCTAAGAAATCGGACTTACGTTTGACTGCCGTTGATTGATTTTGATGAAAGAGACGGGATTCCGTTATCTTTCTCGGAGAAATCGGACTTACGTTTGACTGCCGTTGATTGATTTTGATGAAAGAGACGGGATTCCGTTATCTTTCTCGGAGAAATCGGACTTACGTTTGACTGCCGTTGATTGATTTTGATGAAAGAGACGGGATTCCGTTATCTTTCTCGGAGAAATCGGACTTACGTTTGACTGCCGTTGATGATTTTGATGAAAGAAACGGGATTCCGTTGTCTTTCTCGGAGAAATCGGACTTACGTTTGACTGCCGTTGATTGATTTTGATGAAAGAGACGGGATTCCGTTGTCTTTCTCGAAGAAATCGGACTTACGTTTGACTGCCGTTGACGATTTTGATGAAAGAAACGGGATTCCGTTATCTTTCTCGGAGAAATCGGACTTACGTTTGGCTGCCGTTGATGATTTTGATGAAAGAAACGGGATTCCGTTATCTTTCTCGGAGAAATCGGACTTACGTTTGGCTGTCGTTGATGATTTTGATAGAAAGAAACGGGATTCCGTTATCTTTCTCGGAGAAGTCGGACTTACGTTTGGCTGCCGTTGATGATTTTGATGAAAGAAACGGGATTCCGTTATCTTTCTCGGAGAAATCGGACTTACGTTTGACTGCCGTTGATGATTTTGATGAAAGAAACGGGATTCCGTTATCTTTCTCGGAGAAATCGGACTTACGTTTGACTGCCGTTGATGATTTTGATGAAAGAAACGGGATTCCGTTATCTTTCTCGGAGAAATCGGACTTACGTTTGGGTGCCGTTGATGATTTTGATGAAAGAGACGGGATTCCGTTATCTTTCTCGGAGAAATCGGACTTACGTTTGGCCGTTGATGATTTTGATGAAAGAGACGGGATTCCGTTATCTTTCTCGGAGAAATCGGACTTACGTTTGGCTTGCCGTTGATGATTTTGATGAAAGAAACGGGATTCCGTTATCTTTCTCGGAGAAATCGGACTTACGTTTGACTGCCGGTTGATGATTTTGATGAAAGAAACGGGATTCCGTTATCTTTCTCGGAGAAATCGGACTTACGTTTGACTGCCGTTGATGATTTTGATGAAAGAAACGGGATTCCGTTATCTTTCTCGGAGAAATCGGACTTATGCCGCTGATGATTTTGATGAAAGAAAACGGGATTCCGTTATCTTTCTCGGGGAAATCGGCCTTACGTTTGACTGCTGTGGATGATTTTGATGAAAGAAACGGGATTCCGTTATCTTTCTTGGGGAGATCGGACTTACGTTTGGACTCCGAAGGTTCCTTTGAAAAGGGGGTTAACTTTGGTTAACTTTGGTTGTTAAGTTGAGGACTAAATTGCGAGTCCCGAAATTTTAAAGGGCAAAATGGTCATTTTGACCCTTCCATCTCATCCGCGCGGGCGAATGGAAGTCGATTGGTTTTAAAAGAGGGCCGCCGCCCTTTTGGTTCCATCTTCCCAATTTTCAGTTCCGAGAGAGAGAGAGACGAGAGAGAATAGATTTTCAAGCAATGGAACACGGGGGAGTTGCCATTCAAGGCCAAGGACGTGGCCCGGTCACGGAGAGACGATTGGAGCTTGTTGGAATGAGGAGGCATTACACCCTTTCGCAATCGATTTCGGAGGAGCACTACCCCGATGCGTGGCAACATTGGGCTTCGATCCGAGTCTCCGAACGGTATACTTCGAATCTCTTCATTCCCTTTGTTGATTTGTGCTTGAAATTGATTTTTGGTGATTTCTTTTTTTTTTTTTTTGAAAAATTTCGAAAATTGCAATGTTCTTGGCCTTGGATTTCGATTTTGATGCTTTGCATGTTGTAATGAGTATGTGGGTAACCCAAAATGTGCACTTTGCTTGGAAAAAAGAATGGGCATTTTGCCTTTTTTTTTTATTTCGAAAAATGCAATTAAAATTCGAAAAATTATGTTCTTGACATTGAAATTGAACTTTGATGATTTGCATGTTGCAACGAGTATATGGGTAACTCAAATGTGCATTTTGTTTGAAAAAAGAATGGGCATTTTGCCATATTTTTTTTTTTTTTTTTTTTTTAAAATATGAAATGATAAAATTCGCCCGAATCCGGGACAGACATGAATGTATGCATGTATGCACTCTTGTAGGATTTTTTTTTTGTAATGGGATAATGAATGATATGAATGTATGTATGCATAGGTTTTTTTTTTTTTTGTGAGAATGTGATTTTACGTGAAAATGGGACGGATTTTGATTCCGTTGATTGGATGAATGACTTGTAGAGAATTGCTTATTTGTGCTATTTTATGAAAAATGGGACGGAGTTTTTACTTCCGTTGACTCAATGTTATTGACATGTTTTTATGCATGAATGAATGGTGGTTGTTGAAAATCTTTTCTTTGGTGCGAAAAAAAAATGGGGGCTAGGTCCGTTGTATGCTGTTATGCTGCCCGATTTTCTGCAAAACTTTATGTCTATGATGCATGTGTATGCTCTCTTTTTTTTTAATGCAATTTTTTTTTGAATGCAAATTTTTTTGAATGCAATTTTTTTGAATGCAATGCAATTTTTTTTTGAATGCAAATTTTTTTTTTGACTCTTTCTTTTTTTTTTTCAATTGCAGGGTGGAGATCGCTTTGTGACGCAGCAGCTGAACAAGATGAAGACTCGAGGATCGGTGGAGTACGTGGTTGACACTGTGGGACCGGCTTCCGATCTTGGGCCGAGGAGCTTTGATGAGTCCGAGACGGATCGTCATTGAGACCGGGCTGTATGAGTTCATCGAGTGCCTGAGGGGGTTGGTCAAGTTCTCCAAGAGCAAGGGTCTGATCTTTGCTTTGGCACAACACTGGTGGGACGCGACCCACACATTTCATTTCTTCTGGGGCGAGGCCACGGTTACACCCTCCGATTATGCTGCGATTACTGGCCTGTCCTTTAAAGGACGGAGCATTGAGTGGAGAGACGACTACAGTGATCGGGACCTGCGGGATCTTGGGCTTTACCCCCATTCCCAAAAGGGGATGGGGATGGAGTATGCCGTGGTCTACGGGAAGATCGTGGAGAGCATCGAGAATTACGAGGCCGGGGACGAGAGAGTGGGTGCGGTGCGGTGCCGGGGCTTTCTTGTGGTTTGCCTTTTCGAGCACACTTTTTGGACATGCCGAGGGACGGCGATGTTTGCTTTCTTTGAGGAGTTTGGAGGATGTGGAGATGGGTGGGGAGGTCTCTTGGGGAGAGGCGGGGGTGCGAGCTATATTTTGCCTTGGATCGATATAGCGGAAGAGGCGTCGGCTCTCGACATGCTTCGAGTTTCCTCTGGAGGTATAAGCTTTCTTTTGCTTTCTTTCTTTTCCTTAAGCACGTATTCCTCATTTTTTTGCACCGGATTGATGGGATCTTTCTCTTTCGCGGTATGGGCTCTGGAGTTCTTTCATGTCACGATGTGGCGGCAGCCGGCGGAGTACATCGGGGCATATCCGGCCATGCTCTCCTGGAGCAAGCATGCTCGGGAGAAGATAGGTTCTAAGGGGCGCACGACCCTTAAGTACAGGAGTGCACATGCCTTTGACGAGGGCGAGACGGATGAGAGGATGGTGTTCTATCCACAGGGCCGCTTCGACGTGGAGCAGCGGCGAAGAGGGTGCCGAGAGATGGACGTGCGGCGGAGGATTTTGAGAGGCTTGACTTGCGACGTGTATTATCTCGGGAGAGAGAGTGACGCGCCGGCATGGCGTGAACTCGCCTTTGATGGCACCAGTGGAGCCTCCCGCCGACATGATGCATCCGAGCGAGAGATCGGAGACACAGGGCGACTATCGAGGTGGCCGGCACTTCTCGGCATTTGTGGCGATTGAGCAGTATTCGGTATTTATCTTGAGGAGGTTGAGGATGCCCCAGGTCCTTGAGAGAGAGGGGTAGGGATTGTGCGATACCCCGGATGGACATCTCATATGTCCAGGATGGGGTTAGATTGAGGTGCAGATCCCTCGGCTTTGAGCGGCTTCCACGAGCTTTTCGGCCTCGTCCGGGTATGAAGGTACGGGTTTTTATCTTTTTTTTCTTCTTTTCCTTTCTTTGCTGCCATCATTTTTCGCATCAATTATTTCTCGACACTTTTGCTTCCGTGCGTTTCCGGAGGTGGTCGTGGAGAAGGCGACGAAGCGGTGATCGGGGCTAAGAGATTCATTAGGAGGATGGTTGCTTGTGGAGCTCCTCGAGGCTAGAGCGAGGCGGGCACGGCCCGGCACTGTCGAGCGGGAGACTTCCCTATTCCTTCCAGCGTTCTTCCGAGACTCCTCTTTCTCCTCTCATAGATCCCGGCGTGGTGCTGCCTTCGGACCATGTCATTCTCGGGATTTGCACGGGCGAGGGCATGTTTGGCACCACGACGGGTCATCTTCACACGTCCAGAGTCCGACGCGTTCACATTTGGGCATGACTTCTTTGCGGATCTCGGCTTGCCGTATCGGAGCGTGCCGGTTGATCCTGAGCGAGCCTTCTTCCGGAGACGAGGACGATGACTTCAGCCCGAGACATTCATGGCTACCGAGGAGGCGGGCCCGAGCCGCAAGAGGGTCGGGGAAAGGGCCGGCCTGCGAGGATTCCGGACTATCTTTTATTGATTTCGAGATTGTACCTATTTAGACAGATACACTTTATTTTCATGCACACATTTTTGTTGTTGTTTTTTTTTGTTTTGGGAATGTAATAATTTAGGATTTTATTTTATTTTATCTATCATGAATGCAATTTTATATGAATGCACTATTGCATGAGCCCAGGTTTCTAGGCTAGGGTGCGAATGTATGGTATGTGAACTGTTTGGGCGAGGCTTTGCACAAGGTTCGAGCGGCAGGGATGAAATATTCCTCCGTGGTGCAGCGGTTTGAACTGGCAGATTTTTTCGATGGTGGCACTTATGTCCGCGCGGATGGGACAGGAATCGACACCGTCCTTTAATTTTGCTGCAGACCTGGTTTTCCTTTATTTCAAATTCAAACACCTTCTTCAACCACCAGTTCAAACAGCCATTTTCGGGAAGAAGGAGAGAAAAACCATGGAGAGAATTGTGAGCATGCAAAATCCACCCAAATTATCCCAAGCTTCTCAAATGTCATTCTTCACCAAATTTAAGGAGTGGTGCCGGGAGATTATGCATGAGAGGAGGTCATTCTTTGAGGAAAGGTACAAGATACGATGCTTGTGGTCTCTTAAGGAATTGATTCCGGATTATGATCTTTTGAGAGCTTCTTCCTCATTTTGGGACATTAGAAGGCATGTTTTTTGCTTCTCTTACAATGAAATGGTCCCGACTGTTGAAGAATTTCGGGCTTTGCTTGGTGGTCCCGAGGTGGAGGAGATTGCGATTCCTTTTCCCGGTGGAGCCTCTTTTGTTGATAGGTTGTGCAACCTTCTTCATCTTTCCCCGGAGGAAGCACAAGGTATGCTTCGTGGTCCCGATCACTTTGACATTTCCGGTCTTCCTGATAGATTTAGGGGCTTAGGCTTTGTGGATGATGCCTATTGGGATGGTTTTGCACTTTGCATGTTTGGTACCTTGTTCATGGTTTATTCCTTTGGAATTTGTCATCGGGCTCTGCTGGATGTAGTGGTTGACTGTCGTTTGGGCAGAGATGTTGTACCTTTGATCCTGGGGGAGACTTTTCATGCTCTCGATAGGTTAGCTACCGGGAGGCGGTACGTGCACGGGAGCAGCCCGTTTCTCTTGACCCTGTGGCTGATGGAGCGCCTGGGGGTTCTTCGCGAGACTTGGGATATGATCAAGCCTTGGACATTTGCCATGAGAGGGGTTACGGTGGATTTTGATGATCAGGGCTTGTGGGAGCGTTGGATAGCTGGTCGCCAGACTGAAGATATCAGATGGTTGGTGCCTCATTGGCGAGTGGAGACTCGAAGAGTACTTCAGGATGGATATCCCGTGGTTATGCTTCCGGGGCTTTCTCAGTCTAGCTTTTACATTCCGGCTCTGGTTCTGAGACAGTTTGGCTTGGAGCAGGTTCCTTTGGAGGACTTTGATGATATAGCCACTAGGGTGGTGGCTTTTGCTTCTATGGATGATCCTTCTGTGTTCCCATTTCTTTCCCGAGTATGGAGGTATGACGTCTTCTCACCTCGGGTTATCCTCAGGCGTCCGAGACCTGTGTTTCTGACCACTTGGTACTTGGATTGGTACGAGAGGCATTTGGGAGAGACTCAGATGGCTAATTTGAGACGGCGTGAGGCCATGGTGGGTGCGGAGGACCTGACAGTTTCGGAGAGGGGGAGGGCCGAGGCGAGGGCCAACCCTTATGACAGGAGCGGAGATATTGTGACCGACTATGAAGCTTATGTCAAGAGACAGGAGAGGAGGACTTCTATGTTACCAGCTCGGCTACAAGAGATGAGAGATGACGCTAGGGCTACTAAGGCCCTGACAAAGGCTGGTTTGATAGATCCTGTTCCTACACCAGAGCTTGGTAGGAGGAAGACCGACATTTTTCCTGTTCAGAGGAAGAAGACCCGAATGGGGAAGAAGAGGGGAGAAGCCAGTACGAGCGGCTTAGAGTGACCTTGAGGTTTCCGAGTATCCCTTTCTTGTCGTAGAAGACACATTAGTTTGATTATGTATCTTAGTTTCTCTTAGCAGGTTGTTAGTTGTAGGAATGAACCGAGCTTAGACTCATCAAAGAGGTTTTAACTGTAATGAATATGTGAATTGCTTTAGAGTTTTCGAAACGCTTTCATGGTCTGACAAAGTATGTCTTTTATTTGTAATTTAGACCGAACCATTTCCGGCTGCCTACGTTCCCTTCGGACAAAAGGGCTCAGGTCTCCGTAGTTCGACCTGGTTAATTTGTTTTTTTTTTTGTTTTTTTTTTGTGCAACCCTGTCTTTTACCTAGTCGCCCTTTTCGGGTTTTCAACCTAGTTGGGTATTACTCTTTTAGCACTTTTTTTTATATATATTTTTTTGTTTTTTTTTTTAGTGTTTTACGCGTAGTATCTGCGCAGCTTGTCACCATTCACTGGATGTACAAAAGGATTTCCGTCGAGGTCTGCGAGTTGCATGGCTCCTCCGGAGAAGATCTTCTGGACGACATATGGCCCGACCCAGACGGGCTCCCATTTGCCAAGCGAGTTGATATTGACTGGGGGCTTCTCTTTCAAAACGAGATCACCTTCTCGGATCTCCCGATGCTTTACTTTCTTGTCGAAGGCTCTGGCCATTCTCCCTTGGTAAGCTCGGATATGTTCCATTGCTTTCAATCGGCGTTCATCTAGTAGGACCAACTCATCATGGCGACTCTGGAGCCATTCGACCTCGTTGATCTGACTTTCCAACTCATCATGGCGGATGATGTTTTCCATAGTCTTGTTTGCTGCCTCAACGGCTCTGTTGGTTTGGGGTCTGTAGGGAGATGACTTGTGACGGGTTATTCTGAACTCTGCTAGCAGCCTGTCGCATTCCCCTTCGAAGTGGGATCCATTATCTGAGATGATTTCGGCCGGCAACCCGTATATGTATATGATGTTTTCTTTGATGAAGAGGGCTACTTTCCTTGAGTTGAGGACCTTGTAGGACTTTGTAGGGAATTCTTTTCAGTTCCTTCGAAGAAACTACCAATCTGCGTCTCTTTAGGCTCTTCCGCAGTTCCCAAATTCACACTTGTCAAAATCTCTTCGGCAGCTTGGGCTCGATTTTCCTCTTTCCGAACAACCTGCTTAAAGATTTTTGTTCTCTTCTTTTTTTTTGTTTATTTAATGTGTCTGCTTCTTTATCTAATGAATCATTATTAAATGTTTTTTTTTTAAATTATTAATTAATTTGTCATTAGTTAAAGTGGCAATCAAGGGATACTCAGAAAGGTTCGTCATTTCATTAGAAACGAAAGGAAATACAACACTTGCTACAATTTCGTAGTCTTCAGGCGTAAGGCCGTCGGACGACTCTAGAGACTCGACCTAGACAATGAGAGACTCGGAGGACTTTACAAAGGTTGAAACAAAGGGACGGGGGACCAATCCAAGCTTGGTGATCATTTCTTCTTTGGTCGCGGACGGGCCTGAGAGAGTTTCCCAATTCTTTAGTGGCATTGGTGTCAGTGGCCTCATGACTCGGGAATTGCATTGTTTCTGTTCTCCCTCCTCGATCATCGCTACCATCTCTTTGACTGAGCTGAAATCAATCAGGTCTGGCACCTGGACCTCTCCCCGAATAACTGCTGCATAATCGGACCATCCCAATCATCTGAAAAGACTTCTGTGGCTTTGGCTTTCGGCACTGTCAATTCAAACTCAGGCTTCGGTCCTTCCTGGATAATCAGAATTGTGGTTGTGAGCTTCTCGAGCTGTTCCACTAGGCTTGGCACGCCCTTGAAAGTGTACTCACTCTTCATGGTAGTGGTAGCCCGGATATCTTGGGTAGGTCCAGAAACATTCTACGGACTGGGTTAGCTTTGGCTCCCCTGAACTTGTTGAGGCTATCCTGTAGCTTCAACCACCCTTCTGTAGGAGTGAGCTCTTTGACTATGACATTACCCGGTTGCGTGGGACCCTTTACAAAGTAGTCAGCCAAATTGGGACTGAAAGGGAGAGATTTAGGGTTGTTGACCGGGACCCTTCCTGTGATAGCTTCTTTCCTTTGTAGAGCAAATTCTTTTTCTTTCGCGGTGTCCACTGAGGTGGCCTCATATCCCAGGCCGTGGCGAGTTTTCTGTCCTTTCACCTCGATGAGTTTGTGAGTTCCTTGTTGGTGCTTCCCTAGACCGAGCCAGGTAGATAGCTCATCTTCCTCATCATTTTCAGGACCGGAGGGATTTTTTCCCGAGTGATCGTCAGATCTACGTTGCAAACTTGGGCCTTAGGAGGCTCGACCGTGAAGCCTGTTAGCATGAGACCTTCCTCATCATGTTTGATTTCCAGAATAGGTATTCCACCTGTATCCGTGCCCTCCAAGGTGACAAGGCCCATTTAAATGGTTGTTAGATCTCCATCTGAGACAAACTTGACACATTGATGGAGACTCAAAGCGACCCCCTTGACCTGATGCAGCCAAGGTCTTCCCAATAAGGCATTAAAAGTGATCGGAATATCGATAACCTGGAATTCCACATGTATCAATTTCTTGCCAAACCAGAGGTCCAAAGTATCAACTCCAAGGACTGCTCGAGATGTCGAGTCGTAAGCTTTGACTGTGAGGGAAGAAGGCTTCAAATCTGTAGTCTTGATGTCAAGCAGGCTCATGATCTTTGCCGGGAGAATATTCATATCGGACCCATTGTCGACCAGGACCCGAGGGAGGCGTCGTTCATCCAATTGGACTGTGATGAAGAGAGGCTCGTTATGATCGGCCCCGAATTGAGGGAGATCGAGATCTGTGAAAGTGATTATGTTCCCGTAGTGGATGTTTCCAATCAGCTGTACCACGTCATCGGGAGTAGCGTCAATAGGGACCAAGGTGCGGGCCAGGCTTTCTTCAAGTTTTAGCTTATGGGGATAAGACGAGGTGAGTAGAGACCATTGGGAGATGTTGGCCTGTGTTTGCTTCAACTGGGTGAGCATGGGGTCCTCTTTCTCAGGGTTAGGAGCTTCGGCTGTCTTGACACCGGGATTACGGTTTTCTCCGGATGCTTGATCTGCTACCCTTTTATCTGTCTTGGGATTCCCTTGGAAGATTTGCCCGGATCGGGTCAACAGGTTAACTTCCTCGTCAGTTGCTTCTTGACTAGATTTCTTCAATGCTGCTAAGGTCAACGGGGGAGCCTTTTTGGCTATCGGCCACTGGTTTTGACGGAGTCTAGCAATGGTGAGGGGCTGAGCTTGAGCTGTACTGGCTCCTTCCTGGGCGGCCCTTATGACTGCTTCCCAAGTCACAGGCTTTTGAGTCTGGGTTGTGTTATTGCCCCCTGGATGGCCCATTGAGCTAGGGCATCCTCCGATTCGCTCCCATATCCTGCCTCGCTCATAGTTATCATACAGCAAGAGTCTCTATTCTCGGGGCTCAGCGACTTTTCGATTTCATCCCCGGTATAGTGTAGCCATTCTGGTTCCTTTCTGTAATACTCAGAGCTGGAGATGATTATAGCACTCTGTGTGGGAGGCGCATCCGGTATCATGCTCGTTTCCAGGACTTCTCTGAGAGCTGAAATACATTCGGGGAAGGTGACCTCTTCTTGGGTAACCCTGACAAGGAGTGTTACTTTGTTTTGGGGCGGATTTGATCTGACCATGGTTATTTTCTCATTGGGGAGGATGGGAGTTAGTTTCCCTCTCTCTAACAGATCCTCGACTATCAGCCTGGATCGGATGCCTGAAAACCCTTTCCCCAAAGCATGGTAGGCAGTGTTGAACTCTAAGACATCCACGTGCTCAGACCCATGAAACTTCATGGCCTTCATGTCCTCGGTTTCATATTCGTCTTCCGAAGTGTCTTCGGTCTTATGGCTATCAGCCTCCATCTCATCATACATCTTCTTCCTTTCACCCTTGCAAATAGGGCAACCACAAGTAAAGGATAGGCAACGTTCCCCCTCGTAGTTCGATGTGGCATCTTGATAGATTTGGGTCCAAATGAGGAGCACCCTGGGTCCATTGTCGGGCACTGGAGCAATTAGGAAGGCGTCATGTGGATCCATGGGTATGAAGGCGACTGGGGAGACGTTTAGATCAATAACCCTTTTCAGTGATTGCAGGCACTCGCTGTGCTCAAGCGGCTCGGTTGTGACCCTCACAGTTGTTATGCCATCCGTTCTCGGGAAAGAATAAAATGATCCGATGACGTTCACGAATTCATCATCTTCTGGTCGTTGAAACCCTCCATTCTCGACCAGTGCTTCAATGAACCTTCTCCATTCAACGGCTAGGTTCTTATAAGGAACATTGTGCTCTAGGATTTTGGATATGTACGGATATGGGTGCGGGCTTTGTTGTCCTTCATCCTCTGAAGTATCCGGACACTGACCACAAGTACATCTTACGAGGTGCAGTTCTTGGGGGCCCGTCCCTATTGGCATCTGACTTACATTTTCTGGTGGTTCTTCATCGTCGCTTGGTGACAACCAACCATTGTGTCTGGCTCCCATGGCATCATTTCCGGCCTGATTGTTCCAGATTGATTCCGGATCTGGGGCCTCAGTTGACTCTTCGCTCTCGTTATCATCATCGTCATCGCTGTCATCGGAATCATCTTCCCATACTACTGGGATTTCGGCTGAGAGGGAACGCCGATCAAACCCGTTAGGGGAATATGGGTGCGTTCAACCGCAGAAATTGTCATATGCTCCCATTCCCGGATGTGGTAATTGTGACTCAGCTTCTCCTCCTAGAAACTGCGGGGGAAGAGTGAGAGGGGGTGGCACGTATTTGACTCCAGGCAGGATATAGAAAGAATCCTCTTCTCTGATTCTTCGCTGTTCTCGGGATCATATTCAGCCTCTCCCAAAACCAACTTGCAGAAGTGTACTAGCTCCAGATGCTCTTCGGCCTCTTTGCTGATAAGCCCCAGTACAGGCGCCCGCCTGATGCTTTCTTGCTCGATCCTTCTCGATTGTTCTAACCATCTTGTGTAAATGGTTTTCTCATGTTTTGACCGGAACAGCCCCAGTTCTTTAGTATCAGCTTTCCCTTCATCCGAGAAATAGTGGGCCTCGTATTCTTGCAAGAAATCTCTGACATGAGACCAAGGTGGGCTGACTTGCTCATCATCCTCAAGGCTGAGGGGGAATCCGAATTCAGGATCCTCGACAAGGTTGTCCATGGGTATTTGGGGACCTTCATCAGCATCTTCCTGGGCATGCAAAGGTTCTCCGCATTCAATCATATTCACCTGATTATGGTTCCTTGGCGCAGGATTTTTGGCGTATTAGGCCCCTCGGGGCCTTCCAACTTTCCTTGCTCTATCAAGCCTTGGATCGCCTTTTTCAGAGTGAAGCGGTTGTCGCCGATGTCCGTGGGCTTGATGAAAAGCGCAATACTTTGAGGTATCCACGGGAGAATTCGGATTCCTGGGTTGGAAATTCTCCAGAGGCCGCAGCAAGCCTTCTTTCACCAGTCCCCTAAAGATGTCGTTCAGAGGCATTCCAAAGTTTTCAAGGTTCATGACCCGTGGCCTGGGCTCGGCTGTTTTTCTGGGAGCAAAAGGAGTTGTGTTATTACATTCCTGTCCCGTGTAATTAATCACCTCTTTGCCTTTAGCAGGAGCAGTGGCGGTGTTGGAAGGAGGAGCCCGATATCTGTAAGCAGTCTCAGTCCGACCGGACTCTTTTGCAGGCGTACCAGAATTGCCAACAAGTCCCTCGAATTTCCAAAGTTTCACAAAACCCCCTGGATTTCAAGCTATGTCCGTCCGGACTCATTCTGAAATTTCACCTATAAATACCAAGGCTGTCAAAGCCATTAACAACAACAAAATTACTCTCCAAATTCACCATAGCCACGGTCCAAACCTGTTTCACCCCTTCCCGAGCTCCCGTTTCGTCTCGATTCACTTGAAACCTCCATATTTCGTTCAAATACGCCCCTCACCACCTTAAAACACCATCCCAAACCACTTTTCATATCCCGTATACACCCCCCGAGCCAAAGGAGTCGACCCTAGCCATAGGTATAACTCCCTCTCCCTAATCTCTCGTTCTGCCTCGGTTTACACGCCAGTCGCTATAACCGTTTCGGACGAACATTATTGAAATGTAGACGCCTCCGTCTAACGGGGTCCGATACTTTTTAGCCCCTAGATCCTCTTCTCTTCCCGTAAGAGAAGTAATCTCGGGTTAAAACGGCATTCCGGCCCCGTTCCATTCTAAATTTCCGTCATTTACAATTCCGGATCGATCGATCCGTCGAACGTCATATAAATTTCTGTCATTTACAATTCCGGACCGTTTGATCCGTCGAACGTCATTTACATTTCATGCAACTTTACAATTTCGAGTCGTTTGGCTCGTCGATCGTCATTTACAATTCCGAATAGTTTGATTCTGTTGATACCGCACTTTAAATACTGTCATTTACAAGTCCGACCCGTTTGGATCGTGATAGTATTTACTTTTCAAAGTCCGAGTCGCAAACCAATTCGTTGATTGCATGTCATTTAATACGTTTTTTTCCGTAAAAATCGTTAACAATGTATGGCCCGGTTCAAAACCGGAGTTCGACCTTCGAACTCTCTTTCAAAACGCGCGAAATGACGTTTGGCATCCAAACGCTCATCTTCAAACTTAAAAGCTGACTTTTGACATTCAAAATCATTTAATACGTTTTTCCCATAAAAATCGTTAACAATGACAAGCCCGGTTCAAAACCGGAGTTCGACCTTCGAACTCTCTTTCAAAACGCGCGAAATGACGTTTGGCATCCAAACACTCATCTTCAAAACTCAAAATCCGACGTTTGACATTCAAACGCTCTTTTCTTAAAAGTCAACATTTGACACTTAAGTTAAGCGGTTAAAATCAGCATTCGCGCCACTTTTCCTTAAAACTTCCAAAACCGACGTTTGTCATTCAAACGCTCGCCTTTTCAAACAAGATCACCTAATCAACGTTTGACATTCAAACCAAGATTAAGCTTGTCATTCAAGCCCCCATTTCAAAATACAAACACACACACACACGCACACGTTTTCGAGAAAGGTAGAAAGACTCGTCATACGAGGCGTTTCGGGTGATCTCGTAATACTCTTCCCGAAACGTAGCGTGACCTCCGAACCTAACAATCTCTGGTACCAAAAAAGCTTTTTAATCGTTTTTGCTACTAATAAAAATGACCCCCCGTTTTCAAAGCCTTTTCCTAAGTTTTTGCTACCAATAAAAACGACACCTTTTTTCAACCAATAGCCGTTTCTCAACGTTTGGGCTCAAAATACAAAAATCGCGTGGTGACTCCTCTCCTTCCCGAAAAGCGAGGTCTCAGACACCAACCCACAGCGAAAGACAACCGCGTTTTGCTCCGCGCGAAATCCAAGGTAATTTCAGTTGGCGACTCCGCTGGGGACTTGGATACTTTTTTCAAAACTACCGTTGTTTTCAAAAAAGCCTTCCGTGGGTCAAACTTTCGTTTACCCTTCCTCGTTTACGTGTACGTGTGTTACTTTAAACCTCGAACGGTTTTTTCAAAGGCATTACATTGTCGTCTTTTCAAAATCATACCATGTTTGTGCATCCCCATTCATGTTTGATTTTCATGCTATCTTTTGAACTGCGCATCAAAATTCTTTAAGACACATTCTGAAAAATCTCTGTTTTACTCAGAAAAAGAATTTTAGTGACCGCACACTACTCGCACTTGCTGCCTCGGTACACCGTACTTCATGTGCAATTGCTGCCTCGGTACACTGCACACTACGACCCGTAACCCGGGATGACCGTTCAGTTGCACCTCGGTTTGTCAGCCAGACACCTTTCGAGGGCGCACGGGGTCGTCCCAAACAGCCCATCCTAGCCCGTGTAAGCCATGCACTCTTTGTGTCACACTTCGTCCAAGACCTCGGTTGGTTATTGGCTTAGAACGTGTCATAAAGCCTAAGTGTATATTTTTTAGCCGGGTTCCGCCACGAGTCAAGCTCGAGAGATTGAGACCGAAGGTCGTTCCCGACCCGAAGTCTTGAGCTTTTCAGCCTTGACTTTGACGCGGAGCTCTGCCGAAAAATATACCCGAAGGTTCAATGTGACACCGTGTCACCAAACCCTCACCGTATGCATCGTGCCAGCCACAACTTAGCCAACGCCAAAAGCTAAGGCCCCTCGCGCAAGCGAGTCAGGAGAGGTCATGCCGAAATTTTGGCACGATCCTCGCCTTAACTTAAGGATGTTGACTTCGACTGTGGCCCGTGTGTCATATACGTTGGAAGTTTGCGTGATCAGCTAGCCTTAAGTTCACTTTTTCTTTTGTCGGTGGAACTCGCTTGCCTTATAGGACCTCGCTCGGGATTGTCCGTCCCGAGAAAGATGATCTACAAATGGAAACGAGGGGCTTATAAGCTTAGTGACGAGATCCACTGATTAGAGATCTAGGGTTAGTTGCGAAAAAGAAGACACGCTCTTTTCCAACCAATTAGGACTCTGAGAAAATGCGTTTTAAGTAAACATTAATCGGTAACTGCACATTGCACAAGCCCGAAACCTTGAGCCAAATACCCTTTTCCGAAGCCTAAACCCTGCCTTTCGTTCCCTGCAGCGAGCAGAAAGTGGTTCAGATTTTCGGGTCGAGCGCCTCGCCGAGAATCACGCATTACGGCGGCGTCGAGACGGTTCTTCGGTTCCCTCGGTTCCCTCGACGGAATATCTCGACATGTCTAGCTCACCGAGAAATTGTGACGGGGACGGACCCCCGCCACCGGTAACAGATATGACTTTGGAAGAAGCCATCCGGTCTTGTGAGGTTCACAAGAGGCGAGAAGAAGATCGGCGGAATTTCGTGGTACGGCTTACGAATGAGCGAGGTATAGCGGCTATCCCGGTCGGACGGTACATTCGTCCTAGTCGAGGATGACGATTCCCCGAAACCAGTTCCTCAAACCTTCAACCAGGTTCCTCCCCCGCCAACTTACGGGATTCCTTCGAACCAAGGAAACTGCCGACCTAGGCTCCACGTTGCCACCTCTCAGGGAAACCCTGTCATATATGGCCAGGCCACTGCTACTCTCATCACTCTGTACCACCAGCGCACCGCTGGACCATCTCAGACAGATGCCAATATCCTTCAATACCCTCCTGGGTTCATCCCTTGCCTATACACGAATCCCAAAACACCGGGGACAACCCCCGATACAGTTCAGAAAAGGCCCCCATATATTCGCATATATCAAGCCTTCCACCTCCAATCACTACCGCTCACGTGATAGCACCCGATGCCGAGCCTCACAGTCCACCACTGGACCCAACTTTAGCCTGGATGGTCGAACAGATAAAAGACCTGAAAGCCACCATGACCAGCTCAAAGCAAGAAACGCTCAAATCCACATATTTGGGAATGGTCACGCCTCTCCCTGCCAAGTTCAGAATGCCGGAGATGGACCGATTCGATGGAACCGAATGTCCTCAAATGTATGTCGACACCTACGTTCTCGGCATGAGAGCGAAAGGAGCAACCCTCCAGCAAATGGCCGACCACTTCCAGCATACGCTCAAAAGTTCAGCGTTACGATGGTTTCTAAGGGTCAAGCCTGCGGATCACCACACATGGGATCAAATCAGTAACATCTTCCTAGAACGGTACAGATCCAACTTAGAGTGGGAAACGAGTCGTGTGGACTTAATCACCACTGAGCAGAAAGCGGATGAAAGCATCGGAGAATTCTACAAAAGGTGGAGATGGAAACTCTCCGAAATCATGGAGCCACTCTCTAAGGATGAACATATGCGGATCTTCAAGTCCTGCTTAAGACCGTCCATCAGAACTCTCATCAGTCATCATTTCTTTCCAGATCTCCGGGCCATGGTCAATGCCGGCTCACAGTTTGAGAAGGACCTCAAGGAAAAATTGGCTACTGCACAGCCATACAGATACCGATCAGCAGTTGCATTCAATCCCGCACCGGCCCCCGGCAAAGGGAAAGATACGTCTGTCAATTACATCCATCAGGGACAGCAGTCGGGCAACAGAAACCCAGTCCCACAAAGCAACAATTCCACTCAGAAGCGGCACATCGTACACTTCGACAAGTTTGACATGCCGCTAAGCAAGATGCTGGAAGGGTTAATCAAGGAAGGTCTCCTTAAACCCGTTGCAAATTACAAACCCAAGAATCCCGTAGTCAATGCTGACAAGAGCAAGTACTGCGCCTTCCATCAGTATCACGGCCATACCACCGACAACTACGTGGGGTTACGATACGAAATCCAGAACTTGATAGAGGAAGGAAAATTAGAGCGTCCCCGTGGACCCAATACAGTCGGAAATCCTTTCCCGAACAACAACAGTGTGAATGCCATTGAATGGGTGCCCAAGAAGATTGCCGCAGATGTGAATGTGGTGCCCAAATTTTGTGTTGGATTCACGCGAGTTTGAAGACATCCGTGTTATTTGAAAAATGGAGTCGCCACGCCATTTTGATTACCTCAAAACTTTGAAAAAAAGGTTTTTACTTGGGTTCGGAGGTTCAGTTACCCCTTGGGAAGAACGTTTGGCGTTCACCCAAAGTGCCTTGCCGGAGCAAGTCTCCCAAGATTTCATTAATCGTGCTTGCTTGCGTGCTTTCTTGTGTGCATGTGTTTGAGAAAAAGGGGGGAATGTCCCAAGTTGTCTTCCGGACGTACAAACCATTTGTTGGTTGTCGCTCGGGATTCCTTGGAATTTTATGTATTTGGGATTATGATCCCGTCCTCATCTTATGACTTGTGATCATCGCATTTTAACCTCGGGACCCTCGGGACTTGCGTGATCGAGAGAATGACTCTCTTTTGGTCAAAGATGAGGTTCTTTAGAAAAGGAGGGTCCTTAGCCCATCAATCCTACGCTTTAAGACGGTCGAGCTCGTATAGATGCTTCATACTCTTTCTTAAGCGATAATCGGAGATATAGGGTTCAAGGTGTCCCTTTCTAAAGAGATCATGAACCTTTAATGGAAGGAACGATGTAAAGATAGGATCTTTTACACCGGTCCGCTCCAAGGTTATTAATGGGGACATGGGGGAATGTATGATAAAAATGACACTTTAGTGAAAAGATGACATTTTTGGGTTGCAAATGATGCTTTTTGATTTAAAGAAGTGATCTTTATTGCAAAGGATGCATTTTGAATGTAAAGACATGATTTTTATGCAAAGGATGCATTTTAATTGAAAAAGATTGTATTTTTATATGCAAAGGATGCATAAAGATGACATTTTTATTGGAAAATGGGGGTTTTAGGTGCAAAGGATGCACCTTTATGGATAAAGACTACATTTTTAATGACAAAGGATGTCTAATGCATGCGAAGGGGGAAAAGGGGATAAAGATATGATCTTTATGATAAACTACCAAGTCCCAAGCAAGATAAATGCAATGTATGAATGCAATGAGCAAATATAATCACATATAGCAATTTAAGATGCAAGGTTAGGGCGTGAGAGGTTACCAATGGCTTCCTCTTCTTCTTTGGACGGAGCTAGGAGGAGGACTTGATCTTGGGATCTTCAAGGAGGAGGGAGGTGGCTTCTTGGCCTTCTTCTTCACCTTCTTGGACTTCCAGCAACTCTTGGGAGTGTATTTTACGTATTATGTGTGATGGTGGATGATTTTTGTGTGTGTAAAATGGGTAGAGGAGGGCTCTATTTATAGGCAGTCTGGATAAGGCTAATGAAGCCGTGCGGCCAGAGACCTTGGGCTAATGCAGCCGTGCGGGCTTATCCACAATGACTCAGCATTCTAGAACCATGCAAGGTGGCATTATTCTAGAACCTTCTTCCTAATTAAGAAAAACGTGTTTCTTAATTAGGAAGGCTCCCTTCAGCCCTTAATTTAATTTGGGACTGTTCCAGAACATTTCCGGAACACTAGGAAGGTCCGGGGAATTACCGGGAAACTTACCGAAATTGCCGGGAAATTTAACCGGAAGGCATGAGCCAGATTTGGGTACTTACAGAAGCCCCTCGGCAACGTCACTTGCAAGGCGAGTGGGGTTGTCGATAGAAAAGGATCCGATCTGGCGAATGCCGAGACGGATTGGGTGACCAAGACGGTCGAGTGGCTGAACCTTTTGGAAGGCTACCTACGTATCCCGGAGGAATCAAGCCAGGCCGTAGTTCGAAATTAGGATCCGCTGGGGGAGGAAGAAGAGAAACTGGTCTCTTGCTGGGGAAAAAGAAGAGAAAATGACCTAGGAGGTCAAGCAATTGATCCTACTGGGGATATGCTAGGAGTGACCAAGGTGGTCGGATATCTGAACTTCTATGAGGGGCTGCTTTATCACTGAGGAGTGACAAAGAAACAGGGTGACCAAAGTGGTCGAATGGCTGGACCTTTTATAAAAGGCTACCTACGTATCCCGGAGGAATCAAGCCTTGATCGTAGTTCAAGCATCACTAGATAGTTAGGAACGATGTCTAGGATTCTTGAGATTTTGACAATTAATGGAGGCTGTCACCTGATTGACAATTACTGGAGGATGTCACCTGATTGACAATTACTGGAGGATGTCACCTGATTGACAATTACTGGAGGATGTCACCTGATTGACAATTACTGGAGGATGTCACCTGATTGACAATTATTGGAGGATGTCACCTGATTGACAATTACTGGAGGATGTCACCTGATTGACAATTACTGGAGGATGTCACCTGATTGACAATTACTGGAGGATGTCACCTGATTGACAATTACTGGAGGATGTCACCTGATATTATTTCATTCTAACGGAAGCTAAAGCTTAGGGTACTATCTCTTTTATGACGGAGATAGAGGAAGCTAAAGCTTGGAAAAACTTGCTTGGAAAAACATGAGTGTACTTCTCAATCTCTTTTCAAATTAGAGATATGGGTATCTTAAGTTTGAAAACTTGAGTATACTTCTCAATCTCTTTCGAATCAGAGATATGGGTAACTAAAGATAGAAAAACTTGAGCATACGTCTCAATCTCTTTCGAATCAGAGATATGGGTAGCTAAAGATAGAAAAACTTGAGCATACGTCTCAATCTCTTTCGAATCAGAGATATGGGTAGCTAAAGATAGAAAAAACTTGAGCATACGTCTCAATCTCTTTCGAATCAGAGATATGGGTAGCTAAAGCTAGATGACATTATTTCTTTATGACGGAAATAACAGAGACTAAAGAAGTAAGAAGGACTCGATGATTTTCGTAAAGAAAGTAGGACGTATCCTGATAATTTTTTGTAAAAGAAGTGAATTAAAAAATGCCAAAGGCAAATAAAATGATCCACATGGGATAAATTTGTAAAATAAGCCTCGGGGGCACTGGAGGGAAAAATTTGATTGATATGATTGGAAATGCCAGGGGCATAAAGGGTAAAACAGGCCTACGGGGGACAAGATTGTAAAATTGAGCCTCAGGGGCAAAATTGCAAAGAGATGCTGGTCCCTTACTATAAGGATGGAAACGGGGTGACCTAGGAGGTTAAACGGCCGATCCTATTAGGAATGTGCCAAATAAAAAGGGGGGTGACCAATATGGTCATAAAATTGGACTTTTATGAAAAGCTTACGCACCATTGGAGAATGGAGAAGGGAAAAGGTGACCAATGTGGTCGGATGGCTGAACCTTTATGAAAGGCTACCTACGTATCCCGGAGGAATCAAGCCTTGATCGTAGTTCAAGCTTTACCTAGACAGTTAGGAACGATGTCTAGGATTTTCGACGTTTTGACAATTAGGAAACTGTCGCCTGGTGTTATCTCGTTATAACGGAAGTAACGGAGGCACTTTTGGGAGAAAACGTTATCATTAGCAATTGGCACGTTACTTGAGCCTAGGGATGATTTTTCTCTTGGAAACATGGTAGGGACTGGGTCTGGATGTACATATGGAATGTATTTGGGAATTGTTTAAGACGGGTTTCAAGCAGGTGGGGTCGTATCCCTTGGGTGCGGACTGAACTGCTGTTGTTGCTGAGATGTTGTCAACGTGGACTAGAATTCCTTCTTGGGCTGAGACTGGGTTTAAACCTCGGGTCTTGATTAAGGTCCTTTTCTTAAACTCTGGCGCTTGAAGCTGATGCTGACAGGCTTTTATAACCAAAGCAGATGTTGAAGTGACCAAACCTCTCTTCTAGGGATGGATGTGACTTATCGGAGCCCCGGTCTGAGGAAAAACTTTCTGCAAAGCCCCATGTCTTACTAAAGCAAGGAAAGATCCTTTCATTTGGCAAAGCCCCGGTTGAATGAACTGAGTAGGCGAAGTGACTTGGCGAAGCCCCAGTCTAAGGAGAAGATCCCAATATGATTGGTACTGTAAAATTGATCCTGAGGTTGATCTGACCAAAACTGGATCCATCTTATGGGCGAGGAACCTGAGGCGGACCCCAAAAATGGCTAAAGAAGCCCCAGTTTAAAGGAATGACTTGGCAAAGACCCAACTTTGAAGAGTTCCAAGGCAGTCCTAATGCGAATTGTAGCAGAAGAGGGAAAACCTATCCCTTTTTTTTATTTATTTTTTTTTAGTCAATCAGTCAACCTTAAGAAGATGTGGACGAAGAGAATTTCAGAAATTTATACATGCAGGGGCATATTTTTTCGAAAAGTGGGAATAGATCCCGATTTTTGTGTTATTTTGACGGCCTTATTCAATGTAGGCGCAAAAACTCGCTTTGGGTTTGACTCTTTTGAGAGAGTATAAGCGTAGAAGGGTTTGTAAAAGTGTATGGAAGCCCCTGCTGACAGAAAATCAGTGTTTAGCACTATTTTTCCTAAGATGTAGAAAGAGAAGACTTGTCAAGACATCTGAAAACTTGTTTTATTTACGATGATCACAAGATTGCTTAAAACCCTTTATTAATGTTCGGGTTATTCAACCACTAATCTCGATATGAAAAAAAAACATTCTTATTAGTCATGAGGAGAAAGTCAACCAATGCCGCGGATCAAGGTTGGCTGGTGTGAAAGAAAGGTTTGTGTATAGGGAGGTCATTGATGAGACCGGGTTTTCTGGGATCTGACTGTGTCTATGGGAGAGGTCATTTGATGAGACCGGGTTTTCAGGAATTTGGATATGTTTATGACCGGACCATTGCTGGTTGCCTACGTTCCCCTCATTGTGAGGAGCTCAGGTCGCCGTAGTTCGGCCTTGGCCGGACTGTGTTTGGGAAATGGGATTTGTGGTTCCTTTAGTGAAAAGGCTAGGATGAGATGATGAGGCGTGGGCCTCGGGATGATTCCTTGACCAAGTCATTCTTGGACGGCTGCTTCTGATTGCTTCCTCTTTCATTGGGGGAGAAAGGATTTGCACGTGCCTAAATGCTTCTGTCTTTGCTTCGACCGTCCCATTGTTATCGACAACTTTTATTTTCTGAGCTTTGGTCTTGCCTGTCCGTCAAGCTTTTGATTGGTGACGCTGGGTCCTTGGCCTCATTTTCTTTTATTTTTATGTGCAACCTCGTTTTTGCCTAGACTGCCTTTTGAGATTTTCAGTCTAGCTGGGTATTACTCTTTTGCACTAAGATTTTTCCTTTTCTTCTTTTTTTTTTTTTATGTGCAACCCTATTTTTTGCCTAGACTGCCCTTTTTTGGGATATTCAGCCTAGCTGGGTATTACTCTTTTTGCACTACATTTTTTTTTTTTAATTTTCGGAAGCTCATGAGGACCAAGGCGAGCCCCTGCTTGAACATTCTTGATACCCTTGAGGTCTAAGCCAAGCTCCTAGGTTGTTGTCGACACGGGGTCAATCTTTTGAAGCCGAGTGGCCTTTTCTTTGTCCCTTGATGATCTTGGCATGTCGTTGACTTGGTCAAGGTGATGGGGAGGACATGGTTTGGGAAAGTGTATGGCTTTGATGAAGGCCTTTTGCGGGGTGAGGAAAGTGTATGGCTTGATGACATTAGTTGACTTTCTTACACTGATTAATCAAGATGTTAATTATTTCGAGAGATTATTTGCTGAGCAATGCAAGTGATCATATAAAATAAAACCATTTCATTAAATGTAATGTAGGTGTGCAAATAATGTCTTAAGTCTAGCAAGAAAAGAAGAAGACTTTTTTATAGAAAATTGAAGATTCAATACAATGTCCGTAGAGGACTTAATTGAAAGAGAAAAGTACTAGAACCTACGAAGGTTGACTGAGAGACTATTTTTCTTTTTCTCTCTTTTTCTTTTATACTTAAGGATAGGTAGACCCTAGTCTAGCTACTCTTCGCGGGTTGGACTGCCAGGTAACTTGAGCTTTCCTTCGTAGATCAGCCACTGAATTTCCTTCTTCAGATCCATACACTTGTCTGTCGCATGACCATAATGCTTGTGGTACTCACAGAACTTGGTCCTGTCAAGTCTACTTGGATTTCTTGGCTTATAATTCTCGAGAGGTGTGAGAAGGCTTCGTTTCACCAAATCATCGAAAACTTTGCTCATAGGCATCCCAAAATTATCAGGCTGACGTTTCTGACCTTGCTCTTCTTGAACCGACCTCTTACCGTAACTTTGTTTTGGCCCATGGAGGTTTTCAAACTTCCCATCTTCTATCAACTTCTGGATCTCATACTTCAAAGAGGTGCAATTGTCAGTGTTGTGCCCATGGTATTGATGGAAAAGACAATACTTGGACTCATCCAATCGAATACTGGGGTTCCTGGGCTTCCAATTTTCCAGTGGCTTTATGAGTTTTTCTTTCATTAGCTCTTCCAGAATCTTGCTTAAAGGCATCTCTGCATCGTCAAAGTGAAAGGAGCGAGGTTTTGGGAAACCTTGTTGTTCTCAAGACTTTGATCTTCACCGTCCAATTGGTTCCACTTTGTTGAATTTGGGTGAAGGAAGCTACGACACCCTTTTCTTTGTGAGGGGTAGTCTTGAGCCGGTACGGTTCTTTGCTTGGTGCTTGGTGGCATTGGGTTACACTTGGTGGAATCATTTTCGTACTTGGCTCAACATCTTGGGTCAAGGGAGTATTGATACTCATCATGAGGTCAAGCTTCTCTTGCATCTGTTGTACTTGTTCCATCAATATTACCACATGGGGGTCAACGGGGACTCTCGGGTTACCGGAACTGGCAACAGGACTTGTAGTAGCAAACTGACGGCTGAATTCATTAATTCCGGTAGGTGACAGCTGGAGACTTGAATCATCCTTTGGCAACTCATGATCGCACTCAGGTGGGTGTAGGGGCTTCAGAACATAGCCACATAACTCAAATTGATTATGTGAGGTTGGAGCATAAACTGGCAGGTATTGCTGAAACTGAGAGACAGGTGGGGTAAAGCCCAATCCGTTCTGAGGAGCTGAGGGGGATGGAGCCCGAATGAGCTGGGATGTTGGAAAGGACTGAGGAGAAGTGGTCCTTGACAAGGGATCATATGTGGATGGAGGAAGGTATTGGTTATAGGCTGGGGGGTCTTGGTTATAGGATGAAGGGACTGAAATCACTGTTTCCGAAGTCTCATCTTCGACTACCACCAGAGAACCGTTCAACTCAACTGTGACCTGAACTCCATGACGACGGAGTGCGTCAATAAGCATGGCTTGCTGTTCCTGATGAATCTTATTGGCATTTTCCAAAGCCAGGACTAACTCTTCCTTCCTAACCATCTGATTCCCTGCACCCTCATTTGTTTTACATCAAATCTGCCATTCTGACTCTCTGAGCTGATGAACTGTCTGAACCTAAGGTTTTCTGAAAAGCCGCTGACCCAGTATTCTCGTCCACTTCCTTCTCGCTGCGGGAAAGGGATAGGAAAGGTTTAGACTCGGGGTAGGTAAGGTTTAGACTCGAAGGTAGGTGTTTAGGCTGAAGGCTCAAGTAACATGCACTTATCGCTTAAGCTTTGCTCAAAACACATTTTTCCTAATCCTAATTGATCAGAAAAGATGAGACCTTGAAAGGTCAAGATTGGAAATTGAAGATCGGACCGAGGAGGTCTCGACTAGGAATTTGACCGCGAAAGAGGGAGAGATGAAAAATCGAAGATCGGACCGAGGAGGTCTGGATTAGGGATTTGACCATGAAAGGTCGGGAGATGGAAGATCGAAAATCGGACCGAGGAGGTCTCGATTAGGGGTCAGGACAGAAAATCGGAAATCGGACCGAGGAGGTCTCGATTAGGGATATGACCATGAAAGGTCGAGATAGGAAAATCGAAAATCGGACCGAGGAGGTCTCGATTAAGGATTTGACCATGAAAGGTCGGGATGAAAATTCTGAAATCGGACCAAGGAGGTCTCGATTAGGGATTTGACCATGAAAGGTCAAGACAGGAAGAATAGGAAATCGGACCGAGGAGGTCTCGATTAGGGGTTTGACCATGAAAGTTCGAGACAGGAAAATAGGAAATCGGACCGAGGAGGTCTCGATTAGGGGTTTGACCATGAAAGGTCGAGATAGGAAAATAGGAAATCGGACCGAGGAGGTCTCGATTAAAGGTTTGACCATGAAAGGTCGAGATAGGCAAATAGGAAATCGGACCGAGGAGGTCTCGATTAGGGGTTTGACCATGAAAGGTCGAGATAGGCAAATAGGAAATCGGACCGAGGAGGTCTCGATTAGGGGTTTGACCATGAAAGGTCGAAACAGAAAATCGGGAATCGGACCAAGGAGGTCTCGATTAGGGATTTCAGAGATAGGAACATGCAATTATGATTACATTAATTGTTCAAGTTCACTTAAAACAATGTCTTTTATTTATTTCTATTTGGTTGGAAAAGGGGATTTGCCCTTCTTTTTCGCAACTACTCTAGATCCTGGATCAGTGGGTTCCGTCACTACGTCTATAAGCCCCTCGTATTCCACTCCGCATGCATTTCGACCTCCCGGGGTGGACGGCCCGGGCGAGGGTCCTATAGGGCACGCGGATCCCACCGACCGAGAGTAAAGAACGCTCCTATCGGGTCTAGTGGGTCATAGGACCTTTCAACGCACGAGCGATGCGGATTATAGTCAAGGCAATACCGGGAAAGTCTCGTCTTTCTTCCTTGATAGAATTTTGGCAGAATTTCGCTTGAGCGAATGACGGTTTCTGACTTTCGGTAATGTCCGAGAGAATAATAGGCATGGGTCGGGTGGTAAAAAGCCGGATGACACGGTGTCACATTGAACTTCGTTGCATACGCCGGGCGTGAGTTAGAATCGAAGTCAATGCCGGGTCAAGATCTTGCCAATTTTTCCTTGTCGGAATTTTAGCAGAGCTTCGCTTGAGCGAAAGATCTTTTGATTTGTTGGCAAAGACTCGGTCTTGACTCTTACGCATTCCGTGCAGGTCGAGGTCAATAGTCAATGTCGGAGTTGAGATCTCGCCAATTTTTCCTTGTCAGAATTTTGGCAGAGTTCTTCTTCCGTTATGAACTAAGGCTTGACCTTTACGAGGGTATGCAACTGGGCTATATGACACGGACTAGACCAAAAACCAACCAAAAGTCACGGTTTTTTTTTTTTGAAACGTGTGACACGGACTGTGCATTGGTCGACACTGGCTGCCATGGGGAGGTTGGGATGATTCCGTGCGCGCGCGGGAGCATCGTAAGGCTGTCCGTGACTGCACTGAACCACCCTCGGGTTTGAAGGACGTGCGTGCAAAGTGTACAGGATATATCAGGTGCGCGTAGTGTGCGGTCTCCTAAAAATGTTCCTTTTTGAGTTAAAACAGAGATTTTCATGAATGTGTTTTAAATGAATGATTTTCGGGACGGGGAAAATGCAACACGTAAGCACGTAAATTTTAAGGAGCCCCAAATACTCATGGAGCCGAGTAGCCCCAAGTGCTAGGACTGCCCAGTTAACCATGATTTTTCCTGGTGGAATTGCCACTGAGGTCGCGCGGTCAGAATCTAATGAGGATTGAGCCGTACGACTGCATGGATCAATTTTCCAGGTTCCACTCCTTTTGCTATTTTTTCGGGTTGTTTCCCGTTCAAAGTATGCACAGATTCCAAGATGCAAATGATGCAATGCATGGTAAAGAAAGCAAGCATGATTAATGAAATCGGCGACGGGAGTCTAACCCGCTCAAAGGGAAAAGCTTTCTATTTTTTTTTTTTCGAAAAAAGTGATACTAGTACGTGGATTGTTAAACCACCGGTTATCCCAACTCCCACGTCAGGGAGTGTACAGGAAGGGTAAGTGGTTTCCACCTATATACCGAGTATCGATTTTTTTTGTTTTGAAAATAAAAGCTTTTCTCCTTTGGGAATGTCCCCAGCAGAGTCGCCAAACTGTGAATGTGGTGCCCAAATTTTGTGTTGGATTCACGCGAGTTTGAAGACATCCGTGTTATTTGAAAAACGGAGTCGCCACGCCATTTTGATTACCTCAAAACTTTGAAAAAAAGGTTTTTACTTGGGTTCGGAGGTTCAGTTACCCCTTGGGAAGAACGTTTGGCGTTCACCCAAAGTGCCTTGCCGGAGCAAGTCTCCCAAGATTTCATTAATCGTGCTTGCTTGCGTGCTTTCTTGTGTGCATGTGTTTGAGAAAAAGGGGGGAATGTCCCAAGTTGTCTTCCGGACGTACAAACCATTTGTTGGTTGTCGCTCGGGATTCCTTGGAATTTTATGTATTTGGGATTATGATCCCGTCCTCATCTTATGACTTGTGATCATCGCATTTTAACCTCGGGACCCTCGGGACTTGCGTGATCGAGAGAATGACTCTCTTTTGGTCAAAGATGAGGTTCTTTAGAAAAGGAGGGTCCTTAGCCCATCAATCCTACGCTTTAAGATGGTCGAGCTCGTATAGATGCTTCATACTCTTTCTTAAGCGATAATCGAAGATATAGGGTTCAAGGTGTCCCTTTCTAAAGAGATCATGAACCTTTAATGGAAGGAACGATGTAAAGATAGGATCTTTTACACCGGTCCGCTCCAAGGTTATTAATGGGGACATGGGGGAATGTATGATAAAAATGACACTTTAGTGAAAAGATGACATTTTTGGGTTGCAAATGATGCTTTTTGATTTAAAGAAGTGATCTTTATTGCAAAGGATGCATTTTGAATGTAAAGACATGATTTTTATGCAAAGGATGCATTTTAATTGAAAAAGATTGTATTTTTATATGCAAAGGATGCATAAAGATGACATTTTTATTGGAAAATGGGGGTTTTAGGTGCAAAGGATGCACCTTTATGGATAAAGACTACATTTTTAATGACAAAGGATGTCTAATGCATGCAAAGGGGGAAAAGGGGATAAAGATATGATCTTTATGATAAACTACCAAGTCCCAAGCAAGATAAATGCAATGTATGAATGCAATGAGCAAATATAATCACATATAGCAATTTAAGATGCAAGGTTAGGGCGTGCGAGGTTACCAATGGCTTCCTCTTCTTCTTTGGACGGAGCTAGGAGGAGGACTTGATCTTGGGATCTTCAAGGAGGAGGGAGGTGGCTTCTTGGCCTTCTTCTTCACCTTCTTGGAATTCCAGCAACTCTTGGGAGTGTATTTTACGTATTATGTGTGATGGTGGATGATTTTTGTGTGTCTAAAATGGGTAGAGGAAGGCTCTATTTATAGGCAGTCTGGATAAGGCTAATGAAGCCGTGCGGCCAGAGACCTTGGGCTAATGCAGCCGTGTGGGCTTATCCACAATGACTCAGCATTCTAGAACCATGCAAGGTGGCATTATTCTAGAACCTTCTTCCTAATTAAGAAAAACGTGTTTCTTAATTAGGAAGGCTCCCTTCAGCCCTTAATTTAATTTGGGACTGTTCCAGAACATTTCCGGAACACTAGGAAGGTCCGGGGAATTACCGGGAAACTTACCGAAATTGCCGGGAAATTTAACCGGAAGGCATGAGCCAGATTTGGGTACTTACAGCAGAGCCAGTTCCTCCGCCTCTTCCAGCCTGGTCCTCATCAAATGTCCACTTCAGCTACGATGTTTGTGACTGCTCCGCCTGCCTGGAGTACGAGTCCCAAGACATGGTCAGGAGCAATCCTCTGAGAAAACAGAAGAAGAAGTCCTCTCAACAGAAACTGAGAGAAAGATACGAAGCTGGCTCATGCCTTCCGGTTAAGTTTCCCGGCAATTCCCCGGACTTTCCTAAAGTTCAGGAGCAATTCCGGAACTGTTCCGAACCTTCCGAGGGATGAAGGGACTGCTTTAAATTAAAAAAGCACGTTTTCCTTAATATGGAAAACCATCTAGAAGGGCCACCTTGCATGATTCTAGAAACATGCTGAGTCACAAGGGATAATGCCGCACAGCTGCATTAGGAGGGAACTCCTGGCCGCACGGCTTCATTGGCGATTTCCAGACTGCCTATAAATAGAGGCCTCCTCTACCCATTTTAAAACAACAATTTTCAGCATAAAAACTCTCCAAAAACATCCCTACGAAAATTCAGCAAGCTGAAGGTGTCAAGAGCCACCTCCCTCCTCCTTGAAGCCTCCAAGAGTTGGTCCCTTCCTTAGGCGAATTCCAAAGAAGAAGAGGTCACCACCATTGGTAACCTCTCACTCCCTTATCTTGCATTATACTTGCTTTATGTGATATACTTGCTCCTTGCATTTACATATTGCTATATATTGTTTGGGACTTGGCATATTTGTTGTTAAAGATCATATCTTTGAACATGTGAATCATTTTCCCTTCCCTTTGCATCCTTTGCAATAACATAGCATCCTTTGCTCATAAAAATGTGATCTTTGCATTAGAATAGCATCCTTTGCTTATAAAAATGTGATCTTTGCATATAAAAATCATTTCTTTACATTAAAGGTGCATCCTTTGCACCCAAAACCCATTTTCATGCATAAAGATTTATCCTTTGCATTAAAAGTCATTGCTTTACCTTAAAGTAGCATCCTTGGCTTTTCAAAATGTAGTCTTTATGCATCCTTTGCATATAAAATGCTATTTTTCCACATAAAAATGCATCATTTGCATTAAAAATCCTTTCTTTACATAAAAAGCATCCTTTGCAATCAAAGAGCATCCTTTGCACCCAAAAATGGCATCTTTCATTAAAAATGTCATTTTTATCATAAAACATGCATTCCCCTACCCCATTGGTATCCTTTGGAACGGACCGGTGTAAAGATCCCATCTTTACATTGTTTCTTCCATTAAAGGTGCCACAATCTCTTTAGAAAGGGATAAACCTTGAACCCTATATCTCCGATTATCACTTGAGACGAGCAGGATAGCTCCAATATAAGCTCAATCGTCTCAATGTATAGGATTGATGGGCTAAGGAAACTCTTTTCTAAAGAACCTCATTTTGGATTATAAAAGAGAGTCCTTCTCTCGATCATGCATGACCCAAGGTCAAAAAACCGATGATCACAAGTCCAAGATGAGGACGGGATCAAAGTCCTGAACACATAAAAATCCAAGGAATCCCGAGCGACAACCAACTAAATGGTTTGTACGTCCGGAAGACGACTTGGAACATCCCCCCCCCCTTCTTTTCAACACATGCACACAAGAAAGCACACAAGCAAGCACGAAAAATGGAATCTAGGGAGACTTGCTATGGCAAGGCACCTTGGGTGAACGATGATCCGTTCATACCAAGGGGTAACTTAACCTCCGAACCCTAAATCCTTTTTTTCAAAGTTTTGAGGAAATCAAAATGGCGTGGCGACTCCGTTTTTTCAAATTAAACCGGATGCTTTCAAACTCACGTGAATCCAAACTAACAAACAAAAAAATAGAATTTGGGCACACATTCACACCTACGCATCAACGAAAGCCACTTGATTCCATCAACCCAGACTATCAAGACCTATGACAGCACGTCTCGTCCCATCCTGGGGACGGTGACTCTGGAGCTCTGGTTCGAAACCCAAATGGTGCCAGCAAAATTCCACGTGATGGACATTTCGTCCGAATTCACAGCTCTATTGGGACGCCCTTGGCTACATCACATGAAAGCCATAGCCTCTACTCTCCATAAGTGCGTTAAGTTCATTAAGCGTCAGGGAGATCTTGAAGTCATCAGAGGGGACAGTTTCCTCATAGGAAACGAAGCTGAGACAGCAGCCAAGCGTGCCCGCAGCCAGGCACCAGGGCTACCTCCTTCAAATCAACCAAGGGAGTACCAGGGCAAATCTCATCAGAATCCCTCAGAGTCTGGAGATGCTAACTACGTCAACGTACTCGAGCAGGCATACCCTGAAGCAGTCCGATACATCAAGTTCAACTGTCGTTTCCAACATTTGGAGGCAGACTGGAAAGAAACACTGAGCACCGCCATGGTACGGGCACATAAACCCCCTGTCTTCGATCGGAGATTTGTCAGCATTCTTCAAACAAACTCTCTGGCCCCGCCAGGCGAAGAGATTTTCGTGATAAAGGTCAACAAGAACCGTCATACTCGTCTTGAATGTATGGACGTCGTATGGGATGTCCTCCACGAGGAATTGCCCGTTGAACCCCTCTTCTCCAGCGAAGGGCATGATGTTTTCCTAGCAGCTCCTGTAGCGCAGCCGGGCGCGAGGCATCCTTACGTTTGGGTTGAGCCGTCAGACGACGACGAATTAGGACTCTCCAAAGTCGAGGATGCGGCAGATCCGTGGGTAGATCTCTGCATTCACATGCTCAGTATCGAGGACGGCACCCATTCCGATCAGGTCACCTACGACAAGGGCTCCAACACCGTGGAAATTGTCAAGCTCAACGTCCAGTACAGGCAGCTATCCGACGATTGGAAGCAAATGGTTGACACGACGAAGAACCCCTCTGATCAAGTGACTGACGACGACTTCGTCAACATCATCTATTCCAGATATCCTGATGATACCAAGGATCCGGTCCTTATTATCAGATTTTGCAATGCCAAAGTTACCCTCGACGACTGCCTGCTCATGGTAAACGAGGCCCTGGCTAATCGAGCCCAGAGCTCATCACCACTTCCGACTACCAGCCCCAGTGGCAACTGGCCCGTGTCGTCAGTCAAGCTTAAAGCCACAAGTGCCGCCAAGGCCAAGGGCAACAGCAAAGGAGACAAAGCTCCTCATCCTGCTACAAATCAGATCAACCTCGGGAATGCTTCCGGCAGCCACCCCAAAAACATCTGTAAAGGTCTTCCCCGCAAGACAGTAGCCGCCTTCCGACGAGGAAATGACCACCTCAAAGCATCAACATGCTCAAGATCGATTCTCGCTCCCGGCCGTCACGGCCACGGATTCGACATCACGCCAAAGAAACCGCTTGCTCTGATAGACTTGGCGATCCAACGAGATCACGAGACTGTCAACATCGCAGAATTCAACACGCTCGTGGGTTCAATCAAGTAGATATGGGCAAACTTCTTGGTAGTCGAGATCAAGGAAGGCCGCATGGAATGTCCCAGCCCGACTTCTTTCGTCAACATAATCCAAGTGTTTTCGCCATTCAGAGATTTGGATGTGATCACAGTTCTGGACACTAGTCAGACGGCGCGCACCTACGGAGAATGTTTAGCTCTCGCAAGGAAGGCCCTCATGGAACTAGCCGCTCAAGAGAATCGTCTCTGGGACTAAAACCAAGCTCAAAAGACCCACAGGGACCAAGCCCTTAAAGTGTCACAAGCAGCTTCAGACAGAAATCTAGAGGCTACTCTAGACCAGTTCGACCTCAAGGGTTTTGCTCACGGCAACTTCCTGGACTACTGTCTGTTCTCATCCAACCCCCTCTGCCAAATGAGGGTGGTCAACGGTCCCGATGACCTAGGAGATGGAATGGCACAGTACAAAGAATACCTAACCACATAGCAGAAAGGGTACCAGTGCTTATCTCCCCGAGAAAAGCAAGTTCTTTGTGAAAGCGACGACGAAGACGATGAAACCATTCTCTTCCAAGCCGGGCATGAGGTCAACAAAACCGGAATCCCAAGTGTCCTGGGAGGATGGGGACGGATCATTTCCGCACTCAAACTGAAAGGCCAACTGAGAGAGGAAGGTCTATTCAAAAGGAATAGAAAAATAGAAATACATCTCCAACAACTGCTCAGGGAGATTCCACAGTCTACGGCCTTCGTTTACAGAAACGATCAACTGGGACTGCAACCAGTCACATGGACAGATGTTCGGGAAGCCGTGTACTCACCTTCCGACATACCTGCCACTCAGATAAATAGGAAAGGAAAGCTCTCCCCGATGGAGGTTTACCTAGACTGCCGCACGCAGTTCAAAGAAGCACTGGCTATTCTCACATGGGAAGAAACGCAGGCACTAACTCTCGACGCAAGCTCTGTTGCAAGAAAGTTAATCAGGGCCAAGAGTGGCGGAAAATTAGCAAACCATGAGTATCACCAAACCCAACTCCAGAATGCCCTGAGTATGCTCAGCAAGAAGGAAAGGAGTGCGGTATACCGTGAAGAGATCAAGGAGACTGTTCGCCTGAACCAAGAACTCTCCAACCTCCCCCGGAGGATCAGCAACGCACAGCTTCGGTTCGCAACCACTGCTGCGCATTGACGCTCGAACACCGCGGCAATCCATAAACTATCTCTCCCCACGGAGGCACCCAAGCCGGTATCCTGGGACAGAATCTGGAAAGCTGTCGTAGCCCCCGAAAATTCATCTACAATCAATGAATTGAGGGAAGACATGTGGCCCTACGCTACGAGGAGTCCTCCTCTAACCATGGCTCAACTTAGAGCGGCCTGTTCAGAAGGGACCAAGCCTAATGTCAGTATTTTAACCCGATCGGGTCAAATCCATGCATTACCACCTAAGGCCACCAAAAAGCCGACGGAGCGTAATCGCAACCCGGCTCGCCCGAAGACGCAAGTTCCCCGAAAGAGGACCCGATCCTCACTCGCCTCAAGTGCACCCTGTGCGAACATTTCCCTTTGGTCCCTGCTCATATCTTCATATCCTCACAAGTTCAAGCTAGAGGAAAGTCTGGCCCATACCATGTTCCCCATGGACGCAACCCCAGACGAAGTCATCCAGATGATCGACAACATCCACTACGGCAACATTATCACCTTCACAGATTTGGACCTTCCAAAATTTGGGACTGATCACAATGAGCCGCTCTACATCACAGTCCAGCTGGACGAGCGTCGTCTTCCTCGCGTGTTGGTGGACGGAGGTTCCGAATGAATGTCTTGCCCGCCAAGATGATGGACTCCGCTTGACATCAAGCCTACAGATCCAAGCCTTCACCCACACTGTCAAGGCCTATGATTCTACTTCCCGTACAGTTCTCGGGGTTGCTACTCTTAATATCTGGTTCGGCAAGCGGATGATCCCCATCGAATTCCAAGTGTTGAACATTCCAATCACTTTCACAGACATCCTGGGGCATCCCTCGCTGCATCAGATCAATGGCGTGGCATCCACCCTTCACCAGTGCCTCAAGTTCATGCAAGGCAACGAGCTAACCACAGTCTACGGCGACAGCGCCACCACCAAGGGGACCAGCACCAACGACATTCCAGTATTATAAATCAAGCACAATGACGACATGTCATTAACTGGATTCACTCTGGAGACCTCCAAGATCCAAATATGCAACGTGGACCTTCCACTATTTCAAGACAAGATTCCTCCTACCATGAAGATGATGAAACTCATGAACTTCATCCCAGGACTGGGGCTCGGCAAAAGGTTACAAGGCCAACACCAAGTCATCGAAGTCAAGGACCATACCACGGTCCAGGGGCTTGGTTATGTGCAAACTCCGGCTGACATCAGGGAAAACAAAAGGCTCGCCCGCACCAAGGCAGCAGCCCGCAAAAGGGGAACCTCCGACGGCACACCCAACCTATGACCTTACAGTTTCGACCTCGCTCATTACTTCACCAAGGGAACCAATAGCAGAATTGAGGGGACCGACAAGGGAACCGACAGCAGAACTGAGGGGACCGACAGGGGAACCAACAGCAGAACTGAGGGGACCGATAGTGGAACTGATGAAGATGAGAAAGAAGCAGGGATGGTCAGCACAAAGACTACAGAAAGGATGGAAAAGCTAGCATGGGACCTCAAGCGTTTCAGAGGACTCAAGGCTAATCCGATTAGGGGAGCGTTCCTCGACATCACAGCTCTACCTAGACCAACTGCCACCATAGTCCAGCACAAGTACACATTCAAAGGAATCCTAGACACGGAAGAGCAACTCAAGGTACTCTTCACGGGAAACAGATTATTCGGATCAGCCGCCGAGGCCACATTCGAGACAGTAACTCCAAAGCAGAAGGAACCAGAATTCATAGAAGACGCTCTCGCAGACCAAACTCTACAGAGTCTTTTGAAGAAGTCATGGAGGTGCCAAACCCGATTGACTCCGGGCTCCAAAAAAGCATGATCGCCATGATTGGGACAGCGTAAGCCAAGCCTCTCGATCCCCGAACCCTCATCAAGCATCCAAGAATGCCACTAAAGAACCGGGTAACTTTCACCGGACCAAGGGCAAGCCGCATGTAACTGGAAGACAAGCCGGGCTCGCACCCACATCTCCCTAAACCCGATCTCGAACCCTCCGAGCCGGCCTTGTAAAAGTCCAAATTCCGAGTCGTCTAACGGCCTTACGCCGGAAGACTATGATAATGTAGCCAACCATGTATTTCCGTTCTCGTTGAATGAAAAGTCTGACCTTTCGGAGTATCCTCTCATTGCCACTTTAAAAACTGATAAGTTAACAAACAACTTAAAAGACGTTAATAACTCAATTGATAAAGAAGCAGACACATTAAATGAACAATACAATAAAGAAGTTCTCAAGCGTGTAGTTGACCAAGAGGACAACCGGGCCCAAGATGCCGAAGAGGTTATGACCAAAGTGAACCTGGGGTCAGTACAAGAGCCTAAAGAGACACAAGTGGGCAGTTTCTTCGCCGATGCAGGAAAAGAAGCCCTGATAAGCCTCCTCCGGGAGTATGTTGACGTGTTCACCTGGTCATACCAGGACATGCCAGGACTCGATCCCTCGATCGTGGAGCACAGAATTCCCCTGGATCCCGAATCCAAGCCTATCAAATAGAAGTTGCGTAAGATCAAGCCAGAGTGGTCCTTGCAAGTTAAAGAAGAAATTGAGAAAATGCTCCGAGTTGGTTTCATCAGAGTGATTGAGTACCCGATCTGGCTCTCCAACATCGTGACGGTCACCAAGGCCAATGGAAAGGTCAGATGTGTGTGGATTTCCGGGATCTCAACAAGGCCAGCCCTAAAGATGATTTCCCAATGCCTAACATCGACATGCTAGTCGACACCACAGCAAATTTCGAAGTAAAATCCTTCGTGGATGGGTTCGCTGGATACAACCAGATCAAAATAACTGAGGAAGATCAAGCCAAGACTGCTTTCACCACTCCGTGGGGGACATACTGCTACACAGTCATGCCGTTCGGTTTAAAGAACGCTGGGGCTACTTACTACGGCCGCAACATGCCTCTCTTCCATGACATGATTCACAAAGAAATCGAAGTATATGTCGACGACATGATCATCCACTCCAGAGGATCAGACATGCAACACATGGCAGATCTGAGAAAGTTCTTCAATAGACTCAGAAAGCACTCCATGAGATTGAACCCTACGAAGTGCACCTTCGGCGTTAAGGGAGGTAAAGTACTGGGGTACATGGTTACAGAAAGAGGTATCGAAGCCGATCCCAAGAAAATCAAGGCCATCATCGACATGAAGCCGCCGTACTTTGACGTAAGTGAAGAGCTTTATGGGAAGACTTCAAGCACATCGCCGCTTCATCAACCAGCTGACATCTTCTCTGCGAGCCAATGTTCAAACTAATGAAGAAGAATGCCAACATCAAATGGGACTCCGAGTGCCAAACAGCTTTCGAGAAAATCAAGACATACTTGGTGAATCCCCCAATTCTGTGCCCGCCACATGAAGACAAGTCACTACTCCTGTATCTAACAGTAACAGACACGTCAATCGAAGCAATGCTGGCACAAGAGCAAAAAGATTCCAAAGTTGAGCATGCAATCTACTTCGTAAGCCGGAATCTTCAAGGAAGTGAACTCAGCTACTCAGCATTAGAGAAAACGTGTGCCACCTTGGTATGGTTAGTCGGGAAATTGAAACACTACATGCAGTCACATTCAGTGCTCCTGGTCTCCAAAATGGACCCCGTCCGATATCTCTTTGACAAGCCATCCCTGTCAATGCGACTAGCCAAGTGGTCATTCTTCCTGGCTGATTTCGACATCAAGTACATGGTCAGAAAATCAACAAAGGGCAGAGTAATGGCAGATCACCGGCGTACTTCCCAAGCAGTGAACCTAAGGGTCCTGATTCGCAATTTCTGGATGATGGAATCTTTTCACTCGACAGCGCAAACCGCTAGCAAATCTTCTTCGATGGGGCAGCCAACAAGAAGGGGAATGGTATTGGAATGCTCCTTGTCGATCCCAAGGACGAGCACACTCCCATAGCCATCAAGCTGAATTTTGAAACAACCAACAATGCAGCAGAATACGAAGCCTGCGCAGCCGGTCTGGAAGCCGCTCTCGAGCGCAACATCTCAGAACTGGAAGTATATAGAGACTCAGCATTAATCATCAATCAAGTATCCAACAAATGGAAAACGGTAGATTTTGGCCTCCAGAAGTACCACACGTACATAGAGGAGCTCATTGCTCAGTTCAAGGATATCTCTTTTCATTATTTGCCAAGAGACAGGAATCGCTTCGCAGACGCCCTGGCAACCCTCGCCTCTCTTGTCAAAATTCCCCCTGGGAAATCAGTAAACCCCTCAGAATAGGCAGACGGGAAACACTCGCCTATTGCTGTGAGATCGAAATAAAAAGGAAATGATCGACGAACCCTGGTACAATCAAATCTACCAGTACCTCCAAAACGGAGAAGCTTCCTTCACAAATGAAGATGGAAAATACAAAGAAGGGATCAAAGCCAAAAACATGATGGCATTAAAATGCCTGGCATCCTATTTCATCATTCTGGGGGGAATGTTGTACAAGAAGCGCCACCAAGGGCCACTCCTTCGGTGTGTAAACAAAGAAAAAGCCAGCGAGCTAATGAACGAAGTTCACAACGGAACCTGCGGTCCGCACATGAACGTCCGAGCATTGACCCAGATCATTCTCCGTATGGGATACTATTGGATATCGATGGAAACAGACTGCATCCAGTTCGTCTGAAGCTGCGACAAATGTCAACGGTTCTCCAACCTCAATCACATCCCTCCTCATGAACTCTATTTCATGACTACACCATGGTCTTTTGTCACATGGAGAATCGACGTCATCGGCAAGATCACTCCACCAGGGAGCAATGGTCACTAGTTCATTCTAGTCGCAGTCGACTACTTCACCAAATGGGTAGAAGGCAGATCGTACAAGGTACTGAATTCTAAGAAGGTGGCCGAGTTCATCAAAGAGAACATCATGTGCCGATATGGAGTGCCCAACTAGATCATATCCGATAATAGGACCCACTTCGAAGGAGATTGTGACTAACTGCTGACCGAATTCAGAGTCACACGTCACAAGTCTTCTCCTTACAGACCACAAACCAATGGTGCAGTAGAGGCAGCAAACAAGACTCTCGCCATGATAATCGTAAAGATGACCACTGCAGGTCGGATCGGCCCGAAAAGCTACATCTAGCCCTCTCGGGGATACGTAACATCGCCGAACCGCCATCAAGGGAGACTCCGTTCGCACTTACCTACGGAATGGAAGCAATGTAACCCGTGGAATTGGAAATTCCCTCCCTCTGAGTCCTCTTGGAAAACAGGATCAATTAAGTCGAATGGCTAAAGAGCCATCACGATGAACTTGCTCTACTCGACGAGCGCAGATTGAAAGCTATGGAACACACTCGAGCCTACCAGAGCAGAATGGCCCGAGCATTCGACAAGAAAGTCAAGATCCGAGACATCAGAGAAGGCGACTTGATGCTAAAGGAAAAGCCTCCTACGCAGACCAATCCCCTCGAAAAGTGGGAGCCTACCTGGATAGACCCGTTCGTGGTACAAAGAATCTTCTCCGGAGGAGCCATGAAGTTAGCAGATTTGGATGGGAACCCTTTCGTTAACCCCGTGAACGGAAGCAAGCTCCGCAGATACTTCGTTTGAGGAAGAGCACGAGTCAACTCTCCTTCCCCATACACCACCCCTCAGTAAAATTAAAGTGCTAAAAGAGTAATACCCAACTGGATACATTCCCTCTAATGATCCAGGTAAAAAACAGGGTCGCACTTCTTTTGTCTTTGTTTTTCTCAAATTCACCTAAAGTGTCGAACTACGGTGACCCGAGCCCCTTAGTCCAATTGTAAAAGGGGAACGTAGGCACCATCATTGGTTCGGTCTCAAAAACAAAAAATAATAAGCATCAATTGCTTGTGTTTCAAAAACTCTTTTCAATTAACCTACAAATTCATTACTTAAAACAATCTTTGATGAGTTCAAGCACGGTCAACTCTCGACTCGCTACACGCTAGCAAAACTACAATAAAACATTAATCGCTAATGTGTCTCGCAATGACAAGGGTGGATACTGGGACAAAGAAGGTCAACCTAGTTTCCCGTACTTGGTCCTTCATCCTTCTTCCCCTTCCCTTTCCCACGGCGAGTGTTCTTCACCTTCACAGGGAATATTTCCGATAGTCCTTCTACCTCGGCTCGTGGACCCTTCCCGAAGCCTCCGTCAAGCTCGTAGCCGTCAACGCAGCCCTTTCCCTAGCTCGTCTTGAGCTTCGCTCTCTTCGAGCCATCATAACCGTGCTTTGATTGGCCTCCCGATCGCATTGGCCTCATAGTCGCCCATGTCGTTCCCAAGCACGATTTCGAGGGTTAGCCCCGCTTCGGTCCTCCTCAAGGTCGAGCCGTCAAGGTGATCGCACCCAACAAACCACTCCGTCTCCACGAGATAGCCATCTCGTGTCTCCCCTATACACTCTTCATACTCGCCCGTATATCACAGACAGACAATGCTGCCCCTCTCCGTGAAAGAGAACCCCGGGCAGAAAGGACGTGTATTGCCACCACCGTGTGAGCAAAGCAATAGCGTCAAAGGATCTTCCATCGCCAGAGATCCCACTCGAAGGTAGCAAAGCATGAACTCAAACCCGTTAATGGCACTCGCCCCAACCCGCATCGTCGCAGTAGACCAACGATGGAATGTAGAAAGACGTCCGAGACAGCCCCGCACTCGACAACCAATAGACCCTCCCGAGCGGTCCGACAAGTCTCAGAACTTCCAGCGGGGAACCCACCATCGCAAGTGATGCGTGTGGAGTCCGGCCATCCGTAGCTCCAGCCACTCGATCGCCCCTATCACCAGAGGATGTCGAGAAAAGGACCAAGCGTCACAAGACATTGGCACCTCGGGCATCATCTCGCAGCCTCTCCTCAACCACATGGTAAGCATAGCAGACTCCTCCCCACATGTATCGGCCGCCGGCCGCCATCCGACCTATGCCCTGTGAACGTCTCGCCTAAGACCAAAGGCACGATGTCTCCCCATTCGGCACCGCTCACCAGTCCAAGACACCGTGATGGCACACACCTGTGGACGTGAACGTGAACAGAGTAGCGATCGCGCACGTAGCAAACGCGCCCCACGCGAAGACGCTTCCTCACTACCAAGAAATCTATCTGCAAATCCCGAAATGTCGACATAATCGTTGTTCAATCGCATCCCGTATGCTTCTCCAAATGAGATACCAAGCAGACACTAGCTTCTCAACAGCTGCCATGCCACCAAGATACGGAAGAACTAGCTGCTCCGTCTCAGTCCTCCTGCACGGCCCGTAAATCTTCGAACGTAGGAGTGATTTCGTTGTACGAAAAGTTATACACATTCCTCCGTACATCCTTAAGCGAGCCGCCGCTCTCAAAAGATCCCAATCTGCATGAGCTCCTTCAAAGCCCAAACAGATTTCATCCCGTAATGTACCCTTCAAAAAACCCCTTGTTTTGCCTCGTGTGGTTCCGTACTCCACGATCGGGAAATTTTCCAAGTATCGCTCTTGCATCCGAGACGATAGCTTAGGAAAGGGAGCCATGAAAGAAAGTGAAGGAAGCCTTAGGAATTGGAAAGAAATTCACCAACCGATCAAAGCAAAGGCGCAGTTTCTTACGAATTGCAAAGCCGAAACCGCAATTTAAAAGACTCGAATTTCATTCTCACCCAACCGGATTCTCTCGTAGCTGACTTGGTCAACTCGCAGCCACCGCTTCTTAAATTGGAAACAATTCCAAACCAAGCCCCGTTCATGCTTTTGTGAATCTGCGTGCTCCCATGGTTTCAATTAACCAAAGCCAACACCTCTTCCGCCCCGGGCTCGTGCAACAGTGCAATTAATTAATAATCTGTGCATATAGGCATAAATTTTGACCCGTTCAATTTTTCATGCATGTTTCATTTTATTTATTTTTGATCAACCTACTTGCTTATTTGCCAAAATAAAAAGAAGGTAGTCACTAAATAGATGTGCAAAGTACAGGTTCCGCCCCAAGGGCGCCTTTTTAAATATAGTTCAAGTCGAATCGTTTCGGACAATACATACATTTTGTCTAAAAAAACAATAAAGGAGGACTACTCCGAGTCCTGCTCGTTATCCGAGCACTCGACGCACTGCTCCGCAGCAGTCGGATCCGTCGAGAACAAGAAATCTCCGAATTCCTCCAGGCAGGAATACGCGAAAGGCCTCCTCTGCGCCGACGAACTCGAAGACTCTCCCCTCTCGTGCCCCGAGTGCGAAGGAGGATGAGCTCCAAACCCAGCCATTCCGCCCGCGAACTGGCCAAATCCCTGCGCAAAGTCCTCTCCACCAGCCGTGGGAGCAGACGAACCTCTCGGCCTAGACGGTCTCGGCTCACGAACAGCCACGCTCCTCCGGGAACTGCACCTCAGGAACTCCACGAGCCTCCTAGCGTAGTTGGCCCACCCGTCCAACTGTCTCACCGCCTGATTATACGTACGGCCAGACACCTGCAAACCATGAAAGTCGTCAAAAGACAAGCAAAAAGTACAGATGCAACATTTGCAAAACACTACTATCAAATGCAGAAAACCAAAGGCACTCACCGAAGCGTTGGGGTCCACCCTGTACTGAGATCTCGGCTTCTCCGGGATCGGGATCACTAGTCGCCTGCGCAAACCGTCCAGCCCCTAGTACGCTAGCCTAACGCGTGGGAGCGGGAGATCTCGGGGATATCCAGTGCCCTCGCCCTCCCTGTGCTGCACCTGCGGGCTCCTCAGCCTCATCCTCAAGAAAATATCGTAGTCGGCTCCCGCTATGACATACTCGGTATAGAACATACCCTGTCTATACCTCTCCAACTCCTCCATCGGCATCGACAGAGGATGCTGCATGTGCAGAGGCATATCCACCGGCACCATCGGAAGGGACCCCGGGCCATGCTGACGGGTCACCCTCTCCCCCAGATACATCGCATCGCAGTGAAGTCCCACCAGCAGCTTCCGCCGCCGCGTAACCTCACTAGCAACCTGAACCACGCCAACGTGAATCCGGCTCCACCAGGTCAGCTGGATCCACTTGGAGAACTCTCGGCTCAGGGCCAGAACACCTCCTCGTATGACAGCCGAGTACCCACCCTCGAGGACACCGCCTTCTTCGCCCTCTTCTGCCAAGATAGCATGGTAGGGAACAAGGACCGGTACGGCTCCCTAATCTCCCACTGCTGCGGGCTGAACTCCTCATAGCACCAGACCTGTCAAGCAAATGGAAATTTATGTCAGCTACAGAGCAGATACATACGAGTACAAAAACGAGACAAGGAAGAGAAAAAGACGTGAACTTACATCCAAAGCAAATGAGAAACAGCTCAAGGAGTTCTCCTCTCCCCGCGAGAACCTGTCCAAGACGTGATAGAGCTTGGCCAGTCCAGCCTCTCCCCATGCATACCCCTTCACGGCATCCAAGTCTGTCAGCGACCCAAGCAAAGGGAAGTGATAGGACGTATCAGAAGTCAGGAACAAAGTCGCTGACAATGCGAACCATAGGAACCCTCGAGCCAGGCGCTCAGCGGTCATCCTCGGGGACCCCTCCCCATAATCGATAATACCCGTCCTCAGATGCATCTCCATCGGCCTGTACCGAATACCTAAGCCCCTGGCATCGGTGATATCAAAACCCAGCAGCTCCGACAACTACCTCGGGGTATAACCAACCACCCACACCAGCGCGTTGCCCCAGGTCGGCAACCCAGTGATAGCAGCAAAGTTAGTGGGAGTCACCGTCGCCTCCCCACCCGAAATGAAAAGTGTGGGTCGTATCCCACCGCACTCGCCGTAGCTACGTACATGGATCTCGCCTCTCGCGTCACAGCCCACCGCGGCTACCGCTGATAAATCCAAACTAAGCCGGAGTCAACCACAAGCTGCCGTGGACTCCTCTCTCCGTCTCGAGCCTCGTCCGGGAATATCTCCCACAACGCTCGCACTGCCTCGAAGGCTCCCCGACTCTTCTGGTTGTGAACATCAACCGTCCCTCGCCCCTGCAGGTGAACAAAGTAAGAATACGTTAAGCACAGAAGCGACATCAACAAAGTGCACGAACGCATGTCAAAATGATGCAATGCAGATATAGTTCTCATTCCTTTCCTAAAATATTTCCATCCCGGTTGGAGTATTGACGGTCCAAGATTTCAAAGCATTTCGAAAACTCCGTCGAATCCGGAACTTTCAAAGCCCTTCGAAAACTCCGTCGAATCCGAAACTTTCAAAACCCTTCGAAAACTCCGTCAAATCCGGAACTTTCAAAGCATTTCGAAAACTCCGTCGAAACCGGAACTTTCAAAACCCTTCGAAAACTCCGTCGAATCCGGAACTTTCAAAACCCTTCGAAAACTCCGTCGAAATCAGAATTTTCAAATCTTTTTTCAAACATTTTCGAAAATTTACTCCGTCCCGATTTAAACATACTTTAAATTTGGAAAACGCATCTAGACATGAAATTTTGCAACCAAAATTTTTATGTCATCTACCCATAGTGTCAATTGAACTACATTCTAGTCAATTTCGACAAAGGCACATAGCAAAGTCAAAAGCCCCAATCCGGGCACCAAAAATCCCTAACTCATTCCTAGTCAAATTTCTAACTTTTAAAGAATGCACATTCTTAAAATTAAAGGAATTTGAAGGAAGTTTACCTGTCTCTCGATCCCTCCTTTGGATTTGTGGTTCTCCCTAGCCGGGTAGAACTCCGCCGGATTCAATGGAAAGGTAGTGGTTTGAATGGTCCGAACCAACCGCGTTCTTTCGTCATCGGTCCTTCCATGACGAGCCATTGGTTCCAAATCACCCTCCATGTTGATTTTCCCTCACAAATTTGAGCAAACCTCACAATTTGGGTTGGTTTTTCTCTCCTCTTTTCTCTCCTTCTCGTCGGAATTAATGAAAGAAAATGGCCAAGTTTGCTTCTGCCTCGGCGCTGATAACAACTTGGTCAAATTCAGGTTCAGTCCGTCCGGACTCTTTCTGCAGCAGAAAGATTCCTTGCCAATTTAGCCCCTCAACTTTTCGCAGTTCCAATTTTACCCCTTTTGGCCCCCAAAAGTGTAAAATTTCCCCGCTAGACATTTCTAACACCCTCCCCGAGGATCAATCCCGCTAGTCCTCACTAACGCTCGTCTCCGCACGTTAAATTCTCGCTAGTTTTCACTAACGCTCGTCTCCGCACGTTAAATTCTCAATTAGTTTTCACTAACGCCGTCTCCGCACGTTAAATTTTCGCTAGTTTTCACTAACGCTCGTCTCCGCACGTTAAATTCTCGCTAGTTTTCACTAACGCTCATCTCCAGACGTTAAATTCTCGCTAGTTTTCACTAACGCCGTCTCCGCACGTTAAATTCTCGCTAGTTTTCACTAACGCTCGTCTCCAGATGTTAAATTCTCAGTTAGTTTTCACTAACGCTTGTCTCCAGACGTTAAATTCCCAGTTAGTTTTCACTAACGCTCGTCTCCAGATGTTAAATTCTCAGTTAGTTTTCACTAACGTTCATCTGCAGACGTTAAATTCTCAATTAGTTTTCACTAACGCTCGTCTCCAGACGTTAAATTCTCAATCTCAAGTTGACGTTTGACATTCAAACGCTCAATCATGTCTCTGGACATTCCAGTTACAATTCCGTCTCCCGACATCAAAATTCCTATAGGTTTTCACCATCGTTCACTTCCCCGGCCGCCAGTCGTAAGCCCGATCGTCCCACCTCAGCGGCCATCAAGGTAAGCCCGCACAACAATCCCTCTTTGGCTATCAAGGTAAGCCCGAACTCTCATCCCCAGCAGGATTCTAAAGAAGAAACGTCAATCCTTCTGAGTTTTTAATAACGCCAGTTTAACACAACCATTCCCATCATTGCCACCCTATCCCCAGCACGATAAACCTGGCCGTCATCGTAAGTACAACACCCAAGGCACGAACGCCTCCATCTCAGGATAAATGTATCCTCACAACTCCGGTTTGAGGTGCCACACGCCCTCGTATGTCCCAGGAGCTCCGATTTGAGGCGCCACACGCCCTCGTATGTCCCAGCAACTCCGGTTTGAGGCGCCACACGCCCTCGTATGTTTTGGCAGCTCCGGTTTGAGGCGCCACACGCCCTCGTATATTTCAAGAGCCCCGGCCAGGCGCCACACGCCTCGTAAGCTCCAAACACTCCGGCTTGAGGCGCCACACGCCCTCGAAGGTTTCAAATCCTGTGTTCGTACGCCTCACAATATCTCCATTCAGGTCCGAGTACCTCGCAACGGTCTCATTCAGGTTTAGACGCTCCCAATAGTCTCGCTCAGGTCAAGGTCCCCACGCGCGGCTCCTTGCACCTACGAACTACGATCGGCTTGATTCCCGCTTGGGATACGTAGGAATCCTTTCGCTAAGGGTCCAGCCAGCTGACCGCCCAGGTCTTTCAAAGTAAGGCATCCCGATTTAGATCCTTATCTTTTTTAACGACCCCACTTCCTTCGGAAGAGACGTCGCTGAGGGGCTAAGAGACGTCGCTGAGGGGCTAACTGTAAGTACCCAAATCCGGATCGTCAAAATCCGTTAGAAAGTTAACCGGAATTCGTTAACTGGCCCGCTCCAGGTTAACTGGAACCCGTTAAGCTCCCCGTTCTCAAGCCAACGAGACATCCTGGGACTGCCCCGTGCATCCCGACGTCAAAACGTACTTAACACACGTCATCGCACGTAAAAGTATGGCTTTCCCTGAAAAACGCACTTTTCGGCACTTTCCGGGGGCATTTCGGACATTTTCCGGACTGTTATTTTAAAAACGGACAAAATCGATACCCGGGCACGAACTCCCACAAAGCCTGGAGAGTCATGGGACACGTGGAGTGCATGCCACCTCCCTCTAGTCACCTTTCAATCAAAAATCAAGGAGAAAAGACTAAAATACCCCTGGTATACGCTCCCCCGCCGGACTCTTTTGCAGCATACTGCATTGCCAAAGAAGTCCCTCCAATTTCCAAAGTTTCACAAAACCCCCTAAATTTCAAGCTAAGTCCATCCAGACTCATGCTGAAATTTCACCTATAAATACCAAGGTTTTCAAAGCCATTAACAACAACAAAATTACTCTCCAAATTCACCATAGCCACGGTCCAAACCTGTTTCACCCCTTCCCGAGCTTCCGTTTCATCTCGATTCGTGTGAAACCTCCATATTTCAATCAAATACGCCCCTCACCACCTTAAAACACCATCCCAAACCACTTTCCGTATCCCGTATACACCCCCCGAGCCAAAGGAGTCGACCCTAGCAATAGGTATAACTCCCTCACCCTAATCTCTCGTTCCACCTCGGTTTACGCGTCAGTCGCTATAACCGTTTCGGACGAACATTATTGAAATGTAAACGCCTCCGTCTAATGGGGTCCAATACGTTTTAGCCCCTAGATCCTCTTCTCTTCTCGTAAGAGAAGTAATCTCGGGTTAAAACGGCGTTTCGGCCCCGTTCCATTCTAAATTTCCGTCATTTACAATTCCGGATCGATCGATCCGTCGAACGTCATTTAAATTTCTGTCATTTACAATTCCAGACCGTTTGATCCGTCGAAAGTCATTTACATTTCATGCAACTTTACAATTCCGAGTCGTTTGGCTCGTCGATCGTCATTTACAATTCCGAATCGTTTGATTCCGTTGATACCGCACTTTAAATACTGTCATTTACAAGTCCGACCCATTTGGATTGTGATAGTATTTACTTTTCAAAGTCCGAGTCGCAACCCGATTCGTTTATTGCATGTCATTTAATATGTTTTTTCCCGTAAAAATCGTTAACAATGTAATGCCCAGTTCAAAACCGGAGTTCGACCTTCGAACTCTCTTTCAAAACGCGCGAAATGACGTTTGGCATCCAAACACTCATCTTCAAACTTAAAAGCCGAATTTTGACATTCAAAATCATTTAATACGTTTTTCCCATAAAAATCGTTAACAATGACAAGCCCGGTTCAAAACCGGAGTTCGACCTTCGAACTCTCTTTCAAAACGCGCGAAATGACATTTGGCATCCAAACGCTCATCTTCAAAACTCAAAATCCGACGTTTGACATTCAAACGCTCTTTTCTTAAAAGTCAACATTTGACACTTAAGTTAAGCAGTTAAAATCAGCATTCGCGCCACTTTTCCTTAAAACTTCCAAAACTGATGTTTGTCATTCAAATGCTCGCCTTTTCAAACAAGATCACCTAATCAACGTTTGACATTCAAACCAAGATTAAGCTTGTCATTCAAGCCCCCATTTCAAAATTCAAACACACACACACACACGCACACGTTTTCGAGAAAGGTAGAAAGACTCGTCATACGAGGCATTTTGGGTGATCTCGTAATACTCTTCCCGAAACGTAACGTGACCTCCGAACCTAACAATCTTTGGTACCAAAAAAGATTTTTACTCGTTTTTGCTACCAATAAAAATGACCCCCCATTTTCAAAGCCTTTTCATAAGTTTTTGCTACCAATAAAAATGACACCTTTTTTCAACCAATAGCCGCTTCTCAACGTTTGGGCTCAAAATATAAAAACCGGGTGGCGACTCCTCTCCTTCCCGAAAAGCGAGGTCTCAGACACCAACCCTCCGCGAAAGACAACCGCGTTTTGCTCCGCGCAAAATCCCGGGTAATTTCACCCGTAGCCACCACTAGCTGCCTAGGGTTGTGGCCATCCTTCTCGAAGTTAGGCATCCTCTCCCACAATTTCACCGCTATCTCAGCGGGTCTGTGAATGTGGTGCCCAAATTTTGTGTTGGATTCACGCGAGTTTGAAGACATCCGAGTTATTTGAAAAACGGAGTCGCCACGCCATTTTGATTACCTCAAAACTTTGAAAAAAAGGTTTTATGGGTTCGGAGGTTAAGTTACCCCTCGGGAAGAACGCTTGGCGTTCACCCAAAGTGCTCTTGCCGGAGCAAGTCTCCCAAGATTTCAGTAATCGTGCTTGCTTGCGTGCTTTCTTGTGTGCATGTGTTTGAAAATAAGGGGGGAATGTCCCAAGTCGTCTTCCGGACGTACAAACCATTTGTTGGTTGTCGCTCGGGATTCCTTGGAATTTTATGTATTTGGGATTATGATCCCGTCCTCATCTTATGACTTGTGATCATCGCATTTTAACCTCGGGACCCTCGGGACTTGCGTGATAGAGAGAATGACTCTCTTTTGGTCAAAGATGAGGTTCTTTAGGAAAGGAGGGTCCTTAGCCCATCAATCCTACGCTTAAGACGGTCGAGCTCGTATAGAGGCTTCATACTCTTTCTTAAGCGATAATCGGAGATATAGGGTTCAAGGTATCCCTTTCTAAAGAAATATGGAACCTTTAATGGAAGGAACGATGTAAAGATAGGATCTTTTACACCGGTCCGTTCCAAGGTTGGGGGAAAGGGGAAATGCATGATAAAAAATGACACTTTAATGAAAAGATGACATTTTTGGGTTGCAAATGATGCACTTAGTTTAAAGAAATAATCTTTATTGCAAATGATGCATAAAGATTTGATTTTTATGCAAATGATGCATTTTTGTTGAAGAAATTGGCATTCATTATGCAAATGATGCATAAAGATTGCATTTTGAAAAGCATATGATGCTAGTTTATGGTAAAGACATGGTCTTTAAAGCAAATGATGCTTGAACAAGGGGTTTTGAATGCAAAGGATGCATTTTTATTGAAAAGATTGGATTTTTATATGCAAATGATGCATAAAAATGACATTTTTATTTGAAAATGGGAGTTTTAGGTGCAAAGGATGCACCTTTATGAAAAAAGACTACATTTTTATGACAAATGAGGTCTTAATGCATGCAAAAAGGGAAAGAGGTGATAAAGATGTGATCTTTAACTATGAATGCCAAGTCTCAAGCAAGATATATGAATGCAATGAGCAAGTATATCAATTAGAAGCAAGGTTAGGGCGTGCGAGGTTACCAATTGCTTCCTTTGCTTCTTTGGTTGGAGCTAGGAGGAGAGATTGGTCTTGGATCTTCAAGGAGGAGGGAGGGAGCTTCTTGGCCTTCTTCTTCACCTTCTTGAGCCTTCACCAATATTCTTCACGTCTTGGGAGTGACTGAGTGTATTGCTATGGATTGTGTGTATTGTTGTTTTTTTTGAAATGGGTAGAGGAGGGCTCTATTTATAGGCAGTCTGGATAAGGCTAATGAAGCCGTGCGGCCGCAGACCTTGGGCTAATGCACCGTGCGGGCTTATCCACAATGACTCAAAGCATTCTAGAACCATGCAAGGTGGCATTATTCTAGAACCTTCTTCCTAATTAAGAAAACGTGTTTCTTAATTAGGAAGGCTCCCTTCAGCCCTTAATTTAATTTGGGACTGCTCAGAACATTTTCTAACACTAGGAAGGTCCGGGAATTACCGAAACTTACCGAAATTGCCGGAAATTTAACCTAAGGCATGAGCCCGATTTGGGTACTTACATAAGCCCTCGGCAACATCACTTGCAAGGCGAGTGGGGTTGTCGATAGAAAAGGATCCGATCTGGCGAATGCCGAGACGGATTGGGTGACCAAGACGGTCGAGTGGCTGAACCTTTTGGAAGGCTACCTACGTATCCCGGAGGAATCAAGCCAGCCGTAGTTCGGAATTAGGATCCGCTGGGAGGAAGAAGAGAAACCTGGTCTCTTGTCGGGGAAAAAGAAGAGAAAATGACCTAGGAGGTCAAGCAATTGATCCTACTGGGGATATGCTAGGAGTGACCAAGGTGGTCGGATATCTGAACTTCTATGAGGGGTTGCTTTATCACTGAGGAGTGACAAAGAAACAGGAGGGTGACCAAAGTGGTCAAATGGCTGAACCTTTTATAAAAGGCTACCTACGTATCCCGGAGGAATCAAGCCTTGATCGTAGTTCAAGCATCACTAGATAGTTAGGAACGACGTCTAGGATTCTTGAGATTTTGACAATTAATGGAGGCTGTCACCTGATTGAAACTAGAGCTGACGTCACTATCGAGTGGATAGAGGTAGCTAGAGTTTGGTGAACTTGAGCATACGTCTCAATCTCTTTCGAATCATAGATATGGGTTGCCAGAGCATACGTCTCAATCTCTTTCGAATCAAAGATATGGGTTGCCAAAGCTAGAATGATTTAAGCATACGTCTCAATCTCTTTCGAATCAGAGATATGGGTTGCCAGAGCATACGTCTCAATCTCTTTCGAATCAGAGATATGGGTTGCCAGAGCATACGTCTCAATCTCTTTCGAATCAGAGATATGGGTTGTCAAAGCTAGAATGATTTAAGCATACGACTCAATCTCTTTCGAATCAGAGATATGGGTTGCCAATGACTTGAGCATACGTCTCAATCTCTTTCGAATCAGAGATATGGGTTGCCAAAGCATACGTCACTATTCGGGATAGAGGTAGGCTCAAGTTGAGAGAAACTTAAGCGTACGTCACTATTCGGGATAGAGGTAGGCTCAGTTGATAGAAACTTAGCATACGTCACTATTCTGGATAGGGGTAGCTTAAGTTGATAGAAACTTAGCATACGTCACTATTCTGGATAGAGGTAGCTTAAGTTGATAGAAACTTAGCATACGTCACTATTCGGGATAGAGGTAGCTTAAGTTGATAGAAACTTAGCATACGTCACTATTCTGGATAGAGGTAGCTTAAGTTGATAGAAACTTAGCATACGTCACTATTCTGGATAGAGGTAGCTTAAGTTGAGAGAAACTTGAGCGTACGTCACTATTCGGGATAGAGGTAGCTTAAGTTGAGAGAAACTTGAGCGTACGTCACTATTCGGGATAGAGATAGGCTCAGTTTAGAGTTTTGACAATTCGGAGGTTGTCACCTAGCGTTATCCCGTTATAACGGAATTAACGGAGGCGACTGGGAATAGAGATTGATTGCTAAAGAGATAAGGGATATTTTCTGAAAAAGATGTTATCTTGGTTAAAAGATAACGAAAATTGCATGCCCAAGTGGTAGGTCCAAAGCGTGGATTGTAATTTCGCCGTAGCGAATGAAGCCGCCCGGCATGAGATGGAGAAAAAGGAGCCGTACGGCTAGAGACCTGTTTTTTCCAGATTATTTAAAACAGATTTGAACGGGCATTGGGCATTATTGCTGCCCAAGAACTGCCGAGGAAGAGAGAGAGAAAGGAGAGAATTTCTTCAAAAATTCTTCAATTCCCTTTGCTTCTATCGATTGGAATGGATCCGGAGGGCAATCCCATACCGAGGCAAGCAAGAAGGAACATCTCCGCGGCTGCGAGAAGGAGGAGAAAGGAGCTCGTTCGGACGGAGAGGAAGTATGACTTCCTTACGCCTCCATCGGAGCTCTATCCGGGGAGAAGGGAGCATAAATCAACGAACCCGCGATCGGTTGGGGTAAGCATTCTCATTTTGCTCAAATCCGATGATTTTGCTTGAATTTTGAATGATTTAGGGCTTGACCCAAATTCTAGGATTTTTCTAGGATTTTTTGAATGATTTTTTGAATGATTTTGAGATGCATGAACAACCTATGAGGCTAAGAATATGCATGTGCAACTTATTTGATGAAAATTATGAGAATGACTCACTTTTTTCTCGCAAAATGAAGTAAGAATGAGAATTTTCAAAATATGAGACGGAGTTCTTGCCTTGTGCTAAAACTAGGTCAAAATTCTGATTTTCAATGAGAAAACATGATTTTGGAAGATGAAAATGATTCATGCATGCCATTTCTGAAAGAATAATGCTTATGTGCAAAGAATTGTGAAAATTGTGATTTTGTGTTTTAGGAAAGCAATGGGACTTGACATGACGCGTTTCAAGTGATGAAAGACGCTTTTTTTTTTTTTGATGCAAATAATGCTAGAAAAACTTTTGTGAATGCTTTTCTTTTGAAAACATGTGCACTCTCTTTTTTTTGTGAATATATGCATGCTTTTGAAAATGATGAAGGACTGACACTTTTTTTCTTGGTGCTTGTCTACAGGAGAACAAGTCTAGAGGACCATCGGAGATAGCAGCTAAGCTTTGCGCAGGATGCCGGATTTTGAGAAGAATGGGGTGAACCCCAAGAATTTGGTGAGGGCTACCGGCCGGATGCGTTTGTAGAGGCCATCGGCAGGGGTGTTCACATCACCTCTAAGAGCAAGGGCTTCAGTCCAGCCCTTTCGAGTTCCTCGTGGGATAGTACCCATAGCTTTCACCCGAGCCGGGAGAGCCGACAGGACTCCTCGCCGACTTCACAAATATTACCGGCCTACAGCTCACCGGGAGGCCCGTGACTTGGAGAGACCACATTACGCCGAGGAATTCCGTGCTTGCCTGTTTGAGCCGATTCCCAAGTGGGCCGGGATGGAGACGCTGAACGCCGAGGTGGCAGCTCGTACTTGCATGCGTAACTTGCCGCTAATGATGTGATCGCCGCCAATCGGCTAGAGCATTCATATGGCCGATGCTATCACCACTATCTTTGCTAATTCTCGGGACGCCGGCCATGACTTGCCTCCTCGACTCTTTCGGGAGGATGTGGATGGGATAGGGACGGCCTGGGCGAGGCCGGATTGGCGGAGTTGTACTTCTCGTTGGACATGTACAAATGAACAAAGCCGCTTCCATGGATCGCTTCTCATTTGCCCTCGAGGTAGTCTCCTTTCTTTTCTTTTTTCTTTTCCCGTCTTCGAGACTTTTATGAGAGAGAGAATGACCTTTTGATGTTTTGGACATGCAGCCCGGTTTTGCGAGGTGATCGGGTTCTTCCTCGGGAACCAAGCAGAGTGATGTCACCATCTTCCCCGCTATGGTTCGCCGGAGGGAGATGCGAGGATAAATTCACGGAAGACCCTGATCACTTTCGACTACAAAATGGTGAGGCCACCATCAACAGTGGACGGGCATGACGGAGCGGACTTCTACCCTCGGGGCGGTATCCTGAGATCTTGCCGGGAGATGCCATTGATGTGACGAGGCAGCAGGAGGTGGCTCACCGGGCCGACATGTGATGTCATTTACTGGGGGACCGCTTCTCGAGGCAAAGATGGCCATGTCCCTCCATTTGACGCCATTACTCCTCAGATCCTCCAAAGACGGATGCTACAGCCTGTGGATTCGCCGAGGGATGAGATAGCGAGGTACTGTGCAGTGCGTGGCTGCAGAGGAGTACTTTGACATGGACACCCCCTACGCCGTGTTTGTGGAGCAACGCCCGAGGACGCCACGTGCTAGCGGCCGGGCGGTCACTGTGTGGATACGGGGAGGATGAGCCTACCGACTCCGCCGATCCCTCCCCGCGCATCCGTCCTACGTGGTCCATGGAGTGCCGAGGAGGATGAGGATACCTGTCCCCGATGCTAGGGAGCCCCAAGCACACCTTGCCGCCCGATAGCACCGTGAGTATACTTTAGGGTCTTATTCCCTTTTAGCTTTCGCATTTTCTCGCTTTTGCAATTTTCTCGAGATTTTTCGAGATTTTTCTCGAGATTTTTCCGAGATTTTCTTCTTTTCTCAGTTCCACTCGCACTTACGATAGGCCGGTCAATGCATAGGGCCGGAAGGACATGTGCCGGTCTCTTCGAGGAAGCCGGCTCGCGCTTCGAAGGCGGCAGCTGATGCACAGGAGCTCGGGCGCAAGAGACGGCACGTCTGGGCACAACGTCTACCTCATCGGCCTCGAATACTCTTCCAAAGGCCATGCCTGGCGGGACCCAACGCCGACATTCCGGGAGCACTGGCCGAGTACGGGCACGATAATGTCCATTTGTCCGACGTGAGCGACTGTGAGGACTCGATGAGGGAGGCTAGCATCTATGAGCCGAGCAAATGATGAGGAGGAAGAAGAATCCGAGGCCTAGGAAGTCTCTAGGATAGATTTGGAACGAAAACAAACAATGAACAATTTTTATGCACACTCTGTTTATTTTTTTGCTTTATTTGGGCGCCGATGGGGCGAAAACATTGTATTTACATTTTATTTACTTTTCTAATTTATGCTTTCTCAATTTGCATATTATCTCGAGCCTTGGGGCGACTTTTTTGCTTGGAATTGGGGCCGAACCGGGCCAAAATGATTTATAATGGTATATAAATGCTTGAATGGCTTCGGATATGTTTTTGTATTGTGCTTGGTTGAAAAAGTGGGGTGAAAACTCCCTTGGGCAGCAACTTTGGTTGCCGCAGAATTTTTTTCGCAGAGGGCTAATGTAGCCGCGCGGCATGGCCTCAGGGAAAATGAAGCCGTGCGGCTTGCGCCTGTCTCGAGCCGGTTATTTTCTCGAATAAAAGCAAGGCTTGGCCATTTCATTTCATTTTCACTCTAGACTTGTCCCAATTGTTCCAGCAGCATATTTTGGACCTAAAAGCACCATCTTTGAACACTTTGCGATGGAGAAGCCCGTCGATTGCAAAGGGGGAAGCGAGACCATTTTCTATCCGGTCTTCAATCTTGGGCGAGACATAACTTCCAAAATCACAAGGGACCGCTTGATTCTTCCTTCAAGATCAAGTCTTTATGGCATTTGAGGGATCTCCCGCCCGATTGGGACTCGTTGAGAGCCGCAGCAAAGTTCTCGGGACGTCCGAGACATGTTTATCGCTTCTCTTACAACGAAATTGTCCCAACGCACGAAGACTTCGTAGCCTTGATTGGGGGTCCCGAGACCGAGGCTATATCTATTCCGCTGACGGAGACGTGCCGGTGACGGTAAAGCTTGCATCTTTTCCGCAGATTCCTTTGGGAGAGGCCGAGAGGATGATGGTAGCCCTGATAGGATTGACCTTTCCGATATCCCTGCAGTGTGCCTGGGTCTCCGCATATGGCCGCGACCACGGTGGCTATGGATGCTTTCATTCTCTCGCGTATTCTCTCGTTTTGTTCACCGCCGAGTCCGTGGGGATTCGTCATAGTGGCCTCTTGACATGGTCGAGATCAGGCAGTGGCCGGAAGGATATTGTCCCGCCGGTTTTGGGAGAGACATTTCATGGGATCGACAGGATGGCTCGGAGACCATTTCATGAGGTCCTGGAGTCCGGCTATGTTGACTTTGTGGTCAGCAGAGAGGCTCTGGCTTTGCCTGGGCTTTGCCGACCTGCCCTCGGGTGATTTCTGAGAGGTGCACCTAGGCAACAGGAACAGGTAGCCGGGAGCCGATGATGGCTAGGCTATCCACTTCGACATCCGTTGGTGGATACCACATTGGAGGTTGCGCACTGTGAGGATATTTCAGAGTCTTATGTCAGTGAGGGTTCCAGGATTCTCGCCGGTCATCCTTTTATATACCCCGCTTGGTATCCAGCAGCTTGGGGCTTTACAGAGCCATTGAGTGACCGGGAGGACATCCCACTATGGAGGTGGTGTCATTGGACATGAGGGATCCAAATGCCTTCTCTTTTTCTCGAGGGCTTGGACACATGCCGCTTCCCACCTGTGGCTATCTTCAGAGCAGGAAGAGCACCATCTTGACCACTGTCTACTTGGACCGGGTACGAGAGGGAGATGGGAGCGACTCAAAGCTTATCTTGGAGGATAGACGTCGAGCTTTACTGGGAGCCGATCGCGACTCGAGTAGGACTCGAGGAGACCGAGGCTAAGGCGAGTTGCCATAACCGGGGCCGGTGTGACTTGGAGTAGATACGGAGGCTCGGGCACAAGAGGTTGTCCGAGGTCGCTCCTTCTGGCCCGAGGCTCGGAGAGGGAGGTACAGGGACTGACTCGTGCTCTGACAGAGAGAGCGCTTATTGACACCTGGTCATGGAGGCTCCAGCGAGGATACCGGAGGTCGGGATGAGGGATACCGACATCATGAGAAGAAAGGGAAGAAGACTCGACGAGGCCGAGGAAAAGGGAAGAAGACCAAAGAAGACTCAAATAATGACGACCGATGCATCTTTTCTTAGGATTCCCTTATTGCCATTTTGCAAACACATTAGTTTATTTAGGCATTTTATTGTATTTTAGATCTTTGTAGCAAAGTTAGCAGAGTCAAGAGGTAGACCGTGCTTGAACTCATCAAGAAGTTTTTAACTTGTAATGAACAAGAAATATTATTTTAGAAATTAGTCAAGACACATTTCATGGAAATTCAAATGTCTTTTTTTTATTGATCGTGACATATTTCATGGAAACTTAATCGTCCTTTTTATTGTTTAGACCGAACCATATATGGCCGCCTACGTTCCCTTTTACAAGAAAGGCTATGGGCTCAGTCTACGTAGTTCATTCTGTGAACTAATTTTTTTCATGTGCACTCGTTTTTTGCCTAGACCGCTCTTTTGGGGTTTTCACTTAGCCGGGCATTACTCTTTTTGCACTAAGATTTTTTTTCTTTTTTTTTTTTTATATGTGCAACCCCGTTTTTGCCTAGACCGCCCTTTTTGGGGTTTTCACTTAGCCGGGTATTACTCTTTTTGCACTTTTTTTTTTTTTTTTTTTTTTTTATTATTTTTTTATTAGACATAGTATCTTCTGAGTTTATCACCGTTGGACCGGGTGGACAAAGGGATTGCCATCCAAGTCCGCAAGCTTCATGGCTCCTCCCGATAATATCTTCTCGCACCACATAAGGGCCGATCCGCACGGTTCCCATTTTCCCAGGGGTTGCTCTCCGGGTGTGGGCTTTACTTTCAAAGACTAAGTCACCCTCTTTTGATGTCTCCGGCCTTGACTTTTTATCAAACGCTCGCCATTCGCCTCTCGGTAGGCTCGGTGTGTTCCATGGCTTTTAGCCTTCTCTCATCAAGCAGGCTAACTCATCATGCCGCCGCGCAACCATTCCACTTCATTGACACTGTTTTCCAGAGGACCCTTAATGACGGGATTTCCAACTCCACCGGTAACACCGTTTCCATCCCGTAAGTTAGTGGCAAAAGGAGTTTCTCCCGGGCTATTCCTCCGACAGACGTTCAGAGCCCTGCAGTGCTAGCGCAGCCTTTTTCGGGCCAATCACGACCACTGTGGCCATCTTCCTGGATGATCCGCTCGAGTGTCTTATTAGCAAATTTTCCACAACTCTCCATTGGTCTCGAGGTCTATACGGGGACGACTTGCGGCGAGTAACTCGAATTCTCGATGTTAGCCTATCGCAGCCTTCCTTCGGTGTGACCCATTATCGAAATGATCTCGCTGGGCACCCCATATTCCGCACATTATGTTTTCTTTTGATGAACTCGGGCCACTTTTCTCGGAAGTGAGGACCTCAGGACTTGGCCTCTCTACCCACTCGTGAAGTAGTCGATGGCTACCAACACGAACTCGTGCCCATCGTTCCTGGGCCGGGGCTATTTTCCCTATCACGTCAATGCCCCAAGTTGCAAACGGTCAAGGAGTCAGCCATGCAAGACATGTGTCATGAGGTGGGAGATGGCCGAGGTTGGCAAACCGCCGGCACTTGTCGCAGTTCGGACGTGCCGAAGCCTGTGTCTCCATGGAGATCCAAGAGGCAACCCATTCTCGAGGATCACTGCATCGTGGCTCGGCATTCATGCGTGAGGACCGTTAGTGACCATTTGGGACTTCGGTCATCAACTCTCTGGCTCTTTCTTGAGTGACACATAAGAGGAGTGGTCCTCGATAGCGCTTTCTTGTACAAAAAGCCTCCTATGATGACATAATGGAGGCCAACCTTTCTGTGGCTCGCAAGCTTTTGGGCTCGACACCTTCTTTGGTCTACCTTCTTCGTCTCGGGAAAGCCGATTCTCCGCCTTGAGGAATTGGTAAATCCGATTGTACCAAGGTTCCTTTATGGGCTCCTGTCCCGTGTCCACTTCATAAATGTAGTCGGGGCTTCTCTTCTACCCACTCCGGTGGCTTTATGGCTTTTCCTGGGGATCTCTACCAAGGAGGCTGAGTAGCTAGGGCATCTCGCAATTTCTGCTTTCCCTTCAAGCAGCTGAAAGTCACTTCTCCGAACCGGCCCAACAACTCCTCCATATGGGCATGATACCGTTGCAGACAGGGGTCCACAGCCTTCCACTTGCTGGAGACTTAGTTGATTTATCGTGTGGCCGAGTCTCCGTAAACTTCGAGCTCCTTAACATTTCTTTCTAAGGCAAATTTCCAAACCAAAGAATGCAAAGCTTCATACTCTACGGTACATTACTGTTCGTGGCAAGGTGAAAGTTCAACTCTGAGGGCTACGGGGTATGTTCATCTTTCGGATCGACCAATAGCATTCCTACACCATTTCCTTCTTTTGTTAGCGGTCTGGCCAAAGAACAATTGCCATCTATTCTCGTGCTCAACTCGCAAAGATCCCTTCATCTCGGGAATCGGGGTTCGTGCCCTCTCGTCTTCATTATCGGGAATTTCGCCAAGTGATCTCGACAATGCTTCGACCCTTGATGGCCTTTCTCCGTCACATAGTTGATGTCGTATTCCTCGCCAAGAAGAAGGACCATTTCGCTAAACGCATCGAGAGGGAAGGCTTGTCAAAGATGTACTTGATGGGGTCCATTTTCGAGACCAAATTCACAGTGCGGGGCTTCGTATATAATGCTTCAATTTGCCGACTACCTGCACTTTCACCCCGCACTGTGTCTTTTTCACATGCCGAGTAATTGAGCTCACCCCGTAGCTTCCACGACAAAGTAAACGGCGTTTCTACCCGAGAGTCTTTCTTTTTTCCCGAGCAAGCATAGCCCCAACTCGCCGTGGATTCGTGACATGAGATAGAGCAGAAGAGGCTTCGTTCATATGCTGGGGGCATAAGATGCTCGGGATGTACTAAGTATGCCTTCGTTGATCCGGCCAAAGGCATCTTGGCATTCTTCGGTCCATTCTCAGGTCCACATTCTTCTTCACAGTCAAGACGGGCTCGCACATAGTGGTCAACCGATTGACGAAACTACTGATGTGATCGCAATTTACCCATGAAGCTCTTGACTTCCCCGTCTCGGGTTTCCAGGTGGCCTCATATCCATGATGGCTTTGATCTTTCGCAAGCACTTTCTCGCCTCTCGCTTTAATCGCGGCTTAGCATCCGGTGCTAGAGGGATTCTCGTGTTCTACTATTGAACCGTTGCCTAGCCCCGGCATATCCTTGTATGACCATGCAAACACGTCGACGTATTCTCCGAAAGCGGCCTCGATCAATCTGTCCTTTTCAACCCCCCGGAAGAAGCTTCCAATCAGTGTCTCTTTAGGTTCCTCAATAGTACCCGGGGTTCACACTTATCAAAACCTCCTCTAGAATGGGGTCCCGGTTTTCCTCTTTTCCGAAACCCGCTTAAAGATTTCTTTAATGTATTGTTCATTTAGTGTGTTTGCATCTTGTTCAAATGATTCATTATTAACCGTTGTTAAGTTTTGGGTTAATTTATCATTCGTTAAGTTGGCAATAAGAGGATAATCGTAAAGATTTGTCATTTCATTCAAAATAAGGGGAAAGATGACATCGATTACATTTTCATAATCCTCGGGCGTGAGGCCTTCGGATGACTCTCAGGACTGAATTCAAAGATTCCCGACTCGACCGAATAGACAACAAAGTGACTCTGGACCCTACGCTACTTATTGACTCGAGGGGACTTGACAAGGGCTGGACTCGATCTCACTCTTCTTTGCTCCTGGGAGTAGCAGTCTTGTCAACGTTCTTCGTAAAGTTGGAGACTTCGAATCGATCAAAAGCTTGCCTGGAAATCATTAATGTGCTCGGTACTGTGGAAAGATGGTGAGGGAACTAAAGTAACTTGTTGCAATCTTTCAGCTAGCTCTTCCGTAGCGACCGGACTCATCGACCGAAGGGTCTCGACTCATCTTATCAATGCACCGCTGATAACTCATTTTCTCTTTATCGATCTTGGACACCACGACCTTGTCCGCAGCCACCGTAAGGGTTGGCCTGGATAATGCCTACATGAAGTCTTCTTCAGAGGGGATCTTAATTCTTCCTTGACTAGCTATGTATTCAATAGGCTTTACGTGTTCTCGCTTCTAGATCTCGCTAGCTTCTCATTGAACCTTCACGATGGCCACAAATTCAGCACTTTTCGCTTCAAGAGGATCACTATACATGGGGATATCGAGCCGGAGCGTACTTGGCAGGGTGACTAGGTTCCTTGACAGTTCCTTGGCATAACCGACATAGTAGTCGAACTTGCCCGAAGGCTCTCCCCAAAGTTCCTACGCTCTTGTCCCCAAACTTCAGTATCTTTCCTTAAGCTTCGCCGTGTGGACTTTCTCTTCTTCTTCTTCCTTGAAGGAGCGTCCTCATTGATCCATTCTTGATACCTCATACTCTAAGCGCCACAATCACATACATCATACGCAGGCTTGCTTGGGTCAATCAGGATAGCCCCTCCAATTGCTTGGTCATTACCGATTTGTGGATTACCATGTCGGCCATTTTGACACCGAAAAGCCGACAATACCGAGGATTCTCGCGAACCGTCCGAGGATTCTGCAGCTAACAAGTCAGCCGACCCGGTGTTCTCACCCACTTCTTTCTAGCTGCGGGAAAGGGATAGGAAAGGTTTAGACTCGGGGTAGGTGTTTAGGTCGTGAAGGCTCAAGCAATATGCAAATTAGAATCTTCAAGTTTACTTAAAATGTTGTCTTTTATTAATATCTATTTGGTTGGAAAAGGGATTCTCGCCCTTCTTTTTTATGACTACTCTAGATCCCGGATCATGGTTCCGTCACTACGTCTATAAGCCCCTCGTATTCCACCCGTATTTCGACCTCCCAGTGGTGGACACTCGGCGAGGGTCCTATAGGGCACGCGGATCCCACCGACCAAGAGTAAAGAACGCTCCTATCGGGTCTAGCGGGTCATAGGACCTTTCAACGCACGAGCGATGCGGATTATAGTCAAGGCAATACCGGGGAAAGTCTCGTCTCTGCCTTGACGGATCTTTGACAGAGTTTCGCTTGAGCGAATGACCGTTTTTGACTTTCGGTAATGTCCGAGAGAATAATAGGCATGGGTCGGGCGGTAAAAAGCCGGATGACACGGTGTCACATTGAACTTCGTTGCATACACGGTGCGTGAGTCGGAATCGAAGTCAATGCCGGTCAAGATCTTGCCAATTTTTCCTTGTCGGAATTTTGGCAGAGCTTCGCTTGAGCGAAAGATCTTTTGATTTTTTGGCAAAGACTCGGTCTTGACTCTTACGCATTCCGTGCGGGTCAAGATCAATAGTCAATGTCGGAGTCAAGATTCCACCGATTTTTCCTTGTCGGAATTTCGGCAGAATTTCGCTTGAGCGAAAATCTTGGCTTCCGTTATGAGCTAAGGCTTGACCTTTACGTGGGTATGCAACTGGGCTATATGACACGGACTAGACCAAAAACCAACCAAAAAGTCATGGTTTTTTGAAACGTGTGACACCTGACCGTGCATCGTCGACACCGGCCGCCATGGGAGGTTGGGATGATTCCGTGCGCGCCCGGAGCATCGTAAGGCCGTCCGTGATCTGCACTGGAACCACCCTCGGGTTTGAAGGACGTGCGTGCAAAATTGTACAGGATATATCAGGTGCGCGTAGTGTGCGGTCTTCCTAAAAATGTTCCTTTTTGAGTTAAAACAGAGATTTTCAGAAATGTGTTTTAAAGGAATGATTTTCGGGATGGGGAAAAAATGCAACACATAAGCACGTAAATTTTCTGGGAGCCCTGGCCGCCATGGAGCCGAGTAGCCCCAAGCCGCTAGGACTCGCCGCGATTAACCATGATTTTTCCTGGTGGAATTGCCACTGAGGTCGCCCGGTCAGAATCCAATGAGGATTGAGCCGTACGACTGCATGGATCAATTTTCCAGGTTCCACTCCTTTTGCTATTTTTCGGGTTGTTTCCCGTTTTCAAAGTATGCACAGATTCCAAGATGCAAATGATGCAATGCATGGTAAAGAAAGCAAGCATGATTAATGAAATCGGCGATGGGAGTCTAACCCGCTCAAAGGGAAAAGCTTTCTTTTTTTTTCAAAATTGTTTTTTCGAAAAGGGATACTGGTACGTGGATTGTTAAACCACCGGTTATCCCAACTCCCACGTCAGGGAGTGTACAGGAAGGGTAAGTGGTTTCCACCTATATACCGAGTATCGATTTTTTTGTTTTGAAAATAAAAGCTTTTCTCCTTTGGGTTTTCCCCAGCGGAGTCGCCAAACTGTGAATGTGGTGCCCAAATTTTGTGTTGGATTCACGCGAGTTTGAAGACATTCGAGTTATTTGAAAAACGGAGTCGCCACGCCATTTTGATTACCTCAAAACGTTGAAAAAAGGTTTTATGGGTTCGGAGGTTAAGTTACCCCTTCGGAAGAACGTCATGCGTTCACCCAAAGTGCCTTGCCTGAGCAAGTCTCCCAAGATTTCATTAATCGTGCTTGCTTGCGTGCTTTCTTGTGTGCATGTGTTTGAAAATAAGGGGGAATGTCCTAAGTCGTCTTCCTGACGTACAAACCATTTGTTGGTTGTCGCTCGGGATTCCTTGGAATTTTATGTATTTGGGATTATGATCCCGTCCTCATCTTATGACTTGTGATCATCGCATTTTAACCTCGGGACCCTCGGGACTTGCGTGATCGAGAGAATGACTCTCTTTTGGTCAAAGATGAGGTTCTTTAGAAAGGAGGGTCCTTAATCCATCAATCCTACGCTTTAAGACTCGCCGAGCTCGTATAGAGGCTTCATACTCTTTCTTAAGCGATAATCGGAGATATAGGGTTCAAGGTATCCCTTTCTAAAGAAATATGGAACCTTTAATGGAAGGAACGATGTAAAGATAGGATCTTTTACACCGGTCCGTTCCAAGGTTGGGGGAAAGGGGGAAATGCATGATAAAAAAATGACACTTTAATGAAAAGATGACATTTTTGGGTTGCAAATGATGCACTTAGTTTAAAGAAATAATCTTTATTGCAAATGATGCATAAAGATTTGATTTTTATGCAAATGATGCATTTTTGTTGAAGAAATTGGCATTCATTATGCAAATGATGCATAAAGATTGCATTTTGAAAAGCATATGATGCTAGTTTATGGTAAAGACATGGTCTTTAAAGCAAATGATGCTTGAACAAGGGGTTTTGAATGCAAAGGATGCATTTTTATTGAAAAGATTGGATTTTTATATGCAAATGATGCATAAAAATGACATTTTTATTTGAAAATGGGAGTTTTAGGTGCAAAGGATGCACCTTTATGAAAAAGACTACATTTTTATGACAAATGAGGTCTTAATGCATGCAAAAAGGGAAAGGGGTGATAAAGATGTGATCTTTAACTATGAATGCCAAGTCCCAAGCAAGATATATGAATGCAATGAGCAAGTATATCAATTAAAAGCAAGGTTAGGGCGTGCGAGGTTACCAATTGCTTCCTTTGCTTCTTTGGTTGGAGCTAGGAGGAGAGATTGGTCTTGGATCTTCAAGGAGGAGGGAGGGAGCTTCTTGGCCTTCTTCTTCACCTTCTTGAGCCTTCACCAATATTCTTCACGTCTTGGGAGTGACTGAGTGTATTGCTATGGATTGTGTGTATTGTTGTTGTTTTTGAAATGGGTAGAGGAGGGCTCTATTTATAGGCGCCTGATAAGGCTAATGAAGCCGTGCGGCCAGAGACCTTGGGCTAATGCAGCCGTGCGGGCTTATCCACAATGACTCAGCATTCTAGAACCATGCAAGGTGGCATTATTCTAGAACCTTCTTCCTAATTAAGAAAAACGTGTTTCTTAATTAGGAAGGCTCCCTTCAGCCCTTAATTTAATTTGGGACTGTTCCAGAACATTTCCGGAACACTAGGAAGGTCCGGGGAATTACCGGGAAACTTACCGAAATTGCCGGGAAATTTAACCGGAAGGCATGAGCCAGATTTGGGTACTTACAAGGTCCCCCGTGATTTGCTCTCCTGCAGGTAAGCACAACAAAGGTCCGTTAGTCCTTCAACTTATCTCAGAAGAATGCATATATTCACAAAATAATGCACACATTGCCAAAGAAAAGTATTCATAAGAAATTTTCTAGCATCATTTGCCTAGAACACGTGTCTTTCATCATTTGAAACACGTCACCTCGAGCACATGCTCTCTCACACAAAAAAATTCCAGTTTTCACAAAATTCTTTGCATACAAATTTAATCATTTAAAATGGCATGCATGAATCATTTTCATCGTCCAAAATCTTATTTTCACATCCATGATCAGGAGTTGACCTAGTTCTAGCACATGCAAGAACTCCGTCCCATTTTTGGCATTATTTTTCTCACTTTATTTTCAAAAAATGAGTCATTCTCATATTTCTTCAAATAAATTGCACATGCATGATTACCTATGTATCTAGCTTCATAGGTCAATCGTTAAATCCATAAAATCATCAACAAAATCACAAAGAAAATTCAAAAATTCCCAAATTTCGAATTTAGCCCTAATCAATCAAAAATCGACCGAAATCGATGAAATCGAGCAAATCGAGAGTGCTTACCCCTATAGCTTGAGGTTTCATGGATTTGTGATCCCTTTTATTGGGATTGAACTGAGAAGTAGGCACCGCGAAGTCATACTTTCGATCGGTCCTCACAAATTCACTCCTCCTCAATCTCGCGGCATGTGAAAGATCGCGGTGTGCTTGGCGGGGCATGACGTGTCCTCTTTGGTCCATATAAGTAGTAGAAACCCGAATCTTTGAAGACTTTGGTGTTTTTCTCTCTCTTTTCACTCTTCTCTCCTTGGCAAAACGGCAGCAACAATAGCTGTTGCCCGTTTCTCTGTCTGTTTAAATAAATCTGGTGAAAAAAGGTTTCAAGCCGGACGGCTTCTTTTTCCCCATCTTTAGCCGAGCGGCTTCATTCGCCTCAGGCTGAATTTACACTTTTGCCCTTGGACTTTCCACTTAAGAAAATAATTCCCGTTATCTCCTAACGGAGTAACGTTGTCCCCAAAAAAAATTCCGTTATCTCAAAATGGAATAGCGTTTTCTCTCAAAAAAAAAATCTTCGTTATCTCTGTTAGAATGAAATCAAATAAGGTGATAGCCTCCATTAATTGTCAAATCAAATAAGGTGATAGCCTCCATTATTTGTCAAATCAAATAAGGTGATAGCCTCTGAATTGTCAAACTCAAGCTTTAGCTACCTCTATCTCCTCGATAGCGAAGTAAGTTTTAGTTTTCCAACTTTAGTTGCCTCTATCTCCTCGATAGCAAAGTAAGCTTTAGTTTTCCAACTTTAGCTGCCTCTATCTCCTCGATAGTGAAGTAAGATTTAGTTTTCCAACTTTAGCTACCTCTATCACCTCGATAGCGAAGTAAGCTTTAGTATTCGACTTTAGCTGCCTCTATCTCCTTGATAGCGAAGTAAGCTTTAGTTTTTCCAACTTTAGCTGCCTATATCTCCTTGATAGCGATGTAAGCTCTAGTTTCTTAAGGTGACTCCTCCATTAATCGTCAAAATTTCGAGGATCCTAGACATGTTACTAACTGTCTAGTGATGATCCCGAACTACGATCGTGGCTTGATTCCTCCGGGATACGTAGGTAGCCTTTCAAAAGGTCCAGCCATCCAACCACATTGGTCACTCCCTTCCTTTACCACTCCTCAGTGGTGCGCAAGCCTTTTAAAAGGTCCAGCCATTCGACCACATTGGTCACTCCCTTCCTTTACCACTCCTCATTGGCGCGCGAGCCTTTTAAAAGGTCCAGCCATCCGACCACATCGGTCACTTCCTTCATTTAGCATATCCCCAGCAGAACCAGCCATTAGACCTCTTAGGTCACCTCCTTTCCAACTTTATAGCAAGGGACCAGTTGCTCTTCGCCATTCCCCATTGGAACCTGAACTACGATCGTGGCTTGATTCCCCCGGGATACGTAGGTAGCCTACTTTAGGTTCAACCAATCTGTCACATATGACATCCTTTCCCCAGTGAATCTAGAACTACGATCTGGCTTGATTCCTCTTAAGGATACGTAGGTAGCCTTCCAAAGGTTCAGCCACTCGACCTCCTTGGTCACCCAATCTCAATCCATCTCGGCAGTTCGCCAGATTGGATTCTCACTTTTATCGACAACCCCACTTGCTTTGCAAGTACCGTTGCCAATGGGGCTTCTGTAAGTACCCAAATCTATCTCATGCCTTCCAGTTAAATTTTCCCGGCAGTTCCTCAAACTTTCATAAAGTTTAGGGGCGATTCGGGAACTTTTCCAAACTTTCTAAGGGAGGAAGAAACGGCTAGGAATTAGAATTCCAAACAGGACCTCGCTGAAAAGAAGCTTACAAGCTACCACCTTGCATGAATCTAGAAACATGCTGACACAACGGTGGATAACGCCGGGCGGCTTCATTAGAAGCACACCAGATGCCTATAAATAGAGGCCTCCTCTATTCATTTTAAAAGTGAATTTTAGGCACTGTTACTCTGTCAAAATATCCCCACGAATTTCAGTAACCAAAATCACATAAAACTCTCCTCTCTCATACACTAATCCTACCTTAATCTATTCCTAAATAGATATTGCCTAGGAAAATCGCCTTGGGAGATAGAGAAAACCAATATTGGTAATCTCTCCTTCCTTTAACCTTGATTTATTCTCGTATTATCTTGCTTTATTATTACTTGTCATTTATCTTAATTTATTATTATAAAGCTTCCATCTTTGTATTGTAATCATCATATTTCCCACTCCCCTTACACAAAGGATTCATTGGAGATCCTCTCCCTAGGATGAACAAGGTTCCACAAGTGGCTTTTTCTAGGGAAGATCTATCAAATGATGATGTGATTTCCCTTTTACTTTTTTGTATAAAAATGCAATCTTTATTCATATTATGTCATCCCCTTCCCTTGATCTAGCTTTCCAAGGGTTGTCCACCTTATGAGGTCTTTAAGGACATAGGAAAAGCCATAAAGATCATCCACTTTACATTATGTCTTTAGTTTAATGATACTCATTGTATTATTCATATGAAAAATGCAATCTTTACTTTAATGTCATTTCCCCATGTCCCTAGAGATGGATCTTTCTCTCCGAGGATTGTCTAAAAGCCTTCTAAGGCACAAAAAGACATAGGCTGAGTATAAATATCCAATCTTTACATTTCATTCCCCTAGTCCCGTGGTTCTTAGTGGATTCCATGGTGAGGATCGGTGTAAAGACTCCATCTTTACATCGTTTCCACCATAGAAATGCCACAATCTTTGTCCCTTTAGAAACCGATAGATCTTAGTCCCGAAATCTTCGATAATCACTTGAGAGGAACATAAAATGTCCCTACGAATCATCATCATCTCAAGATGTAGGATCGATGGGCAAAGATTCATCATTTTCTAAAGAGTCTCATTCTTGGACTTAAAGACGAGCCCCTTTTGATCACATGTGACTAAATCCCCAAGGAATGTTAGTTTAAGACATACCAAGGCTCCTATGCCTATCATGGTTGATTAATCTAATGGGAGGGAAGATAAGTCTCGTAATGATGATCACAAGTCCAAAGTGAGCATGAGATCAAAATCCCGAAAACATCAAATCCAAGGTATCCCGAGCTAAAACTTTCTTACATGGTTTTTATGTCTGGTAGATAAACTTGGCACATCTCTTTCTCTTTTCAAATCACGCATGCACACAAGCATACAAACAAGCACAAATTTTGGATCTAGGAAGACTTGATTTTACAAGGCTCCTTGGGTGAACGCCAAACATTCTTCCCAAGGAGTAACTTAACCTCCGTACCCTTATCATTTTTTTCAAAGTTTTGAGGAAATCAAAATGGCGTTGTGACTCCGTTTTTCATAAAACCAGTGTCTTCAAACTGAGGTGAACGGCGACCCTTTTTCCGTAAAAAAGAAAACGATTTTTCTGGGGCCACATTCACAGCTACCAATCAAAATGACCTCCTTTTTCAAATCAGCCTTTTTCAAAGTTTAGGCTCATAATACAAAACGGCGTGGCGACTCCTCTCCTTTCAGCGAGGTCCCAAGTGCGAAAGCCGCTCGTCGCATTTCCGCGTGCGATCCGGGTAATTTCAAGAGTCTACCAGCTTGTCGATCCTGGGTATTTGGTAGCTATCCTTTGGGCAGGCCAGATTAAGGTTGGTGAAGTCGACGCACATATGCCATTTGCCATTAGATTTCTTTACCATCACCACATTTGCTAGCCAGGTGGTATGAGAAGCCTCCTTGATGGTACCTGTACTCAAAAGTTTTTGTACCTCAAGTTTGATCGCCTCTTCTTTATCACGAGCAAAACTTCTCAGCTTCTGCTCCTTAGGTTTCATAGTCGGGTTAACTTCTAGCCTGTGAACAGCGATTTCCTCTTTGATCCCTTTCATATCTTCTACTCACCAAGCAAAGACGTTTGTGCTCTCCTTCAAAAACTCAACTATTTCTGCTCTCTCCTCGACTGACAGCTGTCTTCCAATCTGAATTTTCTGATCGAGATAGGAAGGATTAGCTACCATTTCTTCTAGCTCATCCACAGGTTCTAGCTCCGGCCCATCTCTGAACTGCAGGGTCTCGATGTTGATTTCACTAACCCTTTGTCTTTCCTCGGCCCCAAATGTGGAGCCTCTTCAACTATCATATCATCTAGTTCAGCTGCAATCTTACTGGTGGTGGCCCCCGAGTTTTGGTCGATCTGTAGGCATAGCTCGCCTATGATGACTTGGTCGACCATAAATGCATCTGAATTGACCATAGTGTTTTGGGAGGGACGTGTCGGCTCAGTCATGACATGGTCATGTGAGTGATAGGTCGTCTCTTCTACACAGTTGATTGTAGATAGTCGTGAAGTTGTGGTGACAAATTTTGAGAGCTTCAAGTATCCTTCAGGAGTATCAACTTCTAGCTCCCTCTTCTTCCTTGTTCGAAGGACGTGATCAAGGTAAGCTCGAGCTATACTCTGTACGCAACTTACTCCAGCTAATATAGGGAACTTAACCCGCTAATGGGGAATAGAGACCACCATTCCTAGTGTGACCTGGCCAGGAATACTAATATAGCAGAATAATCACTTATTACATCTATAACAATAAATGTTACCTTAGTTACAACCCTGAAAGGGTGTTGGCCTATATCGACCTCCAGCTCAATCTGCCCCTTGGCATCCACCCTATTATTGGTGAGGCCCTCCAGTCGACCATCGTAAGGCGACAATCTTTCCTTCGTCAATCTCATCTCCTTAAAAGTTCTATAGAAGAGGATATCCTTGCAGGCCCTCGTGTCAATCAGAATCCTGCTCATTGTACAATCGTCTATCAAACCCGGAATTACCAAAACCTACTCCCTTGCAGCCATGTTGGTAGCTAGCTCGTCCGGATAAAAACTGATGACTTCATCTCTGATGTAGCTTCTAGGTGGCACGTGTGGAGCTTTGGAGAGCTGAAAAATCTTGCTCTTCAAGGCACTGTTTCTAGTTTGTTTTGTGATAACTCCCAAATCTAACCGAGGTTGCCTTGGTTGAACTACACCCTCTGCAGTTTGCTCGCCTCTGCTAGGTCGAGCTCCCTTCACATATCTATCCAACTTTCCAATATCGACCCTGAAATTGTCACGGCTTGAATCACAAGTGATATCCAAGGTGATAACAGCACCAACGATAGCACTTGGGATGGCACACACACACACTTCGAAAATAAAACAATTTTGTAAAAGAGTTTGCAGCGGAATAAAAACACCAAAATTGTTTTTCTCAAGTTATATAAATATAACTTGAGAGTGCCTCTTAGGCAAGACTTTATAATCACTATGAATGAAGTTACAAAGCCGAAAGTTCCCTATAGCTATATCTATTTTAAGCTCTATGGAACAAGAGATAAAGAACGGAATCCTATCCTAGCCTTCACACACCTTGATACCAAAGTAATCAAGTGCGAAATTACAAGGGAGAAAGGATTAAAAAGAACCAAACAAAGAACTCTATCTCTAAGCTTTTCGAAGGTGTGAATGTGAAATAATTGGCATGTCTTCAAATAAACCTTCCAAGCTTATTTATAGTCTTCAAATACTTGAAGGCTACTCCAATAACAGCCTTGGGGCTGGTCTTGCACGTGGAGGAAGTGTAGGGAGAGTGGGTTAATTTGTTTCCACAATTCTAGCTCCCACTTCCTATTTTGTAGCAACCGAGTTGTTGAATCCTCAAGCCATGCTTCCACGCCTTGTACTCCCTTGCTTTATCATCCTTGTACTTTCTATAACTCAAAGAACAACCTTTGACAAAGTCCACATACATGTTGTTGTTGAATGCCAAAATTACGAATTAATACATAAAATGTATTAATTCATTTCTTCCAATTTCCACATGTGTCTAGCTCCTTCTTTGATGCTATTTCACTTGAAATACAACCATAAACCATAGACTATACGCACCATATTAGCACGTTAGTCCATTAAATAATAAACAAGAAATATACAACTATATAATTTTCACCCAGAAATCATCTCGTGATATCACTTGGGAAATCATCTACGATATCACCCGCAGATTACACTAACAATCTCCCCTTAGTTGGATATTTCTTTCCAAACTTAATGTGCTTTGTCCCCGTAGGATAAGTCTATATACAAATGTACAGAGCATAGACCATAGAATAATATCTCCACAAAAATTAACTCCCCCTTAATCAAGGAGCTAATCCTAAACAATGATTTATCATAATAAACTAATTTATTTCAAACTTTAAAAAGTTTTCGAAATAAACTAAGTAACCATTAAAAACCATAACCATTGTAGCAAAATATCATCCAAAATTAGCAAAAAAAAAACATCCTAGCAGATTAAGTTATTTAACAAACCACTAAAGTGTTTTAGCAAATATAAACAAAATAAAAGTAAATTGTTTAAGGAACCACCACATCACCAAAATAAAAACATTGTTTGTAGGACCACCACAAAAATAGTCACCCATATGATAGCGGCAACATAAACCTTCGTGTTTATCAACCTTAAGGTTCAACTTTCTTCTTCTTCAAACTCCTCTTCTTCCTCTCCTTCCTCCCGATCTCCTTCCCTATCACTTTCACCATCACTTGGGCCAAGATCGTGGTAGCACTGCAGTAGCACCAGCCTCCGAGTTCCAAGAAGAAGCAGATCCTCCCCGTTTGGGAAGAAATTTCATCAATAAAAGCATCCGTTACCCGCTTAAGCTTAGCCCATCCCTCAAAGAAGTTCTCCTATTGCACTTGATCGTTTGTGCAGAAGTTGAGAACCGTAGCCTTTGGGATAGATGGTCCAGAGTTGCCCAAAAGATTCATCATGTTGTGCGTAATACTTGCAAAGATCGCTTCTCGCAAAAGTATGAGGGGCAACACCTGGGGAAGCACTTGGGGTATCACGTGAGATAGCACCGGGAGGAGCAGGGTTGTTTCATCAGCATTTGTTCCAAGGAAGATCTTTAGTATACCTTTTACCCTTTTTCAGCTTGTTGATCAATGGTATAGTACTCGTGTTCAAGTGGTAAAAACATCGAGGCTTCAATGGGCAAGGATTGAAATACCAAAACTTTGAAGATTAGAGAAGGATAGGGAAAAAACTAATGTTCACTTCCTTTTTCTACCCCATGAAGCTAAGTGTTTAAACACTAATCTTCCAAAGTTAATCCTTAAATTTTTACCCAATCTATACAACACATTCGCATGCTCCAATGTCACAATAGGTTCATTAGTTGTAGGAAGCTAATTGAAGATGCACAGCTTGTGTAGTACGTAATAGAGAGAAGATAATCTAGAAGCATGAAGTTTCTCTTTCAAAGGCCAAGACTGCAGCTTTGTTGTGAGTGAGCAATTTTATCATTTCATCTCTATTGACCCTAATGCTCTCATCATCTACATTAGGGAGGCCTAAAACTTTGTTAATCGTGGCAGAGTAAAAGAATAGACTCTTCCCCTAACAAACACTTTTCCATATTTAGCACCCTTCATCATCCAAATGAGCATGCAAATTGGCAAAGAAATTGCGAATAACACTCTCAACAAAAGCGATGCATGATTATTAGCATTAATAAAATTCCTGTCCTTTAAAACCGAACCACTCCTTCCTTTTCCAACTCGACCCTCATCAATGTGCTTCTCTTTTAAAATCCTCTTACTTAGACTATTCAACCAAAGTTCCATATTTTCCTTTTTATAATACTCCAAAGTAAGAAAAGGTTTTGGAAAAGCTTTATCCTCTTCGCTTGAGTAACCTCATCACCGAATTATCACTAGAGGAATGTTTAGGAACGTAAGAGGGGGCAAGTGTTACCTCGGATGATATCCTCTTCTTGCTAGCACTTCGGTAGCACTCACAGCTTGCCCTTGGCCTTCTTTTTCTAAAAATCGAGAGAGTCTCCTCTTCATCACCATCTACCCAAGCATCAAATGAGTCCACGAAGGCTCCTTTTCCTTGTTTGCTTCAAAGTTCTCGTCACTCACATGGGGTGAGGACACATCAATAGAGCTTTCGAGACATCAACTGGATCAAGGGAGGTATTTGAAGTTGCCTTGGACCTGATTGATCTAATGCGGTTGGAAGACCTCCTTTTTGCGATTTGGGGAGACAGCTTGGCAGTTGGGGCTTTCCTCTTCCTTTTTGGCTCGGTAGGGATGAGAGTCACCTTAGGAATGCCTTGATCAAACGAGGCATTGGGGCCAGAGGTAGGAACAATTGCCATTGTTGGTGGAGAAGAGCTTGGAGTGATCATTGGGGAAGTTTCCATGGCCACGCGAGATGCCACGGAAGGAGCAATGCTAGGTGAGATGTCCATTTGGTCCGTGTGAGATGGTTCGGCATTGGTATTGGATGGAGATGCCATGGAGATTTGAGGGAAATTTAGGAACGTATTTTGACCTAGAATTTTGGGAGAGAAGAAGGCGTTGGAACGAGGGTTTAAAAGGGGAGAGACGGTAACGGATAGAGAGAGAAAATAGGAAGAGGGAGAGTGAAAATAGGAGAAGGAGTTAGATAGGGAACAAAAAAATTAAATTGATTTGACATTAAAAGTCCTATCTAAACTAAAACCCTATTAATACTCTAACTAATCCCTATCCACTCATTTTTAAAACAAACCCTAACCACACCTTTTATTAAACCCTTTACCAACTTGAAAACAAAACACGGTTGCAACATTTAAAAAATAAAAGAAAATTTTTTTTTTTTTAAGTAAAAAACGTAAAAAAAAATAAGTAAACTAAATAATTTGTAACTAAGCCCAAAACATTATAAGCACAAAATAAATAAATAAGGGTTAGTTACTTAATTAAGTTTACAATAAAGAAAACTTGTTGAAGACGTTTTCAAAATCGTAAACTCTTTAATTAAAAAGACTTTCAGATTTTGAGAAATTAATCAACAATATTTCGAAAATAAGAAAATAAAAAAAACTAATATAGCACACACTAATGTGTTAAGGCAATGATGGTAACACGTAGGATAACACATATGATATAAAACCCCTTGATAAATATTTTTTCAGTTTCAAACACTTGAGGCATAACAAGCTGAGCATTTTTCATGCACTTTAGGCATTATATGCCTATATATAATTTTTTAAGTACATTGCTTGTTAAACACGTCTCAATACACTTCTTTAAACAAGAAAGCATCGTAGTAACGAGCTCCGTGCTTCAAGTTATATTTCAAGTGTAGAGACCAAGTGATCTATGCCTTTCAAGTAGGGTACACTGTAGTAGCGAACTCCATGTCCCTAATACTTAGCATAAATCACCTCATACTTTCTCATTGGCAAGAGTACATCGTTGCAGCGAACACCGTGCCCCGAGCTCGAGAGAATAGTATGGATAAATGCCTTTGTCTTTTATTTATCAAAAGAAAATATTAGTGACTTTGTCACTTTAATCATATGAAGGGAATGATATCGGACGTGCTAACCTAAATAATAACCTACCATAACAAAAGGTCAAGATGTGCCATGCCTAGAACTAAGCTAGCTAGATTTAAACAAATAATAAAGTATTTTTTTTTTAAGTAAATAAGCAAAGAAAGAAGAAAAAAATACACTAATATACAAGTGTTACCCTAAGTGATAACATCACCCGGGGTAGCACAGACGAACAGTACTCGTAGATTACAAAGACCAAGAGATCTTTTCAAACTAGAAAATCTCTCGTGGTCTAAGGCCTCGTAAAGATGTCACCAGTTGATACTTAGTATCAATATGATCAATATTAATTAGGCCTTTATCTACCATATCTCTAAGAAAATGATGACGTATGTCAATGTGTTTGGTACGGGAATGTTGAACTCGGGTTTTTGAAATGTTGATAGCACTCGTGTTATCACAAGACATAGTCAAAGAATTACTCTCTAGGCCATAGTCATCTAACATATGTTTTAGCCAAATAAGTTGTGAACAACAACTACCACCGCCACATACTCGCACTCACTGTGGAGAGAGAAACACAATTTTGTTTACGACTATACCATGAGACTAAATTGTTGCCCAAGTAAAAACACCCCCACTAGTACTCTTCCTATCATCCATATCCCCGCCCAATCCGAGTCACTAAAGCCAACCAAATTGGTATTAGTATCCTTACTAAACCAAATCCCTAATTCACTTGTTCCTGAAACATATTTAATTATCTTTTTGACAGAATTAAGGTGAGAGACTTTAGGATTGGCTTGATAACGTGCACAAACACACACGCTGAACATGATATCAGGACGACTAGAAGTGAGATAGAGAAGGCTACCTATCATTGAACGATAAAGAGTAGGATCAACATCCTCACCTACTTGATCTCTACCAAGTTTGAGAGAAGAACACATGGGGATTTTTGAACTTTTTGCTCCTTCCAACCCAAATCTTTTTACTAGGCTCTTTGCATACTTACTTTGTGAAATGAATATTCCTTCATTTGATTGTTTCACCTGCAAGCCTAGAAAGAATGTTAACTCTCCAATCATGCTCATTTCAAATGTTGATGTCATAGCCTCTACAAAATCTTTTAAACACGTTTGAGAAGTAGAGCCATAGACTATGTCATCAACATAGATTTGAACAATGACTATTTCTTTGCCATGCCTTAGGATAAATAAGGTCCTATCTCGCTTCACCTCTTGTGAATCCATATTCAAGTAAGAAAGAGGTTAAGCGACCATACCATGCACGTGGAGCTTGTTTCAAGCCATATAAAGCTTTATCAAGTCTATATACATGGTTTGGTAGATTAGGATCTTCAAATCCTTTTGGTTGTTCAACAAAAACTTCTTCTTTTAAATAACCATTTAAAAAGGCGGCTTTAACATCCATTTGAAACAAAGTAATTTTTAGAAAACAAGCTATAGCCAAGAGGAGTCTTATGGATTCTATTCTAGCAATCGGGAGCAAAGGTCTCATCAAAGTCAACACCTTCAATTTGGGTGTAACCTTGTGCTACGAGACGAGCTTTGTTCCTAACAATATTTCCTTGCTCATCCGATTTGTTTTTGAAAATCCATTTAGTACCAATAACATTTGTATTACTAGGACGTGGTACTAAACACCAAACTTCATTACGAGCAAATTGGTCAAGTTCCTCTTGCATGGCTTGTATCCAAAAATTATCTTTTAAAGCTTCCAAATATTTTTGGGTTCTAAAGAAGAAACAAAACAGAATATTTTACCTTGTGGTATGTGGTGGACATACACACATACCTTGCCATTTCACGGTCACTAAAATGTCCTTTGTTCCTTGTTTGTACCCCTTCACTAGCTTCTCCAATAATTTGAGAGGAAGGATGGTCTCTTTTGATCCTAGCCGGTGGATCCCTTCTCAAGTCTTCATGCACATGATCATCATCTCGATCGTTCATCCTTTTCGAGTTCTTTGCGGATTGGTCTTGGGTGATACCTGAGATGCTATCCCATTAGTGGCAACACTTTGGCCAGCACTGGGTATCACTTACTTGATTTTGATTCTCCGCTTCTTCCAAAGCAATATTAATGGAGATTCCCGTACTCCATCACTGTAACACTTGCTAAATCATCAAAAACAACGTTAATTGATTCTGAATGGTTTTTAACCTAAGGTTATAAACCCTATATGCTCGACCGTCCCGAGCATACCCAAGAAATATAGCCTTATCACTTTTAGAGTCAAATTTAGCTAAGTAATCCCGATCATTTTAGAACATAACACACACACCCAAATGTATGAAAATAATGAACCTTTGGTATCCTACCATTCAAAATTTCATAAGGTGTCATTCTAGTACCAGTCTTAAAAAACCCTATTGGCCGTGTGACAAGCCGTGTTTATGGCCTCACCCAAAATCTTTTTGAAATTCTTTTGAAAACAACATCACACGTGCCATCTCAAGTAAGGTCCTATTTTTCCTTTCACCCACCCCATTTTGTTGAGGTGTTTTAGGAGCAGAAAACTCATGTTTAATTCCTTTTAATTCACAAAAAGTAAAGAACAATGAATTATCAAACTCCGTTCCATGATCGACCTTATTCGCATGATAAGAGCAGAAAACATGTTTTTGATTTTAGCATGTAAGACTTTAAACTTTTCAAAAGTTTCGATTTTTCTTTTAAAAAAATATACCCAAGTAAATCTAGAAAAATCATCAACTATTACAAAAGTATATTTCTTACCTCCTAAACCGTCTACCTCAACCTGGACCCATTAAATCCATATGCATTAATTGAAAACAAGCGTTGTCCCGAATCACTCCTCATTATGTTGGGTATCACTATGGGTAGCACGTGTTTGTTTACCTTTTAAACAATCTTCACATATGATTTTTGTACTAATGTCCGTACTAGGTATACCTCTTATAGCTTCAAGCATTAATGAGTTTCACAATGTTACGAAAATGGACATGACCCAACTTTCGATGCCATAAGGTAGCATCATCAACCCTCACAGAATGACACACTTGTTTATCCTCAACAAGATAACAGCTTATTACTTGACCTAGTACCAGTCATAATAACAGTTATTGGTACAATCAAAAACTTCACAAGTGTTTTTATTGAATTTTACTTCAAGGTTGTCATCACAAAGTTGGCTAATACTAATTAAATTAGTTACCAGTCCATCAACATGCAAAACATTTTTCAAGGCAGGAAATCCAGGTACATTTAATACGCCTTTTCCTACTATATTACTCTTGCCACCACCACCATATGTTACACTACCACCTTGAATAGGTTCATATTCCTTTAAGAATATTTTTGTTCCAGTCATATGACGAGAACAACCACTATCAAAATACCATGAACCTTCAACATTAGTTTTTAAGGCAGTGCATACAACATCACATATCAAGTTAGACTTAGGTTTCCACACTTTTCTACTTTGATAATTTTTCTTCGATCGACAAAGGATATCTCGACATGCTAGGTAGCACTTCGTGTATCACACAGAACCGGACTGCTTTTTTAAGAGAGTTTTGCAATCATTTTTCAAATGTCCAAGAGAGAGTAACAGTAGTTACATATTTTTATCTTGTCGGAAGACTTATCGAGGAAGATATTTGTTCAACATGATCTCTTTCTTTAACAAAAATTAACTTATCTTCTGTATTAGACAAAGTAGATGTAATAGCATTTAAAGACTCTTGAAAACCCATACCTGCCTTGAGTGGTTTGGACAACCCAAGAATTGCATCTAAATTGGTAGAACTCGTATTGAGTTTCTTGAATGTTGTCTCGGCAAGAGTAAGTTTGCTCTTGACTTTGTCCAGCTCCACATCCTTCTTTGTGAGTTGAACTTCCAATCTAGTCAAGCCATCGCTTAGGTCTTGAACCTCTTTGGACAGAGAGATCACCTTCTTGTTCTCTTTCTTCCATTCATCCACCAATTCTTTGCAAAGGTTCTTAAGACCACAAATGAGTTCATCCTTGCCGAACTCCTTCTCATCTTGTGAACAACTCCGCATCCATGTTAACGAACCCACAAAACAAACAAAGCATTTATCAAATTTAAATCGTATACCGTTGGATGATATCTCGGTGCTATCCCATTTTGGATATCACCGGGGTATCACCGATGTAATCCGAGTCACGCTTTGTGACCATCATTGCTGTTTGATCCGAATCTTCGATTGATTGGTCTCCTCATCCTCATTGTCACCGAGAGAAACCCATAGGTTCTTTCCCATCTTCCTTAGAGTGTTAGCACACTCATTTGAGTAATGACCCCATCCAGAGCAAGCATGACATTGGATTGATTCAAGGTATTTTGGATCGATCTGGATTGATCTCGATGATGCTCTCCTTATGGGACCACCTTTCGAGTAGATGGAAATGTCCTCTTGGGCATTGAATTGTACACCTTGGCTTGTTGCTCTTTAGCCTTTACCTCGCACATTTTCTTTGTTAAATTTTCTCACCATTGAGTTATATTTCCTGGTAAGTAAGGCAACACCGGCATCTTCACCTAATTCCTCAAAAATTTCGTCATCCTCATTAGTTGAACCACTAGAGGATTGAACTTTTAATGCAACACTCTTGCCCTTAGAAGCTTCACTTTGCTCGGCAAGGTTTGACTCAAAATTTTTTAAAATGCTCATTAAGGAATTGATATCCATTGTAGAAAGATTGTGAGCCTCTTCTATAGATGAAACTTTTATATTAAAACGCTCAGGAGAGTTCTAATAGCCTTTGAAACCAATTGTTTGTTTGTAAAAGGTTCACCTAAAAGTTGACACTCATTAGCAATGTCAAATAGTTTTTCAAAATAAGAGGAAATGGTATCACTTTCACCCATTCTCAACCTTTCAAATTTGCCAAGTAAGACCTCCGAGTTTGTTTTCACGCACACTAGAATCACCTTCACAAAACCTTTGTAAAATATCCCAAGCTTCTTGAGTCATGGAACTATTTTGAATAAGTTTAAAAATATGCATGTCAACCCACTCAAAGATAGCATTAAGAGCTTTCTCATTATAGTTAGCTAGAGTGATCTCTTCATTCGTCCACTCACCTTCGTGTTTAACTCCGAACATCACCATCCTCATCGGGAGGTAAGAGTGGAAGAGAGTACCCATGAACTATAGATCTCCATGCTCGAAGATCAATTGATTTGATATGCGAGCGAAGGCGAATTTTCCAATATGCATAATTCGAACCATCTAAAACAGAAGACGTTTTTGGTTTGGATTTGCAGGATCAAAAGCCATGATAAAGAGGACCAAACACTTAGTATCGTCAAGTGAGAGGCTCGATACCAATTGAAATTGTCACGGCTTGAATCACAAGTGATATCCAAGGTGATAACAAAGATCAACGATAGCACTTGGGATGGCACACACACACACTTCGAAAATAAAACAATTTTGTAAAAGAGTTTGCAGCGGAATAAAAACACCGAAATTGTTTTTCTCAAGTTATATAAATATAACTTGAGAGTGCCTCTTAGGCAAGACTTTATAATCACTATGAATGAAGTTACAAAGCCGAAAGTTCCCTATAGCTATATCTATTTTAAGCTCTATGGAACAAGAGATAAAGAACGGAATCCTATCCTAGCCTTCACACACCTTGATACCAAAGTAATCAAGTGCGAAATTACAAGGGAGAAAGGATTAAAAAGAACCAAACAAAGAACTCTATCTCTAAGCTTTTCGAAGGTGTGAATGTGAAATAATTGGCATGTCTTCAAATAAACCTTCCAAGCTTATTTATAGTCTTCAAATACTTGAAGGCTACTCCAATAACAGCCTTGGGGCTGGTCTTGCACGTGGAGGAAGTGTAGGGAGAGTGGGTTAATTTGTTTCCACAATTCTAGCTCCCACTTCCTATTTTGTAGCAACCGAGTTGTTGAATCCTCAAGCCATGCTTCCACGCCTTGTACTCCCTTGATTTATCATCCTTGTACCTCTTCTATAACTCAGCAACAACCTTTGACAAAGTCCACATACATGTTGTTGTTGAATGCCAAAATTACGAATTAATACATAAAATGTATTAATTCATTTCTTCCAATTTCCACATGTGTCTAGCTCCTTCTTTGATGCTATTTCACCCTGAAATACAACCATAAACCATAGACTATACAGACCATATTAGCACGTTAGTCCATTAAATAATAAACAAGAAATATACAACTATATAATTTTCAGTCCAGGAAATCATCTGTGATATCACTTGGGAAATCATCTACGATATCACCTGCAGATTACACTAACAGACCCACTTCTGAATGATACGTTTCAAACTAAAGTACTCCTCAGTCGCCCTTGTTCTATTTTTCCCGTTCTTGTTATCGCTACCATTCTTTGACTGGTCCCTTTTGTTGGATTCACCAGCATCGGACTGCTTCGAGCCCTTTTCCTTCTTCTTTTCTTTTATTTCCTCAGCCATGGCCACATCATAGGCCCTCTCAAACAGTTCCTGCCTGGTGTTTACCTTCCTGACCTGCAGCTCGTAGTCTAGATCAGGAGAGGACACCCCATTCCTAAAGCAGATTATTACCTCCCTGTCTATTAGGTCCTCCTCGATCTGGTCGACCATCTCCTTGAACTTAGTGAAATAGCTCATGGAGCTCTCAGTTTTGCCCTGCATCAGATTGTTCAAGTTAGTAACCGTCTTCTTTCTTGCTCCAGCTGTCGAGAAATGATCTAAAAATTTCCTCCTCATGTACTCCCATGAGGTAATACAGCCCGGCGTCAATCCACGAAACCAAGTCAGTGTCGCACCTATGAGGGTGCTGGTTAGTGCCTTGCACAGCACATCATCCTCGAAAGAGACCAAGCACATGGTGGCCTCCAAATGTTGCATATGGTTCAGGGCATTGGTCACACCTGAATACTTGTCAATATTGGGCTTCTTGAAGCCCACAGGAGGTCGTCGCTCGAGCAATTATCTGGACAAGAGTCAAAGAGTATGGTCATTTCGTTCGCCTTTTCCACTATCCTCTTTCCTGTCATTCTCCATTTTCTCCAGTCTCCTTCTCAAATTTAACAGCTCCCTAGCATCTGGATTTTCACTCCTTGAGTATGAAACATCATTAGACTTCTGCCTTTCTGCTTGATGGGGCTCTCCCCTAGAGTAGGCCCTGTGCCTTTCACTCCTAGGCGGAGTTACTTCTCTACCTCGTCTGTCCCTGTGGGAGTGCGACCTAACTGATCTCACAGGCGACTTTATTGGTCTGACTGGCGACCTTTGCCCATTTCTATCTCGGTGGGACTGGGATCTCTCCGCTCTGATAGGCGACCTGCGAACATTTCTTTCACGATGGGAATGCGACCTCTCCATTCTGGCAGGCGACCTACGCATGTTCCTTTCGGCTTTCCTCTGTCACCTTAATTCTGACTCTGCCTCCTGCTCCCCATTTTGGTTGAGCTGATTCCTTAGATCGTCATTGGGAATAGGTATGTGTGTACAGATGGATCGTTCAACCATCTGTCGCTCGCCATTCTGCCTAGCACTCCCATTCGGTCTACCATTCTCACTAGGCTGCCTGTGAGAGACTTGGGAGGGAGCATCTCTATTTGATCTCCTATCATTCTGATCTGGAGAGTCTGGCATCTCCACCAATTCTTGCAAAATTCTAGCTCGTTCCAGTAGCATCTCCTTCCTACTAGGATGATTGGTTAGGGACCTGGAATGTCGCCTGCAACAGTTCGATCTACCAGTAGGCGTTTTCGAGGTGGTGGAGCCTCAAGTCGGCCATAGGCCTCTTCTCCCTTCTGTTATCTGGCAAGCCTCTGCCATCAGCCACACTGTTGGAACGAGTAGCCCTCCTAGGTGGATTGCCCTGCGGAGGAGGAAGGTCAGTAGTTCTATTTCCAGTAACTGCCTCAATGTTTCTTACTGTCCTACTGAGCGTTGGATCACTGGAAGACGATGCGGTCTGTTTGTCTTGAACCATATTACTCTCTGATTAAAATTCGAGGTCAAAAAGCTTACGATTCCCGGTAATGGAACCAAACTGATGCTGCAGGAATCGTGCCGTTATCAATCTCCGTCCAGCTGCAAGAATTATCACCTAGCTTTTGACCTGAAAACAGAACCCACGACTAGCCGGAATGGTCGAGCGTGAAAGTAAGTATGGTGATACGAGAGCTTATAAGTTATAAAGAAAAATGAATTCAGAATAACAAATAGCAATTACCTCTAAACCTTTGAAGATGTGAAGTATATATAGGCATTGATAAGAGGTATAATTGTAGTAGGATTGTATGAAATCCCTTGAATCACGGATCAGATTTGTAAAAGAGATCACGTCCATATATAACTCCTGATTTGTAGGGAGTCTGTTATGAAAAGAGTTGTAGTCGTAGTATTGGTATGTCGAGGTCGCCTGCATGGATCTAGGTCGACCTGACTGAATGACGTAGTCGAGTAATATCTGTATAAGAGATGGATCGCCTGTCGGACAAAGCTAGGTCGGGACCGTTTAGGTCGGACAATGAGATAGGTCGACTGATCACTGAAGCTGGGCCTTGGGCCTGGTAATATTTGGGCCGACCCACTAAAATTGTGGTGGCAATAATACTCAAATAACTGGGCTTGCTCGTTGGGCCTAATCCGTCACTTTCATTTCGTTCACAATTATTCATGACTATGAGGTTGAACTGTTATAGACTCGTGACTTCAAAAGTTAAATAACTGTTTTGATTAAAATCAATCGGGCGTGTTACTGAACATGGCTTGTGTAGTTTCGAAAACCTCATTCTCTACATTTGACAATGGAAGATTATTTCAACTTGTGAAGTCTTATCCGACTAATTTTTCAGATATTATTGACAAAATAGTGCTTGACACCAACTTGATAACTATATATATGTTGTCTGCTCTAGCAAAAAAAAAAAATCTAATTTATCTCTTGATTTATATATTAGTAAAATGGGCATTAACTTTACCTGTTTAATTGCCATAACGGAACGAGTATTATAGCAATAAAACTTTGGCCTATCGATATTTTGAACTCTCAAACTTTAATTGTTGAAATGATGAAATGACAAATAATGAACCAAAAGTATTTAACAAGGCAAAATATAGAATGCACTAGAATTTGATTTGAGTTGAGGCTTGTGTTGTACACGATTTTTGAAAGTTGAGGCTTGTGTTGTACACGATTTTCGAAAGAAGAAATTTTCCCGTACTAGTGCTCACTGTTCTTCACTATTGCCCTAAGATGCAACGACTTTGTAACCAACAATAGCACTTCAAATCGATGATTTCAATGAATTAATTGGCGTTTCAGGACTTCTAGACTTGAAGAGTCTAATATGAAGCAAGATGTTGTGATTAACTTTTCAAATTCAATTAATTCTCAAACTGAATTCTACTAATTCAATAAGCTCTAAGTTTGATGATGTGACTGAATGAATAATCAGGGGGTTTATTTATAGCAATTAATTGAAGAGTTATGGTGGCGCTCTTTAAATAGGCATTTTTCAAGGTACAATGAATCTGAACCACTCAATGAAACAAGGTTAAAAGTGTTAAAAGGAAATAGATATTTTATAATTTCTTTGTAATATCTAGTTTTCTAATTGTGTTTAGAGTATTTAGTTTTTTAATAGTGCTAAATACAATATGAGTAGGAATATGATTCATGTATTTTTGTATACTCCCTCCGTCCACATAAGAGTTGCACAGTTACTGTTTACACACTTCTTAAGGAAAACCAATTCTTTATTGAAAAGTACAAAAATCTGACAATGATTAACAAGGATTAACAATTTGGTATTTGTGGTCAAATCTCCTAATATTTCCCTCCAAAACTGAATAATAATAAATAATAATAATAATAATAATAATAATAATAATAATAATAATAATAATAATAATAATAATAATAATAATAATAATAATAACAAACCCAGAATGTTTGTACAGTCTAAAAAAATCAAACTTAAACCCCAAATAAAAATAAAAACTGCACCAAATTTTCCCTCCTAATCTACTGAGAACACCATTTCTTTTCCCTCCTAATCTACTTACAATAGCCTACTATAAATAAAGGACACTTTTTACATCCATAACCAACAACACAACTGAGCTTTAGTTCTTCAAATTTACCTTTTAAAATGCCAAAAAACATGACTGATGAAGAGAAGAACAGGTTGGCCCAATTCCTTTTATTCAACTCAAAAGATGGACAACTTCCAAGAGGCTTGGCTCAAGAAGCTGCTACGAGTTTTGGAGTTTCAAAGAGGACGGTTTGGAGTACCTGGGCTATTGCGTCGAAACAGAGAGCGCTTGGCCTTCCTGTCTTCATAACTTCAAAAAAAAAAATCCAAGAGGTAAGAGAGTCAAATTAGATGTTGCTAAAATGAAGTCCATTCCTTTTTCAAATAGGACTACTATTAGGGGTCTAGCATATGGATTGGGAGTTAGTAAAAGCTTAGTATGCCTTTGAAAAAAAAAAGGTGTGATCAGGGCCCAAACAAATGCCATAAAGCCATCTTTAAACCATTCAAATAAAATAAACAGGCTCAGATTCTGTATTGATGCTTTAACCTTTGACAAAGAATCAAAAACAACAAAGTTTAAACCCATGACAAATGTAGTACATGTTGATGAAAAATGGTTTCAAATGACAGCTTGCAAAATGAGGTATATGAAAAATGGTTCCAAATGACAGCTTGCAAAATGAGGTACTACACGTGTCTTGGGGAACAAACACCACATAGAACATGCCAAAGTAAAAGATTTATTCCCAAAGTTATGTTCATTTGTACTGTAACTAGACCAAGGTATACAGTACATGGAGAATTAGAATTTGATGGAAAGATTGGATTATGGCCATTTATCAAAACTGAACCAGCAAAAAGAAACAGTCGAAACAGGCCTAGAGGAACACCCGTAACAAAACCACTTGATGGAGTCAATAGACAGGTTACCAAAGACATGATTATCAACCACGTAAGTTTCTACAAAAATTCCTACTAATTTGAATTACATTCAGTTTTTATACTCATTTTAATGCACAATTTCGAAACCTTGATTTCAGATTATCCCTGCAATCAAAGCAAAGTGGCCACAAAATGCAAGCAAAGAAATACTCATTCAATGGGACAATGCTCCCCCACATTTGCACATCGATGATGATGAATTCAAAGCAGCAGCCACAAGTGATGGTTTCAACATACGTTTGGTATTCCAGCCTCCAAATTCCCCCGATACAAATATAAACGACCTAGGTTGGTTTAGGTCCATTGACTCACTCAAAACCAGTTCCCAAGCAAAAACAGTTGATCAGTTAATAGAAGCAGTTGAAAATTCCTTTGCAAGCCTCTCACATAGGACATTGAATAAGGTTTTCATAAGCTTGCAGATTTGTTTGATCGAGATAATGAAGGCGAAGGGAAAAAATAACTATGATCAACCACATGGTGGAAAGGATGCATTGGAAAGAATGGGAATGCTTCCTGTTGACCAAGAAGTAGAACCACAACTAGTGATGGATAGCATTTGGCATTTAATGGAACATGGGAATGCAAGTGGACTTGAAGGTATGATGGCAGAATTATCATCCCTACTATGAATTTGAATTTGTGAAGGACATCTTTTGTAAGCCATTAAAAATGGCAAGAAAATGGCAACCATTTTCTAAGCCTTTAAAAATGGCTAGAAAATGACAACCCTTTTGTAAGCCTTTAAAATGGCAACCCTTTTGTAAGCCTCTAAAATGGCAGCCCTTTTTGTAAGCCTTTAAAATGGCAACAATTTCCTAAAGTTTAATGGAAATATTACTACTAACTCTCAATATCATCATAGAGTTAAAGGGCAATATGCTCTCTCCGAAATTAATCATCATAGAGACTCTCTCAGAAATTAATCATCATATAGAACATTCAATTTCTAGTATTAATCACAAACTACCAATCTCACCAATTCAAGCTTCCAATGTAATCACAGAGAATCAAAACAGAGCATTTAATCATCATTTCACACATACCATACTCATAGCATTACTAACTCCCAAACTCACAAAAAACCAACTCTAAATAAACCATCACAGAAATAAGAAGGAAAGAAATGACCTTCCAGATCGACGAGTATCATCATCACAAGGGCTTTCTGGCGTATCTGGAACCACCTTGTTGATCTTGTAATATTTTACCCAGCAAAAGGGACTTTTTGAGTTCCAATTAATTCGTTCCTCGTACTCCTTTTCCCAAGATTTATATTCCTCGTCGGAAACCTTGTAATCCGGCGTCTGGTTAGTTTCCGGCACCAATTCCTCTTTGAAACATGTCTCTGGCACGACGGTGTCGGCCAAAGACGGAGAGGCGAAAAACAACGGGCATGAATCAACAAATAGAGATTCATCATCATCGGAAAAGGCACCATGGAGGACTGAATCAGGCCGGTGATTACAACCACGGACTTCCGATCGCCATGGATCTTTCAATTTTTTGGGGGAAAAGGTCAGATCCATAGAGATAGATCTAGGGTTTTGAAGAGAAGCGATGCAATGGAGGAAGGTGCGAGAAAATGAAAAGAGAGAGAGAGAGAGAGAGAGATCCCAATTTTGATCGTGAACTGAAAATGGGTGGGTAGGGAATTAAGTGTGTTATTAATTGATCATTTATTTAGGAGTTGTAGTTAGTATATTAGGATTTGTAATTAGGAGGTTAGTGGGGTTTTTAGTGGGGTAGGGTTAATATTTTAATGATATAAACTTTCCATTTTATGTAAAAAAACAAAGTGTGAAGTATGTATTTGGACGCCCAAAATAGAAAGTGTGAAGTAAGTATATGGACGGAGGGAGTATATATACTTTAGTATCATTACAAAGAAGCTAAGGCTTTTATGCCCCAAAGTAATTGTCTTATATTCTCTAATATGGTATCAGAGCAAAGATCCTAAATTCTTTGTCTTACCCACCTCCCTCCTACCCAGCCTAACCCCTACCTGCCTCCCCTCCCTACCCGGCCTACCCCTTCCCACCACCAATAAGCTATGGCCTCCTCCACCGATCTCTCTCCTATACCCAACTGTGATGACCCCAACAAACCCCTTATTGTGGTATCCCTCAACAAAACCCGCAACACCCACCAAGGCAAGTATCAATGGTGCGAGAAATTTGTCATACCCTCTCCTACTGCCCCACCTTCCGCAGACAATATCCCAACGCCAATGTACCATCCCCACCTCAAAACAGCAACCCTTGTCCTAACCCTTCATATTGCCAACCATCCACCCACTTTCTCTATGCTGCCACTACCTCCTCTCCTGCTCCTCATCCCAATTGGCTCCTTGACAGTGATGCCACACATCATCCACTAATGACCTCAACAATCTCTCTCTCCATTGTCCCTTTGATGGCACTAATGAACACGTTATTGGCAATGGATCCGACCTACCTATCTCAAACATTGGTTCTACTTCTCTCCTCACTCCTTCCTCTTTCTTTAAACTTAATCATGTTCTTCATGTTCCTAATTTGTCTCGTAATATTATCTCTATCTCTAAATTGTGTCAAGATAACAATGCCTCTGTCACTTTCTCCTCTGATTCCTTTGTTGTTAAGGATAATCACATTGGGGCAATCCTCCTACAAGGTCATCTTAAATCCGACGTCTATGAATGGCGTCCCTTTCACTCCATTGTTCACTCTGCTTCCATCTCTTCTACTTCAAATTGGCATCATCGATTAGGTCACCCGTCCTTTTCTATTTTACGTCATCTTAGTAACAGTTTTCAGTTAGGAATTCCTAGTTCTAGTGATTTTCACTGCAACTCTTGCAATTGTAATAAAAGTCACAAGCTACCCTTTTATAATAACACTATTCGTTCCTTTGGTCCTCTTGATAAACTCTATAGTGATGTTTGGACATCCCCTCTTCTCTCTCATGATGGTTACAAATACTACATTATCTTTGTTGATCACTTTTCCAAATACATTTGGTTTTATCCTCTAAAACACAAAAATGATGCCTTCACCATCTTTACCACCTTCAAAACAATGATAGAAAAATATTTTGACCGATCCATCAAAACCATCTACAGTGATAATGGAGGAGAATATCTTGGTCTTCGTACCCTTCTAGCATCCCATGGTATCCAACATCTCACTTCCCCTCCCTATACACCTGAGCACAATGGTTATTCCGAACGCCATCATCGACATATCGTTGAAACGGGTCTCTCTCCTCACCCACTCTTCCATGTCTCGTACCTTTTGGACTCATGCTCTCTCTACCTCATGTTATCTCATAAATCGCATGCCTAGACCCACTTTAAATCTCCACTCACCATTCTCTGTTCTCCACAAACAACATCCCAACTATATCAAACTCTGTAGCTTTAGGTGTCTCTGTTACCCATGGCTACGTCCCTACACCTCTCACAAACTTGATCCCCGCTCCACTCCCTGTGTCTTTGTTTATTACTCAGCTACTCAAAGTGCCTACTATTGCCTCGAACCCAACACCAACAAAATATACTCATCTCATCATGTCAAGTTTGTTGAGTCAGTCTTCCCCTTTGAATCTCGATCTTCTCCCCCCACTCCCGCTCTCACGGTCAATGATTGGTGGATGTCTCGCTTCCGCTTCTCCCTTCTCATTCTATCACCCAAAACCTACCCAACCACACCTCCCCCTCTACCAACAACCCTCCTACAAACCAGCCTGATTTAGCCTCCCCAGCTGCCCACACACCTACCCCTCTGCCACTGAACCAGGCCCAACCAGACAGACCGTGTGATCGCCCCTTGGACGAGAGAGATTGCCCACTTTGTCCAGAAACTTCGCACGATCGCCCCCCCCCCCCAACCGCGCAATCACCCCCTTGTCCATAAACTTCGTGTGATCACCCCCTTCACCCGCGCGATCGCCCCCTCAGCCCAGCAGCTCCATTCCCCTTCTTGATACATCCCCCCTTCCCGCCATGTCACTTAATCACAAAACAATATACATAAGCCAATCCAGAAATTAAACCTGAAAGCCTCTCTTCAAACCACCGAACCAACCACCATAACCAAAGCCCTCAAAAATCCCCTATGGTGTAATGCCATGCATAAAGAGTTTGATTCTCTCTTACATAACAACACATAGGATCTGGTACCTCCCTCTCATTCCCAAAATCTTATTGGTTGCAAGTGGATTTATCGAACCAAGTACAACCCCGATGGATCCATCGAAAGACATTAAGTACGTCTTGTTGCCAAAGGATTTCATCAATGCCCGGGTATTGATTATTCTGAAACATTCAGTCCGGTTGTCAAACCTGCTATGGTACGTACTATTCTCACTCTTGCTACTATTCAGGGATGGCTTATTCGCCAGATTGACATTAATAATGCCTTTCTTCAAGGCACTTTGACCGAAGACGTATTCATGAGTCAACGACCTGGCTTTCTTGATCCGGCCAATCCATCTTATGTTTGCAAGCTACGTAAAGCTATCTATGGGTTGAAACAAGCTCCTCCGGCATGGTACAATGAGCTTAGATCATATCTACTCCAACTTGGGTTCAAGAACAGTATCTCGGACTCCTCTATATTCACCTTGCATCATCCTCCTGGTGTCATTTATCTCTTGGTCTATGTTGACGACATCAACATCATCGGGCCCCACCATAACATGTTATCCTCCTTCATCACACAGTTTTCATCACTTTTTTCACTTAAGGATCTTGGGGCTCTGTCATACTTTCTTGGAGTAGAAGTTTTGCTACATGCCCAAGGTATCTTACTCAGTTAACATGAATACATTACTGATTTACTAGCTCGTGCGAACATGTTGGAGACAAAACCGGTTCCTACACCCATGGCTCCTCGAGTCTCTATAATGGTCCATGTTTAGTTTTTAGCAGATGTGTGATATATTGTATGACTCGCCCTTTACATGTGATCCGGAGAAAATGTTGAAGGTCAAGCACGTGAACTCACCTTGTAGAATTAGGGGCTTCGTGTAGAAGCAGCAGAAGAGTGGCCTGGTGTAGTCTATAGATTGATTCACTCTAATACCATTTTAGAATTAGATTTGGGTTAGAGGTAGAAAGGTACAAGGGTTAGCATGAGCTTGTACTGGATCAGTAATAGACTAGATTACAAGTTTCAACTTAAAATCAATTAGTAATGGCATGAGTATCTGCTCAAATATATATTGATCCATATTTAGGTTTTTAATAGACATAAGATATATTGAGCTCACACTGCCTCATCATATATATCCTGGTTAGAAATACTGTAAAAGTTTTAGTGTAGCTAGGTTATCAAGATTCAACATAATAGAAAACATATGTGATTACTGATTTGAGACACAATTGTTCACACAACTAAAGTTTGCTTCGCAATAAAAGAATAACACAAATTATTTAAATGTTTACTGGTTCAAATCTAGCAAACAAGGCTTTAAGCTAAAAAAGGATTTAACTATTAAAGATCTGGGTTACAGAATCAAATAATAACAACTGAAATAACAAAGATAAAAATAGTAAAGAAAGTACTAACCAACTTCTAAACATAGAACGATCTTCCTTTTTTCAGGGACGGAACAAAGAACAAAGAACTTGTAAGAAATCTTCATGTGTGTTCAGATGTACGATACAACTGCATACACAACCTAAAAAGCAATCTTGAATTTGAGAGGTATAAGGACTTTTCTCTTCCAAAGAAATCTTGAATGCTTGAAACTTCTCTTTACTGAATGATCTTCATTTATATACACCTTGATAAGTATTTCAATCAATCTCTTCCTTTATTGTAGCGAAATTAATCAGATAAGGAAACAAAAGATTGACACTAATAAAAACAAAAAGATCAATTAGTATTGCTATTCCTAAATTAACCAATTACAAGATATTTACATAAATAAAGATATATGCAAATATATATATAAAATATCCTTTCCATTTATACATCTAAATCTATGATAGGAAAATCAAAAATTCTACTTACCAAACATAACTTTTTGGCTCGAATTAGGAAAGTAAATATTCCAATAAATCCTTACTCTTTCAATCTCCCCTTATTTTGGACTTTCTGATCAAAATAAAGTTTTAGAAATAAAGTCACAAGAAAATAGATCTTATATTCCAAGATCCCCTTGAATAGGATGTGTGAGAGGATGTGTAAACACATTCACACAAAAACTGCATAGAAACTAGTTATACCAAATATTGCAGTTCAACAAACACAAATAACATCCAAATTGTTTAAGAGATTACAGACCAAATGATTGTTCTAATTTAAATTAAACACATAAAAAATCAAACACCCCCTGAGTTGTTAGCTTCAAGCATCTTGACCTTCTTCATCTTCATTCCCAGCTTCCTCTCCCTCTTTGACTAAAAAGTGTAGTCACCCAATTCTGGAGGTTCACCTTCAGTTTCTTCAGATTTTCAGTGTGGAACTGAGATGAAATCAGTTGTGCATGGAGAGCCTTTGTGTGAGCTTCAGAGGCCAGGATCTCAGCATCCAATGCATCAAGTTGAGCAGTGATGGAAACATCTGATGTATGTCCATATGTGGCCATATCTTGACTTACATCCTCAATTTTATCAGGAGGACCAGTCTCATACCTCAATGGAAAATCAATATGCCTTTTTTTATTGTCCAGTAGGGTCTTGGTCTCTTTAACCAGTTCAAAATCACCACCCTAGGCACTCTATTTTTCAGGTTTTACCCCTTGTGCCACTAGGATCTTGGATATTAGAGAAGGATAAGGAAGTGACCAATTTTTGGAAGGGAATTCACAGTACCTACAAATCTTCTTAAAAATGAAATCCCCAAAGTTAATGGCTTTTCTGGAACCCATCCTATACAACAATTCAGCATGCACCTTAGTGACATAAGTTTTGTTGTTTGAGGGAGATAAGTTTGTTGTGATTAGGAGGTGAAGGAAACAGTCTAAGGAGGTGAGAGAACCACTACCTAGATCTTTTGGCTTGGTAGGCCAGGAAGTTAGAATTCCATGGGTTATTGTGGTGAAAATCTCACTCTCAGACACCTTACATTTCTCGTCAATGAGCTCTTCTATTCCTAGAAACCTGTTGATAACAGAAGGGGAGAAGGGTACAAATTTTTCCCTAGCATAAACAGTTTGGAATATGGGGGATGCAGGATTGGATAAGCCCTTGGTTAAATTTGCATATAACTCATGGACCAACTTAGGTTAAAAGAGCCTTGGGTGATCAACAGTGAGTAGAAAACCCCTATCCTCAAATAATTGGACCAGCCTAAGCCTACCAAAAGTTTCTATATCCCTCTCCATATCCCTAACAAGATCCTTATTCACTATTTGTTAAAACCTCTCAAAGGCATCTTTAGATAGAAATTTAGGGGAGATGGGGGTTACAACAGTAAAGGAGGAAGTAGGAGAAATTGTTTTACCCCTTTTGGTGGACAGCCTGGTGGATGTGCGTGCGGATGTGTGCACATCTGGAGACACAACCCTTGGAGGAGAAGGCTGTGTTGTTGATTCCTAAATCTCATATTCCACAACAGGTTCAACTTCCTGATCATCCTCTTGGTCTTCCTTTTCTTGCTCAAGTTCATCAGGTCCAAGTTTGAAGTTCTCATTCTCTGTAGTATCATCGCTATCCTCACTTGAATCCTCTCCTTCTTCCATGGGGTCCACTTCTTGATTTGCTCGGGTTCAACAACCTTTTTCTTCTTTTTCAGAGCTAATAAGATATTAGTAAGGGTTTCTTCTTCAGGTTGAGCTTGTGAGGGCACCTCTTTTTCTTTTACATCCCTTGACCTACGAACAAGTGTGAAGGGGGTCTCATCCTCCTCTTCTTCTTCCTCATCACCCAATTGGATGGCAGTGGAAGGATTTCCCCCAGACAACTTTTGTTGTTTGGCCATTTGAGCCTTAGATAGCTTCCTTGATCGATGGGACCTTCTGAGAGGCTTAGGGGGTGAAGTTTTCCTTTTGGGATCCTTTCCTTTGGAGACAGAAGGAGGTGATTTCTTCTTTTTGGATATGGGAGAGGTTACCGTGGGCACAGAGGTGTAAGTGCTCCAATTTGAGCTTGTTAGTATTTTCGTTAGAAAATTAACGAAAGTTTTAACATTCCTAACAATTCCTAACATTTCTAACCAAGTAAGGGTAGATTAGGGATTGCCAAAAAAAGATAAACCAAGGAAAGGAATCAAAAAAGCAAAAGAAATAAGAAAAACCAAAAAAAGAAATGGCTGGAAACAAAATCTGGCTGGTTAATTTGAATTTTAAAAAAGATTATTCCTTGTGTCCAAAGCCTGGAGCATCATTTAATGAACAGTGCACGCTGCAGGTCCTATCCGCGCGGATGGGATTGTAAAATTCAGAGGGCTATAAATTGAGCCCTCCAGTCACAAAAGTAGAGAGGACCAAGAACACAACTCACAACATTTGGCGAAAATACTTGAGAAAACAGTGAGAATTCCCTAAGAATTGTCACCTTTTTCTCTTGAATCTTCCCAACTTTCACTCACTCAAATCATACCCACTCACTCCCAAGTTCAAACACTCTTGCATTCAAGCCTTTAAACACCAAAAACACAAGGAAGATAGGTATAACCTCCCTCTCCTTACCCTAAATTCTCTCATCCATGCATGCATTTTCAAGCTACAAAATGTAGTTCATCCTTCTTCTTGTCTTAGATCCAAGAAGATCACCATGGAAGTTCATCTCCATGGATGATCTTCTACAAGGATCAACATTTTCTTCAAAGTTTTCTTATTTTTTTCCAAAGAAAACACATTTTCAAAACCCTAAAAACCATTTTCAAGCATCAAATCTCATTTTCAAAGGATAAAATTCCCCTTCCCAAGCAAATGAAGTGCTTAGTCCTAATGTACCCCAAGGATGGTTTGGTATAGTTGATTCACCACTAAAATTTCAAGTGATCACTAACCAAAACCTAGGGAAATGGGGACAAGAATGGATGCAAAACCCCCCTTAAAATCATATTTTCTTTCTTGAGAAGTTGCTGTCCAGTAGCAATTTTCCAAGACCCCAGTCTATTGTCTTAATTTTTGGACACAGATAAACTTGGAATTTGGTGTTAACTACAAAACACTTTTTGTAGCCAACATCCAGAGATTTCTATAAATATATTTACTTTATTTTTTGGGTGAGTAAAACTCCTCATTTCAAATTTTCTTTTAGAGGCCAGTTCATCAGCTTCTGGGAATCCAGATCTCATATCTGAGATTTCCAGATGGTTTTGACCCCTCAAATCTTCTCCAAAATGGAAAATTCCTTCGCAAAAATCTTATTTAAGGTATCTGAAACAACTTTCTTTCTCTGAGTTTATCCATATTATGAAGTTTTAAGGCCCTTGAATCCCTTTCAAAATCAAAGGTCCACTGCCTTTTTCATTCTGGCAGAAGTGACTCTCAACTTCAAAAGGTCTTTTGAGTACCAAATATAAATCCAAAAATCTTTCAAAAAATCATGGGATCAGCTTAAAGTCTTAAAAAGACATCCCAATTTTTACTTTTCTGAGTTTCAACTTATTTTGGCCAAAACACACACACACACACACAAATGATTTTCAGCTTGGAAGACTCGTTTTACGAGGCATTCCGGGTGCACACTAACGTCCTTCCCGGCGTGTAACATGACCTCCGAACCCAAATCTCTAATCTCTGGCATTTTTCAAAGTTTTGGCCCTTAAAACAAAAATGGCGTGGCGACTCCGTTCTTTTTCCGGGTTTTATTTGGTTTTTCAAAGAAACGCAAAAATCGAATTTTCCCCGAGAAATTTTGGTGGCACATCATCACAGTGGCGACTCCGCTGGGGAATGTAAGCTTTTTCTAAAAAAAAATGATATTTGTTATATTGGTGGAAACCATTAAACTTCCCGTTACCGCCTCCTAACACGAGTCGGGGATAAATTGTGGTTTAACAATCCCACGTACCGGTATCATTGTTTTCAAAAAAAAGGGAAAAAGCTTTTGAGGGTCAAGCTTCCGTCCCGGCTTTAAAAATCATTTGTTGTGTGTGTTGATTTTTGCACATTTTTCGTGTTGTTTTGGCCGCCTCGGAAAAAGTCAAAATTTTGACTGTCGGAATCATGTCCCTAACTGACGGAATTCTTGTGCTTATGTGCTTATGTGTTCATTAAATTTCAAAAAAAAAACTTTCAAAAAAAAAAATTTCAAAAAAAAAAAGAAAATTTTCAAAAAAAAAAATCATGCATCATTCTTTTTAAGACACATAAAAAATTTCTATTTTACTCAGAAAAAGAAAATAGACTGCTTGCACACTACGCGCACGTGACCGTACACTGCACATTACGTCCCTAACCCAGGGAAATCCTTGTCGCGGCCCGTTTGGTCTTATTACGCCTCTCGGTGCAAGCACAGGACTACCCAAACATCCCATGGAGCCTCGTGTCGACCATGCACTTGTCCGTGACACACTTTGTCCGAGGCCCGGTTGGTTTTTAGTCTGGTCTGTGTCATGCCCTGTCTGTGTATAGACCTTTCCTTTCAAGCCTTTGTCGGCATACCGACTCAATATCTTTCGGGGACCCTAATCAGTCGAAGTTACGCGGTTTTCTGCCGCAGACTTTGACCAAGATATTGACCGGCGCCTTGACTTCGGCTCGGCGCACAAATTATACACCGACTCCCGGCAAAGATGACACTGAGTCATCAAGGATTAATGATTATTCCATGCCTAATTACGGCTTAATTGACGACAAGTCAAGATCAATCGTGGACATTTATCAGTCCAAATCATGCCGACTTTTCGTCGAGCCCTCGGACATGATCTTGACTTTGACGTCAGCTTTGTCCATAATTTACATCGAATGCTCGTTAAGACTCGATTACCCGCCAGACTTTTAGGATCGTTTTTCTTTCGGTCGGTGGGACCCGCTTGCCCTATAGGACCCTCGCCCGGGGCTGTCCACCCTGGGAGGTCGAAATACAGGTGGAATACGAGGGGCTTATAGACGTAGTGACGGGGCCCACTGATCCAGGATCCAGAGTAGCTTGCGAAAAAAGAAGAGCAATCTTTTCCAACCGATTAGGTTAATAAAATATGTTTTAAGTAAACGTGAACAAATAACTGCATGTTGCATGAGCCCAATGCCCAAACACCTACCCTCCTTCATTCCCAGACATCTGAACCTTCGTGTCCTTTCCCCCGCAGCTCCTCACAAAGGTTGGTTCCGGACACCGGGTCACCGTTTGATCAGTTGGGAAGAGTCAAGCGCGTCATCAGCCTCGCCGTTTGTTCCGACTCCGGGTTTCAGAATGTCTGCGTCAGCCGGTAATGATGGGGACAACGTCACTCCGCCTCCCAGGACCCCTCAGACAGAACAACAGTGGAATCAGTTAGCAGAACAGATGAGGTTATGACGGGAAGCACGGCTAAATAGCCTTATGGAGGCTATTAAGAGCCACGGTTTGGCCGCCGGCCTCAATCCCAATGGCACCTTCACCGTGGAAGAAGACGAGGATGCCAACCCCACTCTCGGTCGCCCGACTACTCCGAGGATGCCACCACCCACCTCCTATGGTGCCACTACCGAGAACCCATGCTCCTCGGTCTTCGGGTCGGCCCGGATCCCCAACCACGGATCATCGGATCCATGCGGCAGCCGACGGCACAAATCGGTTCACGAGTTCCTCGGTGGGGACAAAGCCGATGCGGAATGTCTTCTCATGGTTGGGGTTATCTCGGAATGCCCCAACAAATTGGAATGCCACCTCGGTTCGGAACCGATCAATCCGGACCTTCACGGCAACGGCCACGGTTCGGAATGCCGCCACAACTTGGTTACGGGCCACGATCGAGCCCCTCCTCGAGAATAGTACTAGTTCGTTTGCTCTTCACACAAATCCGTTCCTCACTCGGACTTCTATGGGTTGCAAGCCTCCATCCCGGTGTCATCCGAATCACCGGGACCGCGGTACCCCGGGTTATACACCATCGCCTCGGCCCGGCCATGCAATTCAACGGTCGGGGACGGCGGCCCGCATCTAAGCCTACTTATGGGCCCCATTCGAAATCCAAGTTATCCAGGCTACATCGGGCTGCCTCCACTTGCTTTGCCGGTTGAAAATCAACGGCGAGCCGCAAGGTTCTATCCCTTCGCCCGAGCTCCTACTCATGCTCCCCGGGCAATTTGGGCCAAGGACGGAGTTTTCACCTACGTCCCCGGATCGGCCGTTCCCTCCACGATCTGCCGCCGGTGGTAGCTCCTCTCTCTAACACGGCCACTAGCTTGAATGCCATGGTTCCGCCACAAGACCCTCATCTGGCACGGTTCTGGAACAACACAAGGAAATGAAAGCACGAATCGGCGAGTTGATCGCCAAGAAGTCCGCTTTCCGGCCTACGGAGACCGGACTCCATTGTTCCTCTACCCCACAAATTCGTGATGCCTAATCTGGATCTCTTTGATGGGGCTGCATGCCCGAAAACTCATGCGGACACATATACCTTGGCAATGAAGGCCAAAGGGTGCACCAATCAGCGGTTAGCCGACTACTTGATCTATCTTTGAAGTCCAGTGCCTTAAAGTGGTTCTTCCGTTTGAAACTGAAGCCGGGGCTACGTGGGACCAGATTACCAATGCCTTCACGAGAGAAATATAAGGCCAACTTGGAATGGGGAAACAAATAGGGTTGACCTACAAACGACGGTGCGGCGTCCCGATGAGAATGTTGGGGACTTTTACAAGCGGTGGAATCTAAAACTTCGGCGAAATGGCCATCCCTCCTTACGAAGAGGAACAAGCTGGACATCTTCCGGTCATGTACGAAACCGCATACGAGAGCCTCCCTCGGTCACTTCCCATACTCGAGACTTACGGGCCATGGTTAACTCTGCGGCTAAGTTTGAAAAAGCTTACAATCGGCAACAGGCTGCTGCACTCTGCCTACGAATATCGGGCTCCTCCTGCAAACACTGCCCCCTGCTCTGCTAAAGGCAAAGAAATGATTAACTATGCGGGACGGAATGTAATAACACAACTCCTTTTGCTCCCGAGAAAACCGGCCGAGCCCGGACCACGGGTCATGAACCTCGAAAACTTTGGAATGCCTCTGAATGACATCTTTAGGGGGATTTGGTGAAAGAAGGCTTGTTGCGGCCTTTGGAGAATTTCCAACCCGGGAATCCGAATGCTCCGTGGATACTACAAAGTATTACGCTTTTCATCAAGCCCATGGACATCTAACGGATAAGCTGCTTTACTACGAAAAAGGCAATCCGAGGCGATAGAGCAAGGAAAGTTGGAAGGCCCCGAAGGGCCTAATACGATCAAGAATCCTGCCGAGGAACCATAATCGGAGTAAACATGATTGAATGCGGAGAATCTTCGCATGCCCGGGAAGATGCTTGATGAAGGTCCCCAAATACCCGTGAATTGACCTCGTCGAGGATCTGAATTTGGATTCCCCTCGGCCTTGAGGATATCGAACGAATCAACCCACCTTGGTCTCATGTCGAGACTCCTTGCAAGAATACGAGGCCCGCTATTTCTCGGATGAAGGGAAAGCCGATCTTGGAGAAGCTGGGGTTGTTCGGTCAAAACATGAAAGAACCATTTACACAAGATGGTTAGAGCAATCAAGAAAGATTGAACAAGAAAGCTTCGAGGCGGGGCGCACATGCGGGAGCTTATCGGCAAAGAGGCCGAAGAGCACTTGGAGCTAGTACACTTCGCAAGCGGCTATTGGAGAAGGCGAATACGATCCCGAAGGCGGTGGCGAAGAATCGAGAGGAGGAAGAATCCTTCTACATTCTGCCTGGTGTCAAATATGTGCCACCCCCTCTCACTCTTCCCCCGCAGTTTCTGGGAGGGGAAGCTGAGTCGCATCTACCACTTCCGAGAATGGGAGCATATGACAATTTCTGCGGCTGCACGCACCCATATTCCCCTAACGGGTTTGATCGGCGTTCCCTCTCCGCCGAAATCCCGGTAGTATGGGAAGATGATTCCGATGACAGCGACGACGATGATGATGACGAGAGTGAAGAGTCAACTGAGGCCCCAGATCCGGAAACAATATGGGACAATCATGCCAGAAACGAGCCCATGGGAGCCAGGCGCAATGGTTGGTTGTCAGCAAGTGACGATGAAGGACCACCGGAAAATGCAAGTCAAATGCCAGTAGGGGTGGACCCCCAAGAACTGCACCTCGTAAGATGCACATGCGGTCAATGTCCGGATACCTCAGAGGATGAGGGACAGCAAAGCCCGCGCCCAGATCCATACATATCTGAAATCCTAGAACACAACGTTCCTTATAAGAACCTGACTGGTGAATGGAAAGGGTTTATTGAAGCACTGGTCGAGAATGGAGGGTTTCAGCCACCAGAAGATAAAGAATTCGTAAACGTTATCGGATCTTTTTCTTCTTTCCCAAGAACGGATGGCATAACAACCGTAAGGGTCACAACCGGGCCACTCGAGCGCGGCGAGTGCCTGCAATCACTGAAAAGGGTTATTGATCTAAACGTCTCCCCAGTGGCTTTCATACCTATGAATCCACATGACGCCTTCCTAATTGCTCCAGTGCCCGACAATGGACCCCGGGTGCTCCTTATTTGGACACAGATCTATCGAGCTGCTACATCGAATTCCGAAGGGGAACGTTGCCTATCCTTCACTTGTGGCTGCCCTACTTGCAAGATTGAAAGAAAAAGGATATACGATGAAATGGAGGCTGATAGCCATAACTCTGTGGGCCATCCCGGGGATGAAATCGAAAAGCCGCCGAGTCCCGACAATAACGACTCTTGTTGCATGATAACCATGAGCAAGGCAGACTGTGGGAACGAATCGGAGGATGCCCTAGCTATGTGGGCCATACAGGGGGCAACAACACAACCCCAGGCCCAAAAGCCTGTAACTTGGGAAGCAGTTATAAGGGCCGCCCAGGAAGGGGCCAGTACAGCTCAAGCTCAGCCCCTCACCGTTGCTAGACTCCGTCAGAACCAGTGGCCGATAGCCAAAAAGACTCCCCCGTTGACATTGGCAGCCTTGAAGAAATCCAGTCAAGAGACAACTGAGGAGGAAGTTAACCTGTTGACCCGATCCGGGCAGATCTTCCAAGGAAATCCCAAGACAGATAAGAAGGCCACAGATCAAGCACCGAAAGAAGATCGCCGCCCCTATGCTAAGGCAGTGAAACTCCGGACCTCAAAAAGAGGATCCGTGCTCACCCGGTTGAAGCAGACACGAGGCCAACATTTCCCTCGTCTCTACTCACTTCATCCTATCCCCATAAAAGCCGAAGTTTGGAAGAAAGCCTGGCTCGCACTCTAGTGCCTATTGATGCTACTCCCGATGACGTGGTACAGTTGATTGGAAACATCCACTACGGGAACATAATCACTTTCACGGACCTTGATCTCCCTCAATTTGGAGCTGGTCACAACGAGCCTCTCTTCATCACAGTCCAATTGGATGAACGACGCCTTCCTCGGGTCCTGGTTGATAACGGGTCCGGAATGAACATTCTCCCGGCAAAGATCATGAGCCTGCTTGATATCAAGACTACAGACTTGAAGCCCTCCTCCCTCACAGTCAAAGCTTACGACTCGACATCCCGAGCAGTCCTTGGAGTTGCTACCTTGGACCTCTGGTTTGGACAGAAATTGATACCTGTGAAATTCCAGGTTATCGACATCCCGATCACTTTTAATGCTTTATTGGGAAGACCTTGGCTGCACCAGGTCAAGGGGGTCGCCTCAAGCCTCCACCAGTGTGTGAAATTCGTCTCGAATGGGGACCTGACGACCATTTACGGAGATTTAGTCACCTTGGAGGGCACGGACACAGGTGGAATACCTATTCTGGAAATCAAACATGACCAGTAAGGTCTCATGCTGACAGGCTTCACAGTTGAGCCCCCTAAGGCCCAAGTGTGCAACATTGATCTGACGGTCACCCGGGATAAAATCCCTCCGGTCCTGAAAATGATGAGAAGGATGAGCTATCTACCTGGCCTCGGTCTGGGGAAGCACCAACAAGGAATCCACAAGCTCATCGAGGTGAAAGGGCAGAAAAATTGCCATGGCCTGGGATATAAGCCCCCCTCAGTGGATACTGCAAAAGGAAAAAGATTTGAAGCTGCCACAGGAAGGGTCCCGGTCGACGACCCTAAATCTCTCCCTTTCAGTCCTAATTTGGCTGACTACTTTGTAAAGGGTCCCACACAACCGGGTAACATCACAGAGCCCACTCCTACAGAAGGGTGGCTGAAGCTACAGGATATCCTCAACAAATTCAGGGGAACCAAGGCTAACCCTGTCCGTAGAATGGTCCTGGACCTACCCAAGATACCTGGGGCTACCACTACCATGAAGAGTGAGTATACCTTCAGAGGCGTGCCTGACCTGGTAGAGCAGTTCGAGAAGCTTACTGCCACAACCCCGATTGCCCAGGAAGATCCGAAGCTTGAGTTTGAATTGACAGTACCAAAAGCTAAGGCCACGGAATTTCCCTCAGATGATTGGGATGGCCTGGTTATGCAGCAATTGTTCGAAGAAGAAGTCCAGGTGCCAGACCTGATTGATCTCGGCTCGGTCCAAGAGATGATAGCAACAATTGAGAAAGGAAAATAGAAACAGCACAGTTCCCGAGTCATGAGGCCACCAATAGCAAAGCCGTTAAAGAATTGGGAAACCCTCTCAGGCCCGTCCGCGACCAAGGAGGAAATGATCACCAAACTTGGATTGGTCCCCCGTCCCTTTGTGTCAATCTAGGACAAGTCCTCCCAGTCTCTCATTGTTAAGGTCGAGTCTCTAGGATCGTCCGATGGCCTTACGCCTGAAGACTACGAGTCTGTAGCAAGCACTGTATTCCCTTTCGTTTTCAATGAAATGACGAACCTTTCTGAGTATCCCTTGATTGCCACTTTAATTAATGATGAATTAATTAGAAAAAAAAACATTTAATAATAATTCATCAGATAAAGAAGCAGACACATCAAGCAACAAAAAAAATATATAAATAATAATAAAAAAAATCTTTAAGCAGGTTGTCCGGAAAGAGGAAAATCGAGCCCAAGCTGCCGAAGAGATTTTGACAAGTGTGAATTTGGGAACTGCGGAAGAGCCTAAAGAGACGCAGATTGGTGATTTCTTCGAAGGAATTGGAAAGGATGCCTTACAAAATCCTACAAAATCCTCAATTCAAGGAAAGTAGCCCTCTTCATCAAAGAGAACATCATGTGCCGATACGGGTTGCCGTAGAAATCATCTCGAGATAATGGATCCCACTTCGAAGGGGAATGCGACAGTCTGGCGCGAATTTCGAATAACCCGTCACAAGTCATCTTCTTACAGGCCCCAAACCAACGGAGCCGTCGAGGCAGCAAACAAGACTTTGGAAAACATCATCCGAAAAATGGCTGTACAAGGCAGAGATTGGCCCGAGAATTAACTCCTGGCACTCTGGGGCTACAGAACATCAGTCAGAACGGCAACTGGGGAAACACCGTTTGCCCTCACATACGGAATGGAAGCCGTACTCCCAATCGAGCTAGAAATCCCCTCACTCCGTATACTGCTGGAAAGCCAGATCAACGAGGTCGAATGGCTCCAGAGTCGCCATGATGAATTGGCCCTGCTAGATGAACGCCGATTGAAAGCCATGGAACACATCCGAGCCTACCAAGGAAGAATGGCCAGAGCCTTTGACAAGAAAGTAAAGCATCGGGAGATTCGAGAAGGGGATCTCGTTTTGAAAGAAAAGCCCCCAGTCCGTATCAACCCCCTCGGAAAATGGGAGCCTCGCAGGTCGGGCCATACGTCGTCCGAAGATCTTCTCCTGAGGAGCCATGCAACTTGCGCCTCGACGGAAATCCCTTTGTACACCCAAATGAATGGTGACAAGCTGCGCGTATACTACGCATAAAAAAAAGAGAAAAAAAAAAAAAGAGCTAAAAGAGTAATACCCAACTAGGTTGAAAACCCGAAAAGGGCGGCCTAGGTAAAAAACAGGGTTGCACCAAAAAAAAACAAACAAAAAAAAATATATCGGGTTGAACTACGAAGACCTGAGCACCTCAAAATGAGGGGAACGTAGGCAGCCGGAAACGGTTCGGTCTAAAACACAAATAAAAGTCATACTTTGACATCAACGCCGATCGTAACATGAAAGCGTCTCGAAAAACTCTGAAGCAATTAAAATATTCATTACAAGTTAAAAACTTTTTGATGAGTCTAAGCCCGATTCATTCCTACAACTGGCAACCTGCTAAAAGAGATTAAGATACATAATCAAACTAATGTGTCTGCCATGGCAAGAAAGGGATACTCGGAAACCTCAGTGTCACTCCAAGCCACTCGTGCGCGGCCACTCCCCTCTTTCTTCTCTCGAGCAGGGGAAAAATGTCGGTCTTCCTCCTACCAAGCTACGGTATAGGAACAGGATCTATCAAACCAGCCTCCGTCGGGGCCTTAGTAGCCCTAGCGTCATCTCTCATCTCCTGTAGCCTAGGCGGTAGCATAGGAGCCCTCCTCTCCCGTCTGCTTGACGTAAGCCTCATAGTCGGTCACGCGCCGTCTCCGCTCTGTCATGAGGGTTGGACCTCGCCTCGGCCCTCCTCCTCTCGGAAACTGTCAAGTCCTCCGCACCCACAATGACCTCACGCCGTCTCAAAATAGCCATCTGAGTCTCTCCCAAATGCCTCTCGTACCAATCCAGGTACCAAGTGGTCAGGAACACCGGTCTCGGACGCTGAGGATAACCCGAGGAGGAAAGACGTCATACCTCCATGCTCGGGAAAGAAAGGAAAACACCGAAGGATCATCCATAGAAAGCCGAGCCACCACCTTGGTGGCTATATCATCAAAGTCCCCCAAAGGAACTGCTCCAGCCGAACTGTCTCGGAACTAAAGCCGGAATGTAGAAGCTGGGTGAAAGCCCCTAAGCATGACCACATGAGACCCGTCTGAAGTACTCTGCGAGTCTCCACCCGCCAACAAGGCACCGACCATCGATATCTTACGTCGGAGACCAGCCATCCAACGCTCCCATGAGCCACGATCATCAAAATCTCACAAAGAACCCCTCTCCTGGCGAATGTCCAAGGCTTGATCATATCAGAAGTTTCCCGAAGAATCCCCAAGCGCTCCATCAGCCACAGAGTCAAGAGGAACGGGCTGCCCCCGTGCATATACCGCTTCCCGGTAGCCAGCCTATCGAGAGCATGGAAAGTCTCCCCCAGGATCAGAGGTACAACATCTCTGCCCAAGCGACAATGAACGACTACATCCAGCAGAGACCGATGACAGATCCCAAAAGAATAGACCATGAACAAGGTCCCGAACATGCAAAGTGCAAAGGCATCCCAATAGGCATCATCAAGCAAACCTAAGCCCCTAAACCTATCAGGAAGACCGGAAATATCAAAATGATCGGGACCACGGATCATACCTCGCGCTTATTCTGGGGAAAGATGAAGGAGGATGCACAATCTGTCAACAAAAGAAGCCCCTCCGGGCAAAGGAACCGCTATCTCTTCCACCTCCGGACCTCCAAGCAAGGCCCGAAATTCTTCGACGGTTGGGACCATCTCGTTGAAGGAAAGGCAAAAGACATGCCTTCTAGTATCCCAAAATGAGGAAGAAGCCCTCAGAAGATCGTAGTCCGGAATCAATTCCTTGAGAGACCATAAGCACTTCACCTTGTACCTTTCTTCAAAGTAGGACCTCCTCTCATGCATAATCTCTCGGGACCAATCCTTGAACTTGTTGAAGAATGACATTTGGGATTCTTGGGACAATTTTGATGGAGCTTTTCCAAGGTTTTCCATGGATTTTCTCTCTTTCTCCCGAAAATGGTCTGTTTGAATTTGGAGGTTGAAGAGGATATTTGAATTTGAAATAAAGTGAGACCAGATCTGAAGCAAAATTAAAGGACAATGTCAGATGCAGGACTCCTCCGCGCGGACATGATTGTCTTTCATCAGAAAAATCTGTAACAATCCAAGCTGCTGCACCAAAAAAGGAATATTCCGTCCCGATTGCTCGAAACCTATGCAAAAAAAAACCTCCCCAAACCATTACATATACCAAATACTAACACCCTTGCCAAAAAATCAGGGCTCATGCAACATTGCATTCATACTGCATTGCATTCATAAAAAAAATAAAATCCTAAATTATTACATTCCAAAAAGGGAGTGTACAAAAAAAAAAGACAAAAAAAAAATCAAATAAAAAAAAGAGGAAGGTAGGTAACAATAATCCTAAATTATTACATCCCAAAAAAAAAAGAGAACAGAGCAAAAAAAAAATGCAAGTTGTATCTGTACAAATCTTAATCTCAGAAAAACAGTCCGAAAAAAAAAAAGAGAAATCAATCAGAATCCCTAGCGCCCGACGTCTATCCCCGGTCCCTCTTGCGACTCGGGCCCGCCTCATCAGGAGCCCTGAAGGTCTCGGGCTCAGAATCGTCCTCGTCTCCAGAAAGAGGCTCGTCAGGACCAACCGGCACGCTCTGATAGGGCAAGCCAAGATCTGCGAAAAAATCATATCCGAAGGTGAAGGCGTCGGATTCCTGGACATACGAAGACGACCCACCATGCTGCCAAACGTGTCCCTGCCCGTGTGGATCCCCGAGAATGACGTGATCCGAAGGCAGCACCGCGCGGGGATCAATGAGAGGAGACAGAGGAGTCTCTGAAGAGGTCTCTGAGCGAATAGGGGAAGCCTCCCGCCTGACAGGCGCCGGCCGTGGTCGCCTCGCTCTAGCCTGAGGAGCCCCGCAAGCGACCATCCTCCGGATAAATCTCTTAGCTCCGATCACTTGCTTCGTCAGCTTCTCGACGACCACCTCCGAAAAGCGCACAAAAGCAAAAGCTTCGTAAAATCGAAAAAATGATGACAGAAAGAAAAGAAAAGACAAAAGCAAAAAAAAAAAGAAGAAAGGAGGGAAGGAGAAGCCATACCTTCATACCCAGACGAGGCCGGAAAGCTCGTGGAAGCCGCTCAGGCTGAGGGATCTGCACCCTCAATCGGACCCCATCCTGGACATATGAAAAATCCGTCCGAGGGTACCGCGGGATCCCAAGCCCCTCTATCCAGAACCTGGGCATCCTCGGCCTCCTCAAAACAAATACGGGTACGGCTCAATCGCCACAAATGTCGAAGTCCGCCGGCTCGGTAATCATCCCAGGTCGCGAATCTGTCACTCGGAGTGCATCATATCGGCGGGAGGCTCCACCGGTGTCATCAAAGGCGAATTCACGCCATGCCGGCGCGTCACCCTCTCTCCCGGATAATAGGCGTCGTCGAGTCGGACCTCTCGAATCCTCCGCAAAGTCCAAATCTCGGCGCCCTTCGGTGCGCCACCTCGAAACGATCCCAAGGATAGAATATCATCCTCTCATCCGTCTCGGCCTCCGTCAAAGGAAGGCAATCCGCGTATCACGAGAGTCGTACGCCCCCTGGAGCTTATCTTCTCTCGGGCATGCTTGGACCCGGGAGCGCATGGCCGGATACGCCCGACGTACTCCGCCATTGTCGCCACATCGTGACGTGGAAGAACTCCAACGCCCATACTGCGAAAGGTAAAAATCAAATCAATCCGGTCTGAAAAGAAAAGTGTGTGCCGAAGAAGAAAGGGAAAGCAAAGAGAGAGCTTATACCTCCAGGGCAAACTCAAAGCGACAAGGAGCTCACGGCCTTCTTTGTACCTATCAAGAGCAAAGTAAAGCTCTGCCGGCCCGAATTCTCCCCAGAAACGTCTCCAGCCATCTCCATTGTCCTCCAAGGACCTCGGCAAGGCAAAGGCGCCGTCCCTCGGCATGTCCAAAAGGGTGCTCGAAAAAGCAAACCATAAGAAGGCCCTGCAATCTGATCGGCGCCTATCCTCTCCTCCCCAGCCTCGTAGCTCACAATGGTCTCCACAATCTTCCCGTAGACCACGACATACTCCATCCCCATCCCCTTTTTGGGAATAGGGGAAAATCCCATAAGAGCCTGCAGATGTGCATCGTTGTAGCCATCCCGCCACTCAATGCTGCGTCCATTGAAGGACAAACCCGTGATCGCAGCATAGTCAGAAGGCGTAAACGTAGCCTCGCCCCAAAAGAAGTGAAACGTGTGGGTCGCGTCCCACCAGTCTTTGCGCCCATGAAAGCAAACATCGAGGCCCTTGCTCTTAGGGAACTTGACCAATCCCCTCAAACACTCAATGAACTCCCAAAGCCCGGTCTCAACAACAATCTGTCTCGGACTCGGCAAAGCTCCTCGGCCCGCATTCGGAAGCCGGTCCCACAAGTCAACTACAGACTCCACCGATCCTCGAGTCTTCATCCTGTTCAGCTGCTCCGTAACGTAGTTGTTTCCACCCTGCAATAAAACAAAAAAAAAAGAGAAAATGTCAAAAAAAAAATTACATTTGCACAAAAAAAAAGAGCATACATATGCATCATGAAATTTCAAAGAAAAGTCGACAGCATAACAGCATACAATGAGCATAGCCCCATTTTTCTCGCACAAAAAAAAAAAAGACAGTTTTCAGCAAATCCCAATCAACATTCATGAAAAAAAAAATTCATACAAAGAGTCAACGGAAGTAAAAACTCCGTCCCATTTTCAAAAAAAAAGAAGTTCCTATGCATACATGCATATCATCCATCATCTCAAAAAAAAAAAAAAATCCTACATTCAACAGAAGGAAAAATCCGTCCCACTTTTCAAAAAAAAAATCATACATACATTCATATCATCATCACCTCATATTGGCAAAATGCCCATTCTTTTCAAACAAAATGCATGCATTGCATCATTTTTCAAATCACAATTCTCGAATTTTCAAAAAAAAAAAAAATATAAATAATAAAAAATGGCGAAAATGCCAATTCTTTTCCCAAGCAAAATGCACATTTTGGGACACCCACAAATTCATTGCAACATGCTGTAGACACCCCATTCTGAACCCATAATTACATGATTACACTACTCTTCGTCTCTCTTTTATGTTTTGATGAAAGCATATCAGTTTCGTCATGTTTCGTTATGTTTCTAACTAACCTCGTTAGTTTTGGACCTAACTGACTAACGGAACAACTGAAGAGGACAAAATAGTCATCAGACTAGTTATCTCGCACGAGATATCATATCTCGCGCGAGATATCCCCTCGACAGGATGTGCAGAAATCACTCTCCTTCTCCGTTTCAAACTCTCTTTTTGGATAAAACCTTATCAATTCGGGTATCCAATCAGAACTGAGTTCTGGAACCTTCCTAGGGGATTTTACCTCTCCACCTTCACTTCTCCAACCTCCTATAAATACTGGATGACTTCCAGTGTTTCGGAGGTCGACAATTCTGATCCTTGATCAAGAACACACACAACACACACAATTTGTTGGTTTCTTTCCACGAAAGACTCCTTCAAATCACTCACAAAACAACTCCCAAAGTTTGTTCATCAACCTTGTTGATTAGCAAACATCGAAGCCCGAATCAAAGGACCAAGGCGAAGCTCCGTCCGCATCAAGATCCAAGTCAAGGATCGAGGCGAAGCTCTGTCCGTATCAAGTTTCAACTCTAAACTTGAGTCGAAACTCTGTCCGAATCTCTCCTCAAAAGGTAATCATCCTTTAACTTTCGTTTCTCTTCTCAACCCCTCTATTGATTTTAGAGTAGTGTAATCCCATCAAAAGGATTAGCCTAGAGTCCCTTCAGTCAATGGAGGCGATCTCGAAGCATACAATCCGACATTCCTAATCAAGAAATTGATTAGGGTATATTTGTTCTTCTTTAATTATTTATTTTAAAGATTGAAAACCTCTCTTTTCTTTAGCAAGACCGATCTCCGGATTGGGTGAAATGGATGCTCCTTGACCTACCCATTTCATAACCTAAGCCCCGAACCCAAATCTCTTTCAAAATGGTTTTCCTATGTTTCCAAACGAATAATATAGGTGGCGACTCAAAAAGATGAAAAGATGAAATTTTCTCACAACGCTACAGTGGCGACTCTGCTGGGGACTTAAAATTAAGAGGCTTAAACTTGCGTCAAAATTAAAAGAGAGGTTTTTAAAAAAAAATTGTAAATTCGAATTTTTTGCTCTCAGATGAGGCATGTCTCGCGGCGAGGTATCATATCTCGCGCGAGATATTGCTTCGGCAATCTGGTTGTTTTCTGGTTTCTCCCGTTTGTCTCATAGTCCAAGACGAGAGCCGAACATGCAAGGGGGATCCCAGAATTCATTATCTGCAGATTTCCCGCATCTTAAGGCCTCCCTTAAGGTGTAGAACTCGAACCTTCATTTCCTTTAAATAATTGATTATTATTTATAAACCGCGTGTGATTGGGTTTTATTTAATTAAAGTCCGGTCCATTGGGGATTCGGGAGTTGTAAATTGAATTATTTATCTCTCTTTGTCTCTCTTTATGTGGAACTACGACGGCCTGAGTCTTCCTAATTTAGGAGAAACGTAGGCAACCACTTGGTGCGGCCACTGTCTGTTTTTCTTTTGTTTTTTCAAAAAAAAAAAATAATAATCTCTATTTTACTCTATCACCTAGATTGACTCTCACACACGCGCACTCATGATATAACTGTCATTGCACTACATACCCCGATTAACCCGGGACCCACACTAAGGACGGATGACGGTAACCACCTAGTCGCCGGTCTCTCCGAAGTTGGATCATCCCACTCCGCGTATTCAATCCACCTAGATTGTCATATCGCGGGGAGCCTAGCCTTCCAGCCCTGCATCGCCACATATCATGTAGATTGTCTTTCTAGGAACACTCCGTGATCGGTCGGTTTTGACTTGGTAATCTTTCTTGTCTTTGACCAAAATAAAGCTAATGTAAAATTGACTATCGAGAAAGGATTCGGAAAAATCCCTTCGGAAAAACAAAGTCCCTTCGGAAATGTCCCTTCGGAATGACCCTTTCGGAAGTCCCTTTAAAGAAAAATCCTTCCGGTCAATTTTACGTGGCTTTACTTTACAAAGAATGGTCAAATACCGAGTCCCCAGGGTTGATTCGAATTACGTATACCTGCAAGATTTACCTAGGATGCTAGATAGAAAACGGATCCTTTTCCGTCCGACCATGAATCTAGGAAATCAAATGAGGAAAAATCCATATCTCCGAATGGTTATCTCGTGCGAGATTACCTAGTCTCGCGCGAGATATTATTTGCAGAATCTTGTGATGTACCCGATTTTTGAAATCAAACGGAGTCGCCACGCCATTTTCGTTTTAAGGGCCAAAACTTTGAAAAATGCCCGGAATCAAGAGATTCGAGTTCGGAGGTCACGTTACGCGCCGGGAAGGACGTTAGTGTGCACCCGGAACGCCTCGTAAAAACGAGTCTTCCAAACATTCAAAATCCTTTGTTGTGTGTGTGTGTGTGTGTGTGTTATGACCAAAAAGAGTTGAAACTGAGAAAAGTAAAAATAGGGAACTCTTTATAAGACTTTGAACAATCCCCAAGATTTTTGGTATGATTTTTGGGTCGAGTCTTGGCACTCAAAAGATTTTTGGATTTGAAAAGCAATTCTGCCAGAATGAAAGAAGGCAGTTGACCCTTGACTTTGAAATGGACTTAAAGGCTTCAAAACCTCAGAATCTGGGGAAAGTCCGAGAATGAAAGTTTCTTAAAACACCCTAAATAGGGTTTCTACAAAGGAACTTTCCATTTTGGAAGTAATTTGAGGGGTCAAAACCTTCTAGAAATCTCAGATGTGAAATCTGGATTTCCAGAAGCTGATGAACTGGCCTCTAAAAGAAAAATTGAAAAAAGGAGTTTTACTTACTCAAAAAATAAAATAAAATTATGTCTGGAAATCTCTGGATGTTGTCTACAAAAAGTGTTTTGTAGTCAACATCCAATTCCAAGTTTTACTGGGTCCAAAAAATAGGAAAATGGACGGAGGTCTCAGAACAATGCTACTGGACAGCAAAATGTTCTTGAAGGAAAATGTGATTTTTGGGGGATTTGCATCTATGTTCACCCCATTTTCATCCCTAGACTTGATACCACTACTTTTTATTGAGTGGTTATCATATTCAAGTCATCCTTGGGGAATTTATGGGGTTTAAACATGTCCTTTGCAAAGGGAAAGGGGATATTTTGTAGAAATGAAATTAAAGAGAAAAAATCAATTTAGAGATTTAAAATATAGACCATTTGAGATGGTCATTCATGAAGATGAACTTCAAGATGACCATCTTGGGTCAAAACTCAAGTTAAACTAAACATCAAGTAGATCCAAGTAAGAAGAACAAGATGAACAAGAAGTCAAAAGTGGATTTTAGGGTTTTGAGAAGGAGGGCTTTACCAATGGTGACACCCTATCTTCCTAGGCTTGGAATTTGACTTGAGGAGTATCAAGATTTGGTGTTTGGCTTGAGGAGTATCAAGGTTTGATGTTTGTGTTTGTGTTTGGAGTGAGATTGGGAAAGATTCAAGAGAAAATGGTGGCAATCTAGAGATTCCCACTGTTTTCTCTCTATATTCCGTAACTTCGTTCTTTTGTGATCAAAAATCTTGTCTAAACTGGAGAGGAGGGTTCAATTTATAAGCCTCTGGAAAATGCAATCATATCCGCGCGGAGGTGTCTCCGGGTCAAATGCGTGCACCCGTTCATTAATTACAAATTTTTCCAGGGGCTTTGGACACAAGGAATATTTTTCAAAAAATCAAATTAATGCACCCGCTTTTGTTCCAATAGCTTATTTTTGGTTTTTGACTATTTCTTTTGCTTTTTTGATTCCTTTCTTGGTTTATCTTTTTTTGGCAATCCCTAATCTACCCTTACTTGGTTAGAAATGTTAGGAATGTTAGGAATTGTTAGAAATGTTATAACTTTCGTTAATTTTCTAACAAAAATACTAACAAGCTCAAATTGGAGCACTTACGGTAGCCCTCGGCGACGGTGCTTTCGAAGGAAGCGGGGTCGTCGATAAGAGTAAGGCTCCATATTTGATAGGATGATCAAGTGATCGAGTGGGTGAACCTATTCAATAGGCTACCTACGTATCCCGAATGGGAATCAAGCCGGAAATCGTAGTTCGGGTCTTTGACCACAGGAATGATTGTTTTTAAGGTATCAACTTTGGAGATGATGGCGTTTTAGGCGCCTCGGACCTTGAAGATGATGGCGTTTAGGTGCCTCGAACCTTGAAGATGGCGTTTAGGTGCCTCGAACCTTAATGGTGGGGATAGATGGTCCTCTCGTGGACTTTGCTTGAAAGGATCGGTCTTACGTCTGCGCCGAAGGAAAGGATGACCATTTTGGTCGAGTGGCTGGACCTAATGATAGGCTACCTACGTATCCCGAGTGGGAATCAAGCCGGCCGTAGTTCGAAATTTACTCGAGATTTCGTTGGCTTGGGGAAAATCGAACGTATTCGTTGGGGAAATCGGTCTTACGTTTTTGCTTAGGGGATGATTTTGATGAAAGATACGGGATTCCGTTATCTTTCTCGGGAGATCGGTCTTACGTTTCTTACTATAGGGGATGATTTTGATGAAAGAAACGGGATTCCGTTATCTTTCTCGGGGCACTCGGTCTTACGTTTAAGCTAGGGAATTTCTTTTGAGAGGGTATGAACCTAAATGGGAACTTAGTTCGGAGTATGAACCTAAGTTGAGGTTCGGTTCGGGAGTATGAACCTAAATGGAGACTTAGTTCGGGAGTATGAACCTAAGTTGAGATTTGGTTCGGGAGTATGAACCTAAATGGGAACTTAGTTCGGGAGTATGAACCTAAGTTGAGATTTGGTTCAGGAGTATGAACCTAAATGGGAACTTAGTTCGGGAGTATGAACCTAAGTTGAGGTCTTGTTCGGGAGTATGAACCTAAATGGAGACTTAGTTCGGAGTATGATCTAAGTCGGGATTTGGTTCTGTGAGTATGAACCTAAATGGGAACTTAGTTCGGCCTAAATGGGAACTTAGTGTCGGGGAGTGGATGAACCTAAGTTGAGGATTTTATACGGATGGAGGCCCAGGTGTTGACTATTCTTTGCCGGGGAAGACTCGGGCTTACGAGAAACCATCGGGAAGAGCAGATCAATGTCGGTAAAGAATGACGTCGGGAACCAAGGATTGATCAATGTACAGTCCGGGGAAGTCACGTATCGAGGGGAGGACTGATTTTTAGGGAAGTCGTCCAGAGATTATGGAAACCGTAGTGTTTGGGGAGTCACCCGAGAGGGATTGACTATTTTAGGGAAGTCGCCCTAGAGAATCGACTATTTGTGGGAAGTCACCCGATGGATTGACTATTTTAGGGAAGTCGCCACATGCAATTCTGACTATTTTTGGGAAGTCGCTCACATGGTTTGACTATTTTGGAAAGTCACGCCTATGGATCTTGTAGTTCCATTTTTGGGAAGTCGCCCTATGGTTTTGGCCTATTTTTGGGGAAGTCACCCCTATGGCTTGACTATTTTGTGGAAGTCGCCCTACGGTTGACTGCTTTGGGAAGTCAAAGTCGCCTATGATCGACTTCCATGACTGACTATTTTGGGAAGTTCGCCACATGATGCGACCTTCATTTTTGGGAAGATGTAAGCCACGTGGTTTTGACTCATTTTTGGGAAGTCGCCCCTATGGTTTGACTATTATTTTTGGGAAAGTCATTTCCTATGGTTTGATCAAGTTTGCCATTTTGGGGAAGTCGCCCTACTATGGTTTGACTATTTTGGGAAGTCACCCTATGATATGATCGACTATTTTGGGAAGTCAGCTCACATGGTTTATTTGTTTTAGGAAGCTAAGCCTTTTGGGAAGTCGCCTAAAGGTTTGATTTGTTTTTGGGGAAGTCACCTATGGTTTGACTATTTTTGGGAAGTCGCCATCTATGGTTTGAAACTATTTTTTGGGAAGTCAGCCCCCATGTCCGACTATTGTTTTGGGAGAAGCCCCTATGGTTCCCATGACTATTTTGAAATGCTTGACTATTTTGGGGAAGTCGCCCTATGGTTTAGTGACTATTTTGGGGAAGTCGCCCTATGGTTTGACTATTTTGGGGAAGTCGCCACATGTATCTCGATCTATTTTGGGAAGTCATCACTGTATGGTTTGACTATTTTGGGGGAAGTCGCCCTATGGTTTGACTATTTTTGGGAAGTCGCCACTGTAATCTGACTATTTTTTGGGAAGTCGCCACTATGGTTTGACTATTTTGGGGAAGTCGCACACAATGGCTTGACTATTTTTGGGAAGTCGCCCTTTATGGGGTTTGACTATTTTTGGGAAGCTGCGCCCTATGGTCTGACTATTTTTGGGAAGTCACCCTATGGTTTGACTATTTTTGGGAAAGTCGCCCCATGAGTCATTGACTATTTTCTGGGAAGTCTTCACAATGGGTTTGACTGTATTTTTGGGAAGTAAGCCAGACCCCGACTGCTTTTGGGAAGTCACCCTATGGTTTTGACTATTTTGGGAAGTCGCCCTATGGTTTGACTATTTTTGGGAAGTCTCTGCAACTGACTGCTTTTTGGGAAGTCTGCCCTATGGTTTGAGCTATTTTTGGGAAGTACGCCCTATGGTTTGACTATTTTTGAGGAAGTCGCACATGTGTCTGTTGTTTTTGGGAAAGTCGCCACTGTGGTTTATGACCGTTTTGGGGAAGTCACCCTAATCGGTTTGACCGTTTTTGGAAGTCGCCTTGAGATTTTTGATGAGATAATGTTCTTTTAAGAAAAAGTAGTTGATTAAGATATGCTTTCATACCAAACTGCTTTGCTGGCCCTTTACACTGTAGGCGTGGCGAGGCTACGGCCGATGCTTGATGAAGAGTTGTTAGGATTGCCGTTCGTAAGGATGGTTTTACGCGCGGTCATTTGCCGGTCTTTCGGGGCATTTTGACCTGAAGGAGGATTTTTGGTTGAGTACGCATCTTGCTTTGGTGATCATCAAACTTGTAGAGGTTTTTTTGAGCTTGTCTTCACATTGGGACTTCTTGCTTTTGCAGAACTTGGTGTCTCCTAATCGCATTGGCTGTTGTATTTTGAACTTGGCAGTCCCTGATCGATTTGTATTTGAGAACTTGGCGTCTACGACCGATTTGTATTGGAGAACTTGGGCGTCTCAGAGCCAGATTACAGCATGGGAGAGTTTGGCGTTCCCGGCCCTGATTTGTATTTTTGAGAACTTGGCGTCCACGACCTATTTGTATTTAGGCGTCTCGGCCGAGGCAAACTTGTATTCGAGGTGGCATCACGACGGCCATTTGCGTCTTGCGCACTTGAGAACTTGCAGCGTCTACGGCCTGAATTTGTATTTTTCACGAGAACTTGGCGTCTGCGGACCTATTTGCATTTGAGAACTTGGCGTCTCGGAGCCGGGTGTATTTGAGAACTTGGCGTGCTACCGGGCCGGGTGACCGAACTTGTGCTGTATTTGAGAACTTGGCGTCCACTGACCTATTTGCATTTGAGAACTTGGCGTCTGCGAGCCAGATTTGTATTTTTCGAGAACTTGGCGTCTCGGCTAGAATTGTATTTGAGAACTTGACGTCTACGACCCCGCCCGAGCGGTAGGCAGCTGGAGGTGGTCTTCGTCTGGGGAAATTTACATTTTCATCTCATGTTAACATGGACATTGGAGGTCGTCTTTAGCAAGTTGCGGACGCCTTGCAAAGAGCTTGTCTTTGCCATTGTAGATGTTGGAGGGCGTCTTCATCCATTTGTGGACATTGGAAGGTGCGTCTTTGAGCTGAAGATCATCCTTGTCAAAAGGGGATTTGATTTCACGTTTGAATTCTAGCGTTCGTTAGTGAAGAGGAGAAGATGCGTATATGATATTTATGAGTGACGAGATGCATGCATAGAGCCAAAAATGATTGTGAGAGTATCCTTTTTGCACAAGTTTGCGAGATGATGCATTTACTTGCTTTCGAAGATGCACTTAGCTTTAAGCTTTTTGGCGGGAAATTACGATTTATGATTTTCAATCACTTAGGATTTTCCCTATTGATTCAAGTTTTTGTGCATGCTACATGTGTAGGCCCTGTACGGAGATTTTTAGCTGGGGATGCATGGGTATGAAATTGCTTGGAGCAGATTTTGATCGAAAGTGGGGGATGAGAACCCTTGATCGCGAGCTTAAGCTGTGGTTGTTGGTGAGGTTTTGTCAGCTTAATATCACATGGACCTCAATCTTGATGAGAATTGGATTCGGATCCCGGGTCTTGATTGAAACTTTCCCTCTCATTCTTGGTCATTTGAAGGCGATGCTTTTGACTTTAAGGCCAACGTTGATCTGAGTGAAGCTTAACTTTCATTTGGATGCAGTGTATGACCTTGGCACGAGGAACCTTGTCAGGAGGATGATTTGATGGAATTGCTAATGCGGGAGAAACCACGATCTTGAATTCCGATGCTACGGGGAAGGCTGCAGAGTGTACCAAGTTACGAAGTGAAATTCTTTCTTGATAAATCCGGGTCCCAGGCAAAAGACCGTCTTGACAAAGCCCATTGTGGGATCCACGAGTAGGCAAAGCCTGGATTTTGAAGAAGTGACTTGGCGAATCTATCTCGTAGTGAAGAACGCAATGTGG
>JAFEMH010004806.1:0-190998 GCA_022495995.1 Adenophora triphylla var. japonica
AAAGAAAATAGGAAAAATTCCCCTAAGGCCCCTTGCTAAGATTTTATTCCTTTTAAACTTTTTAGTAAATCACAAATAAAGAATTCAACCCAAATTATAATTCCACAGACATCCCTAGGCTCCCCTCCTAGATAAAACCCCAACCTCACTTCTCTCTACTCATTTTTGTTCTCTCTCTCTCTAAAAACACAACTCACCCAGACACTCTTTCTCTCTCCCTTCTACCGGCCCCCTTCCCCCTTCTTCTCCGTCTCCGGCGAACTTCTCCGGTGAAGAACCAAGGAGTCCTGACTACAACGCGCATATTCTGTTACTTTTGATGTTGCACATTCTGTTACTTTTGATTTTGACAGTCACGCCTCTAACACCAAATGATTCTGCATATTCTGTTACTTTTGATTCTGACTACAACTACAACAACATAGGAATTTCAGTCGCATTCTTAATAAAAAATCTTCACCACTCTGAAATCTACCTCAAAACGCTCACACTCGAAGATGTTCCGGGCCAAGGACAACGAATCCACTTTTAATAATCAGATCTGATAAGAATCCCAACTATGCCCGTCCCGTTCTTGGAGGCTCTTCTGAATTTCCTTATCCTCGTAGGGGTAGAGCAGGCGGACACACTCTTTCTCTCTCCCTTCTACAGGTCCCCTTCCCTCTTCTTCTCTGTCTCCGGCGAAGTAGTCTTATATAAAAGTTGTCATGTGTAAATTAAGGGTGTAAATGGTTCGGTTTGGGGAAATTTACGGACAGAACCACTAGTTATCGGTTTGGAAAAATTTCAAACCGAACCGAACTATGAAAAAACTCAAACCGAACCAAACCAAACCGCTATGGTTTGGTTCGATTTGGTTCAAACCGCGATTCAATTATGTGGTTCAAACCGCGGTCCAGACCGTGGATCAGACCATGGTTTATACTACGGTTCAAACCGCAACTCATTTCTCATATTTGTTTAAATTTTTCGTGATCTCGGAGGAAAAGCGAAAGATGCGGGTGTTAATAGGAAAGTCGGAGGAATAAAGAGACTAGAGGAAGAAAGAGGCCGAAGGAAAAACACTTTACAATCTTCGATCGTGGAGAGAAGTTAGTTATTTATGTGTCGCAATGACGATAACAAATGACGAAATTAATATTAAATAAGATACACAATGGGGGTTAGGATTATTCCATGTAATATATGTTTTTTTATTGATCTAACAGTAAATTTTAATAAATATACGAAAATATTAAATAAGGTACAAAATGGGGGTTAGAATTAGTTTATGTAATGTGGTTTGGTCTCGCGGTTCGGTTCGGTTCGGTGGTTCGTCTCAAACCGTGGTTTGGCTTGGTTCGGTCTGGGAGGGTCAGACTACAAACCAAATCGAACCATGTGGTTTGTCAAAATTTGAGACCGAACCGAACCATTCATACTTGAAAATCAAACCAAACCGTATGGTTTAGTTCGTTTCGGTATGAAACCGCGGTTTGAACCGAACCACTTACACCCCTAGTGTAAATTATGAGATTAATTTGTTATTATTGAAATTTTTGATTTTTTTCGTTGAAAAATTGTCTTATTATAAGTCAATTATAAGAGATGAAGTAGTCTTATAAGTCACTTATTAGAGTTGTAATGTGTAAATTATGAGACTTATTCGTTATTATTGAAATTTTGATTTTTTTTTTGTTGAAAAAATTGTCTCATAACTGAATTATAAGAGATGACATAGTTTTATAAGTCAGTTATAAGAGACGAAATAGTTATAATACGATTATAAGAGACGAAGTAGTTATAAGAGGCAAGTTGGTTTTATAATTCAGATATAAGAGTTTTAATTTGTAAATTATGAGATTAATTCATTGTTATTATTGATTTTTTTTTTGTTGTAAAAATTGTCTTATAAGTCAATATAAGAGACAAATTAGTTTTATAAGTCATTTATAAGAGATGAAGTAGTCTTATAGGTCAATTATAAGAGGGCGAGGGGTGTCTATGGAATTTTAGATCTAATGTGTCATGCATTGGGTTTGAATCTCGTCAGAGGGGTCTTAGAGGAAGTGGCCCAAGAAAATATTAGGGATTTTGGGGAATTCTCAATAAAAAAATCCTACTTCTATTGCTTTATCTATTTCAGTTTTTATTATTTTTATTTCCACCCTCTGATTGCATCATAGCTAAGTCAAGTTGTTGCCAGTTATCTTTTCAAGTCTGAAGGCCCGTGACGTGTTCCTGCTCTAAATCAACCCGTAACATATTGACCATCAAAAATCAAAATGTGTAAGGTTCTTCGGGACGGAGGGAGTATTTGTCTTCTGGCTTGCTTGACTTTTCCTGAGTGCCTTGAGATGAAACTGTAGAAAGTAATGGACTATCTGACAGAGCAGTGATTGCACTCTTTTTATTGTGCACACATGGTTTAGTTTCTTGTTCTTGCTATGGACTATGCTTAGTTTGCATTCAGTTTCAAAGCCTCTTTCTTGCAGATATTCTGGTTGCAGTCACCAGCCCACAAGCACATGCTTCCACGGTTGAATGACATTTGATTCCCTGTTCTTTAATTTATTGCTATAGATATATATATACATATATGTGTATATATATACAAATATATATATATACTTATATATTCCCTCCGTCCCATAATATTGGTTACTTCTTTCCTTTTTGATGTCCCATAACAAATGTTACCATCCCAAATGTCAATGGGGACCCACTTGTGACACTCGCAAAAAAATCTTCCTACCCCACTTTCTCTCTCCTACTTTACCTTTCCTACTCACAACCCTTACTTTTTCCTTAATTCCCGTGCTTTCAATTTTAGTAACCAATATAATGGGGGGGGGGGAGGGAGTATATATACATATAATGCTAGTTGTTTTTCAAGCATCTATAATTACCTTTGACTACTTATGAATTGAATTGTTGGAAGCAAAATAACTCCCCTATGGCATTTACTAGATTTGGCATTGACTGAGTGTAACATTCTAAAGGGAAACAACCCTGGGTGTGTCTGATACAGGAGTACAGGTTTGAAGTACGGATATGTATAAAACATGGGTACTCATTAACTTGTATTATCACAAGTGTTCCTATTGACCATTTATGGGTTGGTAATTGCACTCTCATTTGACAAGAAAGTCCCTAGGACAGGTAGTGACATTGGGGCGATTTTGAGGTCATCTTTGGACTCTGGGAAGACATGAGATGAATTTGTTTTGAAGAAAGGCGAGGCAGTCTGTGAAGCTCGTTGAGAGGAACTGGCAGCTTGGATCTATCTCTTAAATTCTGAACTATTTGCAGAATTTTCTGTTTTGATGCATTTGCGGGTGACGGAGGTCATTTGGTTCGTGTAGCCTTATGAAGTAGATTATTGGATGACTGGGGTTCCACTACAGAAATTGATTCAGCTGGATTTTGTTAATATCAGAAACTTGTGTTTGGCATTTTTTCCATCAGCTACTTGCATGCATTATTACTCTATTATCTAGTAATTGTCGGAGAAGTTTCAAGCACAGTATCTCATATTAAAACAAAACCATTTACAATAGATGAAATTTAAAACAGAAGTGAAAGAAGTTTGGTCTTTATATTAAATTACCAAGAACCTTATTCAGCCCGTTGGCCTAGAGGAACAAGCTCACATAAAGATTGTAAACGCAGCTCAACCAATCAAGTGTTGATCCATATAATATGAGCTACGAAATGACGTCACTTTCAAATTTTATAAATAAGGTGTGATTTTGTTCTCTGTATAGAACTCATTGAGTTCCTGTAAAAAGCCTGCTTGTCGTATTTGGTCCATCTAATGGAAATGCTGGCACCAGAGTTACTCACCCTTCTTCCCTGTTCTGATAAATAAACTTCAAAACCTTTAACTTTATTGGTAAGATTGAGATTTCGTCAACTGGTCTATTTACTGAGTACGTTCTTAGCAATTTTCAGGCAAAAGAAGATGGGGACAAGCCAGGGCTTGAGGCTATGCTGCAGAAAGTCTTCCAACTCTATGCTTCCAAAGTCCTTTCTAGACGTACTTATGCCAAAAAAGGTGCTAAGTAGGATCAATAATTATTTAACCATGGAGGTTTTTCTTGTATGAAATTGTGTTCCTCGGTTCCAGAGATTATGGCGAACCAGTTGGAGTGTATGATCAGAAATTTCCCCTTAATAGGAGGCTAACTACCATATGGATGGTGGATTGATTATTGATCCATCATAACACCCCATTTGGGGAAGTAGCTATGATATTGTCATTTAAAGTCTTGCCTCCCCCTGAAAATCTGATGTATTTGTATGGTCTAGTATGCATAATATGCATCAACGGTGACCTCTTTTTTTCTTAAAATTTATGCAATAATCTTTAAAGCTTTTAGTTTAATACTTCCTCTGTCCCATAAAGTTTCTATTTGACTATTCAAACATTTAAGTGGTATATATTCATCATTATCCTTAATGATAGTAAGAATTACCTTAATGAAAGTAAGAATTATGCCTATGGCAAATAACCATTCAAACACTTTAGTATATAATATAGGAAGTTCAATTATTTTAACAACTCAAATTTTGGAATGAGACTTTCTTTTTTGCACAAACAAAAGTAGAAAATGGGAACATCTTTATAGGATGGATGGAGTACTTGTATACCGCAGTTCATGCATTTTCTGCTTTACCCTTTTTACAACTTGTGATATTTAAGATCCGATCTTCATTAGAGAGCGAAAGGATAATCCTCGCATTTGTGTCTCATGCAGGCACCAAAGTTTTGAAAGATGAGCAGCTACTTGAGGACATTATCAAAGGTACCTTTCCTCTGCTGACCCAGTGTGTTTCAGAAGATTGCAGTTGAATATTAAATATAGTGGTATAATTATTACTTGTACTTGTTATTACTTATAAAGGAGAGTCATTTTTTTTTTTTTTGGGGGGGGGGGGGTGAAGGGGGTAATCAATACATGTGAATTTCTGCCTTTCCTAATGTGACTGTTTCTATCAGCTTCCGCTAAGGGTGGCCTTCTCTTTTCCTTTGCTATAGCTGCTTGTTATTTGATAATCACTCTAGTTGTTTTTCCCTCTTTTGATTGGTGCATTTCTTATTTGCTCTGTCTATTGGCTACATCAGCAACTTCAAGTTCTATCATGTCTGTTGACGGTGCCAGTTTTTTTTTTCTTCTAAAGGGGGTCAAAATAATTGTAAATATAAAATAATGATATTATACCTAATTTAGTTTAGGGGGGGGGGAATATAATATAGTGTTATTTTTTCTTGGTATAAAGGGGGGCAAAGATATAATTTTAATGGTAAAAATCAATCTCTTCAAAATTTGCTACTACAAAATTGGTACAATTTGAAAATTAAAGAGGGGCAATTGCCCCTTTATGGGCAAGGGTGGCTCCGCCAGTGGTCTGTATTTAGTGCTATCTACTATTCACCAAGGCTAATAATAAGGCATTAGGAAGAATGAGCAATCAAGCATACTGTATGAGCACTTAGTTTCTGAAACTGAATTCAAAGTCTAAGCTACCATTTATCATATTTAAACCTTAAATCAAATAAGCAAGTGGCATGTATGTCGGGAGTAAAATGTTTTTTGGTTCAATAATGCTTCAAAATCAAGTCTGTTTTATGCATTTGTTTTCACACTTTATCTTCACTTTGTTCTATCTGTATTGTTGTTTAGCCGCGTGAGACAAATGTTTTGGCTCTTGAAAGGCTCGGCGTGTATATAGGGTACCCCTCCAACCACCCTATGGCTAAAACGACGAGGAAGCTTTTGATTTATTTATTTTTCTTTGGGAGAACCAATCAACGCAACTGTCATGGGGGAGGATGTTTTCACCCCCTTATGACCCTTCCAGTTTGCGAGAACTATTATTCTACAATCATATTCCCCCCATCCCAAAATGAATGTCCAAAAAATTCTCAAATTTGCTCTTGATCATGAGCAAATTGAATTATTTTTTTCGGAATTCAATTTGGGACGGAGTGAGTACTATTTCTGTTTAGCAGTTGTTGCCTTCATGTCAGCTAATTGATTCACTCTTACTGAATACAGCTCCAGAAGGAGAGTGGAACAATATGATAATCAACGGCTTGACTATTGGTAAAGGGGAAGTTTCACCCGAACAGCTGTTTTCTGTCATCAAGAAACGAATTGAACGAACTCTAATTCGAACGGTAAGCAAATCTTCACCTCTAAAGTACACAAGTTCACCCACTTCATTTTCCTTAAATCTCTCTCTCTCTCTCTCTACAGAGCGGAGGGTCTTATGAGCAGCGGGTGACAATTGAGTACCTGAAAGGCATTCAATCAAGAGCAGAGGAGGTTACCAGAATGCTCGAGGGCAAGCCACAATAGGATCAAATTCACAATTGTATATGAACCTCAGAACCTGGCTTCCTATGGTACTTCTTGTATGAAAAAAAGCTCCTTATCAAGTTTGACTACTCCGTATAATAAATAAAAATTTCTACTCCCTCAGTTTGAAATTTTTTGGTCATTCCTTTGTAAATTTTTGAATTATACTCTCCATGCTCCTAATGTTTATTTTCAGTTTTATAAGAGAATTAGAGTGGTTGACTTTTGTGTAATTTTATAACGAGTAAACACAAATATCCTCTAATATATTATGTGAAACCATAGTTGGAAAACCTATAAGGTTATTTTGAGTAATATTCTGTACGAAATGGATTTTATATATATATATATATATATATATATATATGTATATTATGTTTTAGTTTTTTTTTAATAACCCATAATAACCCAGGTCTCGGTCTCGGTGTTTGCGCTCCCATAGTCCTATAATTCATGAACACATCCCCAAGATCCACAAACAGATAAATTCAGGTTTAATCTCAATCATTCCAAAGAGATTGAACTTTATATTTTCATTAGATAAACTTTTGTTTTAAGCTAATCAAGTCGAGCTTCATGATTTAACCAACTTAAAAAATATACTGTTCTTTTTTTGTTAAATAAAAAATAACCCTCACAACAGACAGATCCAAGCCGTACATTCTATATCGAGCCAACAGTTTTAATTTCATGACGCCCCCCATACAAATCAGCACCGTCCAATAAAAATCAACGCCTAACTACAAAAGGAAATTTGCGTATATCACAATCATTTTACAATGAACGTTTAGACACAACACTCACCCGGCCCGTACCTGCCTGAGCTCGCGGGATCTACACAACAGTCTCTCTCCGTCCGTAGATCGCGCATGTGCTGCGGCACAAGTAATTCATTCTAAGGTACAAGTTTCATAGCCATCGCTTTGATTTGATTTGATTTGAGTTTTTTTTTTTTCCAGAGATCTGTAGCTATTAGGTTTTCAATTTCTTAATCAGATTAGAATTTGATCCAATCAATCGTTTGTTTGCAATTCGCTATTGAATTTGATCTAATGCTAGCATTTTCTGCTTGGATTGTGATAAATTGTAGGGGTTTAGGGTTTGGTGATTTGATCTCGGAAGAATGTTGACGAAATTCGAGACTAAGAGTAATAGAGTGAAGGGACTGAGTTTTCACCCTAAGAGACCGTGGATCCTTTGTAGTCTTCACAGCGGTGTTATCCAGCTATGGGATTACCGAATGGGGACACTCATTGATAAATTTGATGAGCATGATGGGCCCGTTCGGGGCGTTCATTTTCACCAATCTCAGCTGCTGTTTGTTTCTGGAGGTACATAATTGTAGTATTTGATGTCCATTTTGATCCTCTATTGGTACTTAAACCATATTCTTTGTTTTAATGGTGTTTCTGTTTGTTGTTTACATTGTTTATGCATTGTAATATCCAAAAACCTGCGATTCTTCTTTACGTGTCTTAGATCTACTGTGTATTAGTATCGTCGGATTAGGTTGTTGCTAGATTTTACGCGATAATAAGCTTACTGTGCATGCTTAGAGAAGGGTAACTGCTATGATTGGATGGTGAGTCTTAGCCCTCTAAGTTAGGCTTGGTTGGAGATTTCTGATGCTGTGTTAATTCTATGCCAGTGCATAAAAATGTGATTTACGGTGAGGTGTAAAATTTCAGTTACTATTATTTTGTATCAAAGAGTTTTTGCTTCATCACTGCCTGGTTAGTATTCCCTACTTCGTATAATTTATTTAAGCGTTTCCAGTTATCCATGTGTATACCTTCACCATATTACCCCAGATCTTTACTCTCCCATACAGCTGTTGTTTTTGGAAAGTGGCTATGTAACCTTAAATGACATTTTTAGCTGAATTGTGCTACAGAGTGATGCTACTCCGGTTGCTGAGTTTACTTATCTCTGCTCCTTTCACCTTCAACAGTCATTGTGTCACCACTCATGAGTTCCTCAGGCCCATTATGCTTCTCACTCCACCTGTTAGCAGTACATATCGATAGCACTTGCTAGAAGATCCTTAATAGTGCCAACAACCACCGTGGTGGCCTATGATAGCTAAAAGTACTCTATTCGGGTGATCATTAGCTACTTTTCTTCAACCTAATTTTTGCTTTAGGGAAACAAGATAAAGAAGCACTGATTTTTGACAAAGCTTCTGAGTGATCATTGCTCAATGCTGATGATGATGCAGGAAACTTGTTTGAACGACAGAAGCCAATGATAAAGTTCTGCATGTAATCATGCAGAATTTAACCATTTACTGTAGTCACTGAAAGTATATTTTAGCTAATTTTTAATGCAAAGCCGGTGTTATTTCATCACGGGTATGATTCATAGGTTTTATCTGTAGTTTCTCTGGGAGAAATCTTCCTTGAGTCGTCCCTGTTTCTTCCTTTGACCATTTCCTTCATTCATCCCCCAGAGTTTGCATGGTCAAGAATACTCCCATTCACTTGTGCTGGATAATGAAGGGGGGGGGGCATGAAGATAAATGGGTTGTAGGCTGTGGACACTGGTTTCATAAGTGATAATGACTAGTGATCAAGGTTCGGTGGTGCTCTGAGATTAGAGACTTGGTGAATGATGATGCGTTCTTTATGCTGGAATTTGATTTGTGTTTTATAAGGCGAGGATTGAGATTGTTTGGTTACAGTTCTATGAAGAGGCAGTGATTTGTCATGTTTGAAATCACAGTTAAAGTTATCATACGGAAAAGCAAGTGTGTGTAGAGAGAGGGCAGATTTGAACTTAGGCCTTACTGTTATTGGCTGTGTATATAGCATTTTAATCTTCTGGGATCGAGCCATCAAGCATGCTTCTAGATTATTCAGTTATTATTGTTGTATATAAGCCTTTCTTGAATGTATATTGCACATTAGCATATACTGACCTCAAGAAATTACCCTGTTATGGAGTTCTGGTGTGGTCTTCTAGCTAGACCGCTATCATAAACTATCTTCACCTTACCCAAAAAAATATCAAAAAATAATAATGGATTAGAAAGAACGCAGGATAATTGTCCAACGGAGTTTAATATCAATTTGATGATTTTAGTTAATGAATCATTTGAATGAAAAGGAAAATGATGATTGACCGAAAGACTAATTGGTATTAGCATAACTTTATTTATATAGAAAAATTTCATTCAAACTTATCGTACCAAGTTTAGTAGTTTACAACAAAAAGGAAAATGTCTATTCTATTCCACAAAAGGAAATATAATAGAAATGAACACAGTGACTCGTAATCTTACTGTCTAGGAGCCAGCTTTTATTATTTTTGGCAGAATATTATTTGGTCTATTTTGAGAGTTGAAGCAAAGAAGACTTGAGGAAAATGGCTAAGCTACGCATGTGACTTTTCATTAGTAATCTCATAATCTGTAGATCGGAACAGCTCCTGATGTTCATTAGTTTGTACTTTGAATGAATGCTTCCATAAGGATATTCATGTAACTCTAGAGGTGTTATTTCCGGGTTCGGGACCATTTCTTACTAATTTCATAGCTATATTTATAGTTCATTATAAAGTGTAACATTTAGTTGGGTGATTTTGTTAATATGGTGGTATCTTTTACTTCTTGATATGTTGGTGGTTAATAAGATTGGCAACCTATCATTTTTTGGAGAGCAAATGACAAATTAGGGTTCAAAGTTTAAGGTGGTTGTGCCAATCAAGGTCTGATGTTCCAATTTTGTCAATTTAGGGTCCAAAGTTACCAATGTTAGGCAGTTAAATTTTTTTTTTTTTTTTGACAAAAATGTTAGAAAAATCCGATAAGTCATCACGTGCCTTGCATGTGATAAACTAATAAGGCTAATTTAGACTTTTCCATTCAACCTTAGTACATACTCCCTCCGTCCCACGTGAGTGGAGACAAAAAAATTGGGCACAAGAATTAAGGAAAAGTATGAGAGAGAATTAGTGGGAGGAGGTGTTTGTGAGTATGAAAAATAAAATAGGAGAGATAATGAGCGGGAGGAATAGTAAGTTGATTTGTGTTGTGAGTATACAAGTATAGTAGGAGAGAGAATGAGTGGGAGGAATAGTGTAAAAACTTTGCCATTTTGGACAGTCTCCACTCACGTGGGGCGGACGAAAAAGGAAATAAATCTCCACTCACGTGAGACGGAGGGAGTATTTTGTATAAAGTAAAGGGATTAAAATTAAAATCATTAACCCTAACAATTAAAAGGGCACAAAAGGAGTTTAGAAAAAGACGGATACAAAATGAGGTGACGATATTTTATTGGTTGTATCGATTGTGAACCCGCCACACTCTAATTAAAAGCACCAACACAATTATGATACATCATTTTGTAAACCAAATTTTATGACTTTCTTTGTAACTTTAGTATTACCGCAACTAAAAAAGACCCACGTCCCCACCCCCTTTAACCTAACAGCTTCTCACTCTCACCCTCACCCTCACCCTCAATTGCCAAACCCATTTGAATTCTGAATTAAGCAACAACCACTGTCCTTAATCTTCCGACGTTGCTGGCCTGCTGTCTCACCCTCCTCCCTCTTCTTCCTTCCCACCGGCCAAACCCCACCACCACCATCCCCACTCCTTTTTGCCATCTCATTCCTCTCCCCTCTTTTACCCCCTTTCCGTCAGCCTTTCTTCTAAGCCGAAAGCTGAAGCCGTCGTCGTTGTTGCTCCTCACCGGCTCTCTCTTCTCCCTTCCCGTCGCTACTCTCTAGATCCAAATCTAGATCTCGATCTGATTCACTTCAGATTCGCATGTGGTCTCCTTCCTCTGCCTTGCCAGTACCGCCTCCTTCAAACACAGCTTAGAGGAAGACGAAAACTCCCTTTAGATCCATCAAGGAACAAGCCTCTGAATTTGATTTTTATTTTTAAATTTTCTCTTTTTTAATCTGATTTTGAAATCATATATCTACAAAGCTTCAATTATTGGAACAATTTTTATTTTTATTTTGAAATCAGTTGTAAGGAGCAATTTTAGTTTATGAATGTGTACCAAGCCTTTGGGTCATGATTTATGATATGACAGATATGTAATGTAATATGTGTTCTGGTAATTTGTTCTTTATGATTTAGGATTTCGTAATTAGTTTTGGTTGTGCAGCTGGTTGTGAGATGGTGGTGAGCGGTGGTGAGTTGGTGTTGCGGTGGCTAGTGGTCTCAATTGGAAGATTGATAAAAATATTAAATTAATTATTTTTTAGCAAAATATTAAATAAATTAATTCAATAATAAAATTATAGATTATTTTTTAAGGAAATTATAGATTTATTAATTAATAAATAAACAATATAATCTTTTATTGAGATTAATAACTTTTAAGTACTAACAACTTTTTTACTAAGGGTATATTGGGAATTTCAGACTACTTAACCCCAGTTAAATCACATGTGCAAGGCACGTGATGACTTAACGAATTTTTCTAACATTTTCGTCAAAAAAACTCTATATGACTAATGATGGTAATTTTGGACCCTAAATTTACAAAATTGGAACATCGGACCCCAATTGGCAAACCCCCCTAAACTTTGGACCCTAATTTGTCATTTGCCCTTTTTTGAAACCTAATGAAGAATTGTAGATTGAACACTGTCTTAACCATTTTTTAAGTGCATGCACACAATAGCGAGGGTTGCCATATTTTCTTAATAAACATGGAATGCACATTACACACACAACATTTTGTACATTCAGTACTAGTGTTTGTAATGGCCTTTAATTATGTGATGTATGTGAATATCTTAGATGTGGCCTTTAGACAATGAAATATAGTACTGTACTCTTTGATTTGACAGCATATCATTCTAATCATTCAGGGAAGGAGGAAGCCAAACTAAGGCTATGTTTAGAATTAGCTGAACTGTTCAGGAATCTGGTGGTTAATATAGAGATTTTGATAGCACTGTGTCACACCGCAATCCGAGCTCATTCCTGGAACACTAAACTGGAGCATGAGCGCTGTATAACTGTATCACATCCTGGTAAAACCCAAGAGCTGAACCTGCTCAAACCACTACAACACGGCTCAACAACAACAGGAGCCAAAAATAACACCACAAGCTAACACGCTCGGGTACTAACATGATAAACAACCCAATGGCAACAATGCCATGCACAACCTGTATACATAACAACAATGAGCTCACATCTCTTCTACGACCTTCTAGAAACACTGAGCTCCAAAAACTACAGCAGCGGAAAACAAATATACAACAATAGAGCTAGCCAAAAATAGAGTTTATGTAACTCTCTATGAGAACAAATGCTGGATACTTGTAGTTCCTTTCCCCTTCCACTGCGAAGTAGATGAGAGCAGTAGTTATCTATAGCTTTGAATTAACAATCTAGAAGTGCGTATTAAATAAAGGTATGAACAAAAGTACTTAAGGAATTAAGGGCACTTTTTAAAATAGTGAGCTAAGTTTAAATATTGTGAGGGAGAACTTCTATTTGGTCAAAATGCTGAAGTTTGGACAACCTGTTGATTTTTTGTGATTTTTGCTTATGGTGTGATCTGATGCACATGTTGCTAGTATATTCTGATTTCCTTTTCCGGCTACGGCTTGTGCAGGAGATGATTACAAGATCAAGGTTTGGAACTACAAGTTGCATAGGTGTCTGTTCACCCTTCTTGGACACCTTGATTATATCCGTACTGTGCAGTTTCACCATGAGTATCCTTGGATAGTTAGTGCAAGTGATGACCAGACTATCAGAATCTGGAATTGGCAGTCAAGGACTTGTATTTCTGTTTTGACTGGTCACAATCATTATGTAATGTGTGCTTCTTTTCACCCCAAAGAAGACCTTGTTGTGTCAGCATCACTTGATCAGACAGTCCGTGTCTGGGATATTGGTTCCTTGAGGAAGAAATCAGTGGCCCCTGCGGATGACATAATGCGGTTAAGTCAAATGAATGCCGATCTTTTTGGAGGAATTGATGCTGTTGTCAAGTATGTTTTGGAGGGTCATGACCGAGGAGTCAATTGGGCTTCATTTCATCCCACCTTGCCTCTAATTGTTTCTGGTGCTGATGACCGTCAATTGAAGCTTTGGCGAATGAATGGTTAGTTTATATAAAATGACAGCTCTGCCTGTTAGTTTGATTTATCAAATTGTACTGTGTTTATTTATTTTTCTGTTTTTTTTCTTTCCAGCTATCCATTTATTTGAGGCACCCAAAATTTGACCTTGTATTAGTTAGTTATTCTGGGTTAGAGGATTGCCATAAATTATGAAATTTCTTCCCTTCTCCTATCCAGATTGCGGTTATGTTTATACTTTAAACTGCTTCTGTTTTGGTTAAATTACCTTTTCTGGTTACTGAAATTTGTACTCCATTTTTGTTTCCAGACACCAAGGCTTGGGAAGTGGACACACTCAGAGGGCACATGAATAATGTGTCGTGCGTAATGTTTCACAGCAAACAGGATATTATCGTCTCCAACTCAGAGGACAAGAGCATTCGTGTGTGGGATGTTACAAAACGGACTGGTATACATACCTTCCGGAGAGAACAAGATCGATTTTGGATTCTTGCATCTCACCCTGAGATGAATCTGCTCGCTGCTGGGCATGATAGTGGTATGATTGTGTTTAAGTTGGAGAGAGAAAGGCCTGCATTCTCTGTGAGCGGTGATTCTATGTTTTATGCAAAGGATCGATTTTTGAGGCTTTACAATTTTACCTCTCAGAAAGAAGCACAGGCAATTCCAATTCGACGTCCTAACTCAACTACCCTTAATCAATGTCCTCGAGCTCTTTCATATAGTCCCACTGAAAATGCTGTTCTCATATGTTCTGATGCTGATGGTGGATCTTATGAGCTCTTTGTCGTGCCTAAGGACAATGCCGGCAGGGGTGATACCATTCAAGAAGCAAAAAGGGGTATTGGAGGGTCAGCTGTCTTTGTGGCTAGAAACAGATTTGCTGTGCTAGAGAAAACCAGTAACCAAGTGCTAGTGAAGAACCTTAAGAATGAGATTGTTAAGAAAAGTTCTCTGCCAATTGCTGCTGATGCCATATTTTATGCTGGAACGGGAAATTTACTTTGTAGAGCTGAGGATAGAGTGGTTATATTCGACCTCCAACAAAGGATTGTTATAGGTGATCTTCAAACTCCTTTTGTCAAATATATTGTGTGGTCGAACGACATGGAGAGTGTTGCTTTGCTCAGCAAGCATGCTATTGTAATTGCAAACAAGAAGCTTGTCCACCAGTGCACCCTTCATGAGACAATTCGTGTGAAGAGCGGAGCGTGGGATGAGAATGGCGTTTTCATCTACACAACCCTGAATCATATAAAGTACTGTCTACCCAATGGAGATAATGGGATAATAAAGACCCTTGACGTCCCTATATACATTACAAAAGTTTTTGGAAACAAACTTTTCTGCTTAGATCGGGATGGGAAATGCAGGGTTATCGTCGTTGATGCTACAGAATATAAGTTTAAGCTGTCCTTACTAAAGAAGAAATATGATGAGGTCATGAGCATGATCCGGAGCTCACAGCTTTGCGGGCAAGCAATGATTGCTTATTTACAGCAAAAGGGATTCCCTGAAGTTGCTTTGCACTTTGTCAAGGATGAGAGAACCCGTTTCAATCTGGCTCTGGACAGTGGAAACATTCAGATCGCTGTTGCTTCAGCAAAGGAGATAGATGAGAAGGATCACTGGTACCGATTGGGAGTAGAGGCTCTTCGCCAGGGAAATGCCGGTATTGTAGAGTATGCCTACCAAAGGACAAAGAATTTTGAGAGGTTATCTTTCCTATATCTGGTTACTGGAAACACTGAAAAGTTGTCCAAAATGCTCAAGATTGCTGAAGTGAAGAATGATGTGATGGGCCAGTTCCATAATGCTCTTTATCTAGGCGATGTTCGTGAGCGGGTCAAGATTTTAGAGAATGCTGGGCATCTGCCTCTTGCTTATATTACGGCTTCCGTTCATGGGTTACAAGATGTTGCTGAACGCCTTGCTGCTGAGTTGGGTGATAATCTTCCTGCATTGCCGAAGGGCATAGTTCCCTCTCTTCTAAAGCCACCCACCCCGGTTGTGTGTGGTGGAGATTGGCCTCTCTTGAGAGTGATGAGAGGTATCTTTGAGGGCGGGCTTGATAATGTTGGTAAGGGTACCCATGATGAGGATGAAGAGGCTGCTGATGCTGATTGGGGTGAAGAATTGGATATTGTTGACACAGACGGTTTGGAGAATGGAAATATAATAGAAGCATTGGAAGATGGAGAGGTTCCTCAAGAGGAAGAGGATGGGGGATGGGACCTCGAGGATTTGGATCTTCCTCCAGAGGCAGAAACTCCAAAGGCTTCTATTAACTCCCGCTCGTCTATATTTGTGGCCCCCACCCCTGGAATGCCGGTAAGCCAAATTTGGGTTCAAAAATCTTCTCTTGCAGCTGAACATGCGGCAGCTGGTAATTTCGACACTGCTATGAGGTTACTGAACCGTCAACTGGGTATTAAAAACTTTGCTCCCTTGAGATCCATGTTTCTTGAGCTTAACATTGGGAGCCATAGTTATCTACGTGCACTTTCATCTGCTCCTGTATTATCCATGGCGGTTGAACGGGGATGGAGCGAGTCTTCAGCCCCCAATGTCAGGGGCCCACCAGCACTTGTTTTCAATTTCTCGCAGTTGGAAGAGAAATTAAAGGCAGGCTACAAAGCCACTACAGCTGGGAAATTCTCCGAGGCTCTTCGGCTTTTCATCAGCATTCTTCATACTATTCCTCTGATCGTGGTTGAGTCAAGAAGGGAAGTTGATGAAGTTAAGGAGCTAATTATCATAGTAAAGGAGTATGTTTTGGGTCTACAGATGGAACTCAAGAGAAAGGAGCTCAAAGATGATCCCCCTGTCCGCCAGCAAGAGCTTGCAGCCTATTTTACCCACTGCAACCTTCAAACACCCCATTTGAGGCTAGCATTACTGAACGCAATGAGAGTTTGTTACAAAGAGAATAACCTTAGTACAGCTGCTAACTTTGCCAGACGGTTTTTGGAGACAAATCCCACCAATGAGAACCAAGCAAAGACAGCAAGAGGAGTGCTACAAGCTGCAGAGAAAAACATGAAAGATAAACATGAACTGAATTATGATTTTAGAAACCCGTTTGTTATATGCGGGGCAACTCATGTGCCCATTTACAGAGGTCAAAAAGATGTTTCGTGCCCATTTTGCAGTTCTCGTTTTGTGCCGAGCCAAGAGGGGAAGTTGTGTACTGTTTGTGATCTTTCAGTTGTAGGTGCTGATGCTTCGGGATTGCTTTGCTCTCCCTCACAGACGAGATGATACAAGCTGCTGAAGCATTTGCAGTTTTTATACATACACTTTTAAGCATTGCAACCATGCTTGAGAACAACACATCCGTTCTGCAGAGAGGTAAACACACTATGTACTTAAAAAAAATTATGAATTACATATTGAAAGCTCATGATTTATCTGAAGTAATATATGAGTAATTAGGTTTCATTAAATTGTTTGTTGTGTCTGTCTTTTTCCCAAAAAAGAAAATGTTTCTACTCCTAATCACTTCCGGTGCTGTAAAAAGCCAGGAAAATTTGGCCAAAGAGCCTAGACACAGGAAACATTCACCCCTTCCATTAACTCTGACATGGCTATGAATGGAAATAACAGAGTACCCAATAAGTTGAAAAGTCATTATTAGTGATGGGCGGGGATTTCCCCATTTTCTTCTGTAGCCTAATTTGCCAATAAAATTTACTGTGACTTTGAAATGTGTCTAGTTGTTGAGATTGTGATCAACTTTGCCTGAAATGAATGTCGTTTTTATAGTTCAAATAGTTCCTCCAGGAGTGCATTTGACAGAAATTAGTATACTCCCTCCGTCCCAATATAAGCTGCCCAAATTTTGCCTTGCACGCAAATTAATAAAATGGGTGGGAAGAAAAAATGTTGTGAGTGTAATTTGAAAATAGGAGAGAGAATGAGTGGAGGGAATAGTAAATTATAATGGTGTTGTAAGTATTAAAATAATATAGGAGAGAGAATGAGTGGAGGGAATAGTAAAGATTCCTTTGCCAAAAAAGGAAAGTGGAAGCTTTTAACGGGACACCCAAAATGGCAAAGTGGGAAGCTTCTATTGGGACGGAGGGAGTAAAGATCAAGGCAATTTATACTCAGATAGTTAATCAAGCTGTATATACAATGGGCACATTCGGGATGGATGGAAGTGAGTGAAACTGTTGAGATTGAAAAGAAAAGAAAAGAAAAAAGAAATTTGATGTATAGTAAAGTACTTGTAACTTCCATGTTTGTATTTGAACTGCCTCACATTAGCTTATTACTCGCATATTGTAAGTGATAAACGTTCTAATTTCCCCTTTTTTTTTCTTTATATAGATCAGCAAGCGTGTTTTAAAAAGTTCCAATGGAAGCATAACTGTCCTGCGTAATGTGTAAGCATTCTCTAATAAGCAAAGACTGCAAAGCGAGTGGCTGCATTTGGATACATGTTAATGGCTGTGTTTTTTTTTTTTTTGGGTAATGTTAGTTAGGATATTGTAGCTTGCCAAGGTGCCCTGCTGACTGCTAAATGGGATTTTGTTATAATTTCAATATGTATTATTAGTCTCTTGTTTTTTTTTTTGCTAAAGTATATTCTAAATAGGATTATATACTTGTAGTAACCTATGAATTATTGTATATTTTACATGCTTGAATGCAAAAATCACTAGTTTGAAATCCTCCTTGTGCTCCCAGCTCCGGGTAATCGGCTCCTGTGTGTATATTCTTCTTTGCCCGTACCCATACCTTGTTTCTATGACTGCATATATATATGTGCAAGCTCACTGTTGACGACCCTAGATTAGTAGCCTTGGATCATCTTCTTCCTTTTATTATTTTCCTGTTTGCTGATTATGTTTTCATTGGTTCTTGATTAAGTTAGACTGAACATCTTAGGTAGCTCAGATGGCTAATTTTGGCAGTTATTTGGGTTTGAGGTGTGCTGGATCAAGCATTCAATTTGATCTCATCCCTCCAATGGTATGGCTAATTTTGGCAGTTATTTGGGTTTGAGGTGTGCTGGATCAAGCATTCAATTTGATCTCATCCCTCCAATGGTGTGAGATTACATCTCGCTCCGTTCATGGAGCTGGATTGCGAAATAATTCAAAAGGGGTTTTAGCCACTATATTTTTCTGAAATTCTCCAATGGTGTGAGATTACATTTTTTTGAACCACTATATTTTTCTTTATCTTCGCTTTTAACTATGTTTGTGTTTAGCAGTTTTAGCCACCCTGCTTCAAATATGCTTTTATTAAATCCAAACCCCTTAACAATATCAAAATTATTTTAAAAAAATTAACAAAACTTTAACGGGAGTTATCTTCAACACCCTCAAACGCCGAACAATTCTAAAATTGGGGAGAATAGAGGCTGAAATCAAGAAGAGGTTAATTGAGCGTAAATCTTCAATTATTGATCGCATCCAACATCTTACAAAATAGTGCCCGAGTTGAGTTCTTGGAACTTTATTGTTAGTTATCTACAAAAAGATTGAACCAACGCTCAATTCAAGATCTATATCTTGCAAAATGTTAGATGCTCAATTCAAGATCTATATCTTGCAAAATGTTAGATGCCATCAATGATCGAAGATTTACGCTTGATCATCTTGATTTTCAACCCTTTTTCTCTCTCGAATTTTTGAATCCTTTTTTATTTGGGGTATTGAAGTTAACTTACGTTAAGTTTTGTTAGTTTTTTCTTAACAATTTGAATGTCATTAATGGGTTTGGATTTAATAAATGAATATTTAAAACAGGATGGCTAAAATTGTTATATACTCCCTCCCTCCGTCCCACCGATTTTAAGAAAACTTTCCATTTTGGGCGTCCCACTAATCTTAAGAATTTCCAAAATGGAAAGTTTATATTACTTTTATATTAAATGAGACCCACTTGTCATACTCACAACAATAATCTCATCACTATTCCCTCCACTCATTCTCTCTCCTATTTAATTTTTCACACTCACAACACTTCTTCCACTCATTCTCTCTCCTAATACTATAATAATATTCCTTAATTCCCACACCAAATGAAAAATTCCTAAGATGGCTGGGACGGAGGGAGTATATATATGCGTGGTTATAACGAAAAATAGGGTGGTTAAGAAGGTCGATAACTAATTTGGCCGTAGTGGAGCGGACCTAATGTTATGGAAGGGATAAGAGTTTGGTTAAACGAATATACGCATTTTGTTTCTACTTACTTGTTTCAATTCTCAACCACCTAAATCTTTTTCTTCCTAGAATAGTGGAACCTCTCAAATCCAACTTGAAAGACTTATCCCAATTTTCATCATGTGCTTCTTTCACAAGTTAATCGAATAGAGACCCATTTCAAAATTTGGCGTTTTTATCATGATTAACTTTTATTTTACTTTAAGACGGGAGAAACGAGTAATATATTTTCACTTTTTCAATCAATATATAATCTTAATTTGACTTGTATAGAAGTAATCCTACTTTCATCGAACCAATCCCCGTTACAAATTAGGGTATTCTAATGAATTGCAAATGGGGAAACATTTTTTTACAAGATTAACTTCCATTGTTTTGCTATTTTCAACAATCCACTTTGAAAGAATAAGTAATAAAAATGAGTAAGAAAATATGTAAATTCCATCAAACATTTAATTTAATTTAATTTAATTTAATTTAATTTAATTTATCATATCTACTTAAATGAAGCAATGGAAAAGTTAAAGTATAAAAGTAGGGGTTCCAAAAATCCATATTGCCAAACTTTAATTGGTGACCACTAAAATGCCTCTAACCCTTGAGCCACGCAAAGCAAACTGTACCATTTAGCTTACTTACAAAGAAATCACACGTGGCCCAATCAAATTCCAACCTTACCAAACACGTGACACGTTAACAAACTCAATACTTAAACACACACACATCACTAGCCCCAACCCCAAAAGTGCGTACCATACTTTTCTTTCTCAAAACAAACACCAAAACAACCACAGTGTTTTTGATTTCTTGAAGAAAATGGCAGCAAAGATGACATTATCTGAGATGAAGATCCCCATTGAAGCCCTTTACCAAGATGACTTATACGTTGATGACATCTCCGTTGATGACTCCTCGTCTTGGGAAGTCGTCGATCACTCCGACGACGACTCCGACAAGTTTTCTTTCCATTCCAGTCTCGACAACGACGATGATGTTCATCTTGATGCTGAGATCGAAGAGGAGGTGGTTTCTCCGGTTGTATTGCCTGATTCGGATGTTTTTATGGAGACGTTGATGGAACAGATCGATCTGCAGCGGCTGTATGTTGTTCAGCCGGAGGTTTTGGTGGATTACGCTGATGAGATCGGCGGTGGAGATTACTATGATGACGTCGATGAGGATGACGATGACGAGTATGATTTGGATGATGAATTGGTGCCAAATTGGGTGAATAATCGGTTTGAGAGGCAGAGGATGAGGAAATTGGGGAAAAGGGAGTTCTCGAAGATGAAGAATTCCAAGAGGCTGTCGCTAATGCATAATCGGCCAGGTTGCTTTCATGGAAAGCATGGATTGGGATTGAAGCACAGCCTTATGTAGCCGGCCGGCGATTACACTGAGGTAAAATTTAGGGATTGCAATTGGGGAATTAAAACTGATCATGAAACTTGTCTTGATTGGATTCTGTATAGTGGTAGTTGGGGTTTAGGGTTATGGTGTTGAATTTGGAGACGATTTGCGTAGTTCAATTTATTGATATGGATCTCTGCTCTGTCTATATAGATTTACCTAATTACAATTCAAGTTTCAATTCAAGTTGTCACAATTTGGTGCTTGGTTGAATTCATATATTGGATTGAAAATGTCTAGGGTTTATATGTTTGATTCTAAGTTCCTTGTAGTTAACTTTGAGAATTGAAAAGATGGATATCAAATTCTTGTTCATAATTATGATCAAGAACAAGAATGGAAGGGGGTTGAAATTGTTAAGGAACTAGACTCCTAATCATTGTGTATATCTAGTTTTCTTATTCTTTAGTTTCCTATTTGTATTTAGATTTCTAATTGTCTAAAGTAGAATATGGTTAAGATTCTCTTTGCTTACTCTCCAAGCTAGTCTTGTATATAAACCCTATTGTGAATATAATTCAACTAGGCTTTCATACCCCAAAGTATTTGTCTTCTGTTCTCTTACAGAAATGGATGGATCATGTTGTTTTTTCTACTCCCTCTGTCCTATAATGATAGTATCATTTGACTATTCAAACATTTTAATAACCTATTTTCATTTTCATTATTAACCTTAATAATAAGGTTTAGTTATTTCTTCATTGCTCCCTCTTCTTCCTTGGTTGACTCTCATCCTCTTAAGTTCTCTTTTTCTTTGGTTGGTAATTTTGAAAGTTCAATGTTTTGAACTTAATTAATTTTGGAAATGAAACTATATTTTTGGAACAAATTGTTGGTTGATTATGATGGAAATTTGGGATTGGATTTCATATTTTTTGTAATTTTGGAAGTTCTCATTTTCTGGTTCCTACTTTCCTTTTTTTGAAGATTTCAAGCAATCAATTTAGAAATCCGCCCAAAACTATCCTCTTACTTTTGCAGGTATGAAAAGCTCAGTTTGTTTGGAGGAAAATATTTTTTTTCATTTTTCAGTGTTTGGTCAAGCACCTGATGAAAATGGTGGAAAAAATATTTTTTCCCATTTTTTTTTGAAAGTAAAATGACTTACGGATTTCTCCTTCCAAAACATTTTAATTTTTCATAATTTTTTCCGAAAAATCATTTTTTGAAAGTTGTTTCACGCGAAGCATAAGAAGTCTAAGTCTGAATCTCTAGCCTGTGATTAGGGCTGTAAACGAACTAGACGTGTCCAAACGGTTATAACCGCCGGTTAACGGTTACAACCGTCGGTTAAAAAAATCGTTAAAGCTTAATCGTAACCTAACCGTTAAGCGTGTACTAACGGTTACGGTTATCTGGTTTGTTATAATCGATTAACACGGTTAATTCGGTTAAAACGGTTAACTAAAGCCTTTTTTTCTCTTTCAGATTAGTCCTTTTAACGAAATTTTTAACAGTTTTTGTTAACCTTTGTTAAAAAACTAACTGAAAATCTTTAAAAAATTGTCTGAAATTTTAAAAAACTAACTGAAATTATGAAAAACTAACTGAAAACGTTAAAAAAATGACTGAAATTCTAAAAAACTAACTGAAATTCTGAAAAACTAACTAAAAATGTTGAATTTGGCCGGTTAATCCGGTTATAACCGCTGGTTAGCTGATTTGAAAATTCTCTAACCTTAACCGAACCGGTTAACCGCCGGTTTCGGTTAAGCCGGTTACGTTTAAACCGGTTAACGGTTTTGACCGGTTAAAAACTGCCGATTAGCCGGTCCCGGTTAGATTTTGGACACGACTAAAATGAGCCGAGCTGAGCCGAGCTTTTGATGGTTCGAGCTCGAGCTCGTTAACTTTTAAATGAGCTCGAGCTTTTCTCGAGCTCGAGCTCGAGCCCAGAATGCCTATTCGAGCTCAGCTCGAATCAAGTTTCGAGCTTTTCGCGAGCTGGCTCGCGAGCTTTTCACGAGCTGCTCGAACTCGAGTATTAACGAGCTCGAGCTTCGACTTATTTTTTGAAAAAAATCTGAAATTAAACGAGCTTTATCGAGCCCTAATTCGAGTTGTAATCGAACTCGAGCCTAAACGAGCTTATATATATATATATACTAAAATTCATTCGAGCTTTTAACGAGCCGAGTCCGAGTCGAGCTCAAACGAGTCGATCTCGAACATACGAGTCGAACATGAGCCGAGCTCGAAAAAATGACGAGCTTAAAAATCGGTTAGAGCTCGAGCTCGAGTTCAACTCGAGGCCATTCGAACTCGAGCTTTTTTCGAGCCGAGCTCGAGCCAACTCGTTTCGTGTAACAGCCCCACCTGTGATCACATCCATCCAGGAGAGGATCAACTGTGATCGACTAGACCAATCATGCATGGGTTTGGGCTTATTAATTGAGGAGAGGTGTCTTGAAGTGGTAGTTGATCGATCACAAGAGAAGATTATGAGAGAAATTAAGGATTAATTAGCGATTTGGTTTCTAACAAAAAGAGAGAGGAATAATTAGTGGTCATTGCGTTACTTGCGTTTGCTCAATAGGAGCTACTACTGGGGGGTGATGGTGGGATGAGGGAAGAGAACATGTGATGACGTATTTTAAGTACAAAGGTTAAAACTGTTAAAAAAAATATGAGCGATTAAAAGCAAAAATAAATTAAAATACAGTGGTTAAATGAGTGTTTGATTTTAACAAAAAAATAGATGTTGTGAATATAAAAATTAAAGTATAATAGAGAGTTGGGCAGGAGGAAAAGAGGGAGTATCCGAGAAGAGTAAGGCTATTCCTTGAAAATACATACCGCTCATGTACATGTAGTCTCTCCTTCCAGATAGCTCCTACTGAGACCCAGTAATTGAAGATAGAGACTACATTGGGCTGAGATAAAAATCTCATTGGGCTGCCTAGGGCCTGCTAACACAGAAAAGACAGGACTACATTTTTGCTAAGCCTAGCTGGTTTTTATCCATTACACTTTTGAGTCTTAAATTTTAGTTCAACATATAATGTCGTTTTAGGTTAAATTCTCAATTTATCCCAATATTATTGAAACTTGTTACATTACATTAATTATATTCATTGTGTGAGATTATGTATGAGAGAGAATAATTAATATATTTGATATTATAATTAATAAAGTTGTTGTATTAATTGTATTTCTTAAGAATTGTGTAAACCTTTGCAATAACATTTATTTTAAAATAGATAAAATATAATGATAAAAGTGAAATATACTCAAAAATACAATGATTGAAAATAAAGTTTTGCCCTAAGCTTTCGCTATATTGGCATCGACAATTTTGATGTCCCATACTCCCATGAAATAGAGACTTAAATTAATTGTGATTAATTATTGCAAATTGGGTTATGTTTTGTTGAGACCAATTATTTGTTACCCTTCGTTTAATAATAATTGTCCATTTTAATAATATTTTAATAAAAATTTATGGGACATATTTGAAATATCAATTTTAATTAATATTAATAGTAAAATAGATAAGTGTGTGTACTCTGATTATTGTCACTATATATTCAGTATAAAGTCAAATTTCACCCTCAGTGATGAGTATCGGGGTTTTGATATCTCTCATCGGCGTCATCACTACGTGGTGTGAGATATTGTAAAAATATAATAACTTTTGAAATAAATAAACCTTTTATAAAATAAGTTTCTTTTTAAACAAGGACTGTTATTTTGAAACAAATTAGGGGTGAGCACGGATCGGTTTGGATCGGTTTTAGGATAAAACCGACACCAAACCAATAACTATCGGTTTTATGTAAATCGAAACCATTAACTTCGGTTTCTTAATGGTTCGGTGTATTCGGTTTCGATGTGATATCGGTTTGGTTCGGTGTCTTAATGGATTGTTGGGCTTTAATGGACCTTGTTTGGGCATCAAGTTATTTTGTTGGGCTTTGTTGGGCTAAGCATATGAACCAGCCCATATAAATGAGATTTTGACATTCAGTTCGGTTATCGGTTCGGTTCGTATCAATCCCGATCTCATCGAGAACTTGGCGAACGAGCTCTTCTGTTTCTTCCTCTTCCTCATCCCCTTCCAATGCATCATCAATAGCATCTCCCATAACTTCAGACACCATTTCCATTTTCTCATTCTGCATCTCAAACTCTTGCATAATTTTCTGCAGTGATGGCAAGTTCATCTGTCTATTCATCTGCCCCATAGCCTTTGTGACACCTTTCATTGCCTCCCCCATTGCTTGTGTCGACTTCAATGTCTGAACGAACATTCAGCGAAAAGAAATGAAGCAAAATATTAGCACTACAGCAAAAAGAAGCAAAAATTCTTTATTCTCAAACTTAAAACCATAACAGATGACAATTATTGAAAGAATAATATAACATAAGGAAGAAGAGACAGTATAAGAATGGTCATTACTCAACAGGACTACATACCATATCAGATTAATAGATTTATAACAAAAACCTTGGCTTCAAATATTTTTTTTTAATTTTTTTTTTTGCTTTTCTTGACCACAGCGAGTATGACTTGAAATAATTTATTTATTTTTTTGCTTTTCTCGTATGACCACAGCGAGGATGACTTGAAATAATATTTCACTCCATAAGGAAAATAAAAGGAAGAAAATAAATATATATAGTATAGATAAAACGACGTAGTTTTGGCTTATCGGTTCGGTTCGGTTTCTTATCGGTTTTTAAACTTTTAAAACCTAAACCAAACCGAAATTTTCGGTTTCTAAACTTTTAAAACCTAAACCAAACCAAATGGCTCGGTTTCGGTTTTATTGGATTCGGTTTTTCGGTGTTAATGGTGTTAACGGTGTTAACGGTTTTTTTTCTCACCCCTAAAACAAATAAATGGAGAATATTTGAGTTAGGGGTGTTCACGATTTTATCGAAACTGGATCAGATCAATAAAATTGGGCCAGACCAATACATATAGTTTGGTTTTGGATTCAAAATTTTCTAGAATTGGTTCTAAGGAATTTTAATTTCGGTTTGGACCAGATCGAACCAATTGTATACTCCCTTCGCTACACCTCAAATCGCACTAGCGTTTTTAGCATGGTGATTAAGGAAAAGTGACATAGGAGAGAGGTGTTGAGGATAAAATTAAAGTAGGCAAAAAATAAGTGAGAGAAATAGTAAGTTGATTGATGTTTGTAAGTATAACAGTAAATTATGAGAGAGAATGAGTGAGAAAAATATTGAAAATTATCTGTCATTTTGGACAGTCCAATTTGAAATGAGACGGATTAAAAAGAAAATAAATCCAATTTGAAGAAACAGAGGAAATGTGTTATATAATTTATTATTTTATACATATACACATTATATAGTATATATCAATTATTAAATAAAGAATCCCAAAATATAAGGTTAAACAACCCCACCCCACCCCCATCCACCCCAACCAATCACCTACTCATCTGTAAGTAACAGTTTAATTCCAATTAACACTAATAACTGTAACCTTAACAGCCTAACCTTATTAAGGATATTAAGGATTTTCTAATTTCACATGGTATCAGAGTTACAAAGATTCATAGCCTAAACCCTTTCAAAAATTCGGCAGCCCCTCCCCTCTATCCCTTTGGCCGGCTCCCCCTCCTCCACCAATACCCTCCCCACCACCGCCTTCACCGCCCAAGCCCGCCCATTACCCACCCATAACTCCTACCATACTTCCAATCCTTCTCCTTCCTCCCATAGACCCTCACCCTTCCCCTACAAGGGCAAGTGCCAATATTGTAGCACCATTGGTCATATCCTTTCCCAATGTCGTCAATTCAAACGTGACCACCCCACCGTAAATTGCTCCTCTCAACCTCGCCAATACCGAAACCCAAACCCCATCCACCAAAAACCCCAAGCCCACTCGGCAGCCCACCATACTCCCTCTCCCCCTCCCTCCTGGTTTATTGATAGCGGTGCCACTAACCACATCACTAATGACCTCTCCAACCTAGCCTTACACACACCCTACAATGGCAGTAACGACGTCATTATCGGAGATGGCTCCTCTCTTCCTATCTCTAACATAGGTTCATTCTCTCTCTCCACATCCTCTCCCCCTCTTCTTTTCAATCATGTCTTACATGTTTCTCTTATCACTCGTAACATTTTCTCTGTATCTCAATTTTGTCGTGACAATAATGCCATTATTGAATTCTCACACTCGTCTTTTCTCATTAAAGACAAAGCTACGAGCCAAACCCTTATCCACAGAGACCTTGAGGATGGCGTCTACATTTGGCTCCCTCCGCCCATTCAAGCGTCATCTCTTCGCAATTGTGGCATCATAGATTAGGCCATCCCGCTCCCCCTATTCTTAGTCTACTACGTAGCAAATTCCATTTATCTATTTCCTCTAGCTCATTTCCGTGTAATTCTTGTTTCATTAACAAAAGCCACAAACTACCATTTGCATCCTCTTCTCTAATTTCACATGCTCCTCTAGATCTTATATTTTCTGATGTATGGACTTCTCTTGTTTATTCCCTTGACAAATTTAAATACTATGTCATCTTTGTCGACCACTTCACCAAATACATTTGGTTCTACCCCCTAAAACACAAATCTGACACCTACAACACATTCCTTCGTTTCAAAACACTAGTCGAAAAATACTTCCAACGTCCTATCATCCAAGTCTACTCTGATAATGGGGGTGAATACCTCAAACTCACACCCACTCTCGCTCAAAACGGTATCACTCATCTCACCACTCCACCTCACACTCCTGGACATAATGGGTATGCCGAACGTCGTCACCGTCACATTGTTAAAACGGGTCTCACCCTTCTCTCCCATGCCAACCTACCCCTCACCTTTTGGCCCTATGCTCTCACCACTGCCACCTATCTCATAAATAGAATGCCTACCCCCACCCTCAACAGTGATTCCCCCTACCTTCGCCTATTCCATTTCCCTCCAAACTACACCAAATTACGAAGCTTTGGTTGTCTTTGTTATCCTTGGCTTCGCCCTTATACCCCCCACAAGCTAGCCCCTAAATCCATTCCATGTATCTTTGTTGGTTACTCACCCACGCAAAGTGCGTATTACTGCCTTGACCCCACCTCCCATCGAGTCTACACCTCCCGCCATGTCCATTTGTTGAAAACACATTTCCCTACACCTCCCTCACCTCCATTCCCCCTATTGCTTCCGCTCCCCATCCCTCCGATTGGCACACTCTATTTCTCCCTGTCCTAAACACTACACCCTCCATTCAACCACCACCCAATCTCCCCACCCCACCCCGCCCCCTACCCACCCCCTCTCAAACCCTCCCTCCCCTAACCATCCATCACCCTCCAGCCAGCGCGAAACAACCCACGCTGAACCAGAAAACCCGCGTGATCCCCCCGGTTCGTGCGACGCCCTCCCTCCTTCGAACTTCGCGTGATCGCCCCCTCTCCCGCGCGATCGCCCCCACACCCAGCAGCTCCATCCCCCCTCCTACCCGTACCATCACCACCCGACTGTCCCATGGTATCACCAAACCCAACCCCAAATACGCCAACCTATCCCTACTCCCCTCACTCACAATCCTTCCCACCACCACCAAACAAGCTCTATCTATCCCACACTGGCGTAACGCCATGATTGAGGAATTTCAGGCTCTCACTCGAAATAAAATCTGGAATTTAGTTCCCCCTGCCACAGCCCACAACATTGTCGGGTGCAAATGGGTCTTTCGCATCAAGTACAACCCTGACAACACAATTCAGAAATACAAGGCTCGGCTTGTAGCCAAGGGCTTTCACCAACAACCCGATGTTGATTACACCGAAACCTTCAGTCCTGTTGTCAAACCCGCTATAGTCAGGCTCCTTCTCTCACTTGCCACAACCAACCGCTGGCCTCTTCGCCAGCTTGATGTCAACAACGCCTTTCTACAAGGTTCACTCTCGAAATCTGTGTTTATGACACAACCCCCCGGCTTTGAGCACTCCACTAACCCCTCTCATGTATGCCATCTCTCCAAAGCCATCTATGGTCTCAAGCAAGTTCCTCGTGCTCGGTTCCAAGAACTCAAAACCTACCTCACCACATATGGCTTTCACCCCTCCTTAGTCGATCCCTTCCTATTTATACTCAACAAAACACCAACCCCTATCTTTCTTTTGGTTTATGTTGATGACATCATTGTCACCGGGCCGTCACCCTCGCTCCTTCAGTCATTCATCACTAGCTTGTCCAATCGTTTCTCTCTCAAGGATCTCGGTCCGCTATCATATTTTCTGGGCGTTGAGGTTGTCACCAACAAAAATGGTATCCTCCTCTCCCAAAAAAATACATCCATGATCTTCTCACCCGTCACAACATGATTGACTGTAAACCGCTCCCCACCCCTATGGTCACATCACCACCCCTTGTGAAATCCACTACCACTCCCGCTGTTGAACGCACTTCCTATCATGCTATTGTTGGTGGTCTTCAATACTTGTCCTTCACTCGCCCTGACATTGCCTTCTCCGTGAACAAGCTTTCACAGTTCATGCAGAATCCCCAATCATCTAACTGGGTTGCTCTCAAGCGGCTCCTCCGCTACCTTCATGGCACTATGCACTTGGGTCTCCATATTTACTCTACGTCTCCCCCCTCTCTTCATGCCTTTTGTGATGCAGATTGGGCTGGTGACAAAGATGACTTTGTATCCACCTCTGGTTTCTTTGTTTACCTCGGCCGTAACCCTGTTACTTGGTCCTCCCGCAAGCAACGTGCTCTTGCCCGCTCCACCACTGAGGTCGAGTTTCATGCCATTGCTGACACAGCTGCTGAGATTACTTGGGTTCGAAACCTGCTTATTGAGCTCGGTATTTCCCTTACTTCTCTGCCGGTTATATATTCTGACAACCTTGGTGCCACAACTTATTCTGCAAACCCGGTTTTTCACTCTCGAATGAAACATGTGGCTCTCTCCGTGTGCAGCACATTTCTGGTAATGACCAACTTGCTGATGTTCTGACAAAACCACTATCTCGTATACGCTTCGATCAACTCATTTCAAACATTAGTCTTCTCCAAGGATAGTCCATCTTGCGGGGGCATATTAAGGTTTCACAACCTAACCCATCCTATTCTCCTTATTCTTCAATTTCCTCTATCCATTCGATTTGAATTGTAGTGTGTTTCATGTTTAATCATCAAAAGTTATTTTTTTTCAGAATGGAAAATCGAAACTTTAACATTTTTAGAATCGAACAGAAATGGGTCAATGTAATTAGAATCGATGTATCAGTTCTTAAAAGTATTGATCGGATTCTGGTTCTAGTTTTTTATAAATCTTAAAATTGTTTCGATCCCGATTTTATGATATACTAGGTGATAACTTGTACTTCGCACGGATATCATTCTGCTATTTTGTTGTTTATTTTGCTGTTGATAATTTTTACTTTATACACTTTCGATTCTAGTTTTAGGCAAATGATTCACTATTAATAGAATATACACCCGTGTTTGGCATGGATACAATTTACTTTAGAAAGACAATTGTTTTATTTAGGGTGAGTTTGGCAATGTGTTTTTGAGGCCCAAACGTGCGTTCTATAGCAAACTCAACGCAAAACCGTGTTTGGGGGAGAATTTTGCGTTCGCGTTCGAAGGCTTCTGACCGCAAAATTATGCGTTTCCAAGAGTCTTCTCTACACCTGCTTTTTCTATAATCACTTTCAAGAAAATCTGTTTCAAAAATTGAATATTTTATTTGCCTTTTTACATAGCTCGACTCACGTCCACTTTCACATTCATCCTTCCGTAAAACTCTTTCAAACATGATATTTTTCTTTCAAATATCAACACTAGTTCTACAGGTAAGTTTCTTCTCAATTTTTTTGTTTAATGATCATAAATAGTATAATTTATGCCTAGAGCATGTTGAGTATAAGTGAATTTGTTATAGTGTATACTGAACCCCTGTTTTATGAACAACCTGTGTTTAATTACACTAGGAAAGAGAAGCGTGTTCAATTTACATCTGGTCTACTTTCTGATCATGTGGCATGCTAATTTTGCTTGTATTTGGGACATCAAAATATTAGCAAGATGTTATTGGTGTAATGTATGAATATTAGAAGAATGTAGAACATTTTGTTAATGCATTTTAGGTGTTTGTGTTTATGTCTGACTCAATGCATTCTTTTCATTTGGCTCTTTTTGGAAATTAGACTTACAAATTTCAATTCAAGGACATAACAAGGCCCTCGTGTCCAACCAAATTACTCAGCTCCTATGTGTTCAATTATCTATTCGGACGAAAACTATTGAGATAAACAATAGAAGCACGACCATCAAGCATCAACTCAACTAATGTTACCCCAGTGGCTCGACCATTTAGTATTCCTTAACAACTATGCTTGTCGCCACATTACACCCTATCACCACTGGAACTTCACTTAATAAGCAAGCTTGATCTGATTTCACTCTTGCTTCCCCTTGATGCCTTGGCACTATCTTTGCAACAGAACTACTCAATATTCTTTGATGGGTAAAGAGAGTGATCAAAGTATATTATTTGAATATTGATTGAATCAAATTACTCCTTTACATTGTCTCTTCCATCTCATGAAATATTTTGCTTATATGTTGCATTCACCATCTTTTTGTTGTAAGATTTTTTTTGTTCCACCCTCCCCCAAAACCAATTTTGATGTGTTGATTCAATAATGTTGTTGTTTTAGCTTCTCATCTCTTTGAACTTGTAAAGATGATTAGATGTGATGAGTGGAATGCAGTCATGATTTATGTAGTATTAGGTTGATTGGCAACTTGAAGTTTTTCTATTTGTTGATTGGTTTTACCTTTATCCTTTACCCTTTAATTTTTTGAAATCTTTAATAGAATAATCTGTGAACTCCCGATAGCATTCACAATGCACATTGGATCAAGCACAAAGCAACTCTTTCTTGAAAGACTTTTGGGCAGCAAGAATGTTTGAGGATTGTTAAGGCTATTGAAAGTGACTGGCTGAGAAGAGAGCAGCAGTTGAGAAAGAAAACATTAAAGTGATGGCATAGACATTGGCCTTGGTTTGGGCTTCATTATAGTTTCAGCTTGTCATTCAAATTGATTATGTGTAAATACAAATTTGTTGTTTAGATCATTTGGTTGTTCAACTTCATTGTAGTTTCAGCAGATGACAAAATTTGTTGTTCAGACAAAATGTGCTTATGATTTGAAATGTATAAAGGGCATTTTAGATATTTTCTATATTGAATCACTTATATTGTGTTGTAGCCAAACATATTTTAAAATCACTTTTTGTATAAACGCACTTTTGAGAACTGTAAGTCAAACACAAAACTTGAGTTATGAAAAATCACTTATACCAGAATTAATTATATAAAAATCATTTATGAATAATCAGAAGTAGTGCCAAACCCACCCTTAGTTTACTAATACTACTTTTATTAAAGGGAAAATTACCGTTGAGTCCTTCACCCCAAGTAAAAAGATCAATTTAGACAAGGATTTTGAAATTTAACCAATTGGTCCGGCATCATAATCATAATTCCACCTAGTCCTTCACCCAAACTACCCCTTACCCAAAAATAAAAAAGCATCCTCTCTCTCTCTCTCTCTCTCTCTCTCTCTCTCTCTCTCTCTCTCTCTCTCTTCTCTCACTTTCTCTTTCTACCATCCCTTTCGGCGACCCTTCCCCTTCCCCTCCGGCGATCCTTCCCTCCCCTCCAGTTAGTTTGGCATATGGAGTGATGTGCTTCGACGAAAGGATTGTCATGGACTTATATTTTAATCTATATGCAGTTTTATTTTATACAGTATGTCACGACCCTAAGTCTGGATACTATTTTGGCCACGTGTTGAGCACGTGGAAGTGGGGTGTATTGCCCCTTATATTAATCACTATATGAAATTGTGAATGGTTATGTGTTTATGTGGATAATTTGACAATTTAGATGTTATTAAATTAATTTTAATAATATATTGTCTAAAAGGATAAATGAGATATTTTGTGGGAAAGTGATAATGTTTGAATTTTGAAATAAAAGCTTTATAAAAAGTTTAAGGAGCTTTAGTGTAAATATGAAATTAAGGTGGTTGATTGTAATAACTTGAATCTTGGAGGAGCTAAAGTGTAACTTGGATATATAAATATCCAAGTTATTTCTCCAGAAGGATTATTTTCCTTCTGTTTCTTTCTACGTTCTTCTCCTTCGTTCCAGAAGGTACTAACCTAGAATTACCTTCCTAAAATCCTAACAAATCAACCGTTGATCCGTTTTTAATTCGGACTACATATTATCGCTCAGGGAAGCGAGGGGATCATTTAGAGCCGATCAAATCTTCTTTTTATTTTGGCCTATTTTGGTAAGTTATTATGATTTCTTCCTTTAACTGTTCATAGTATATATAAAAACGATATTATGATGATATGATATGGTTTTGATAATTTTATCCAAGTTATTTGGCCTTTAAAATGATGAAAAAATGGGTTGGAAATAACTATGATGAAAGGATTGAAGAACATGGTTTGAGTTGATTTGAAACATGTTATAGATGTGTTATATAGCATGGAGGGAGTGTGTTTATGTGTTTGGAACCTGGTTCTGATGTTTAAAACTGGGTAAAGTTGGGTTTGAAATGAAAAGAAAATGATATGGGTTGTATTGGAACACCTTCATGTATTGGCCTTAGAAGGTGGTTTAAAAGTGTTAGAGTTATTGTGTATATATGTTTATATGGCATAGAGGGAGTATATGTAGGGTTTAGAACTCACTATACTGATGTTTGATGTTAATTATGGCACTTTGTAGTGGCTCAACTGCGAAGTGGTAGTTGTTTATTATTGCTGATGTTGTGCAGCACCAAACAGGAGTTTCTGGTGTTGGGCACGACTCGTGCCCGGAAGCACGAGTTGTGACCATGGCCTATGAAGTCGTGCGACACTCGTGACCTTCAGGGTTACATTCGTGAAGGGTAGTCGTGAGAATTGGACCAGTCGTGCAGGGGTTGGGCACGACTCGTGCCACTCATCATGACTCATGCCCAGGACAGGTTTCTGGGGCTGACTTTGCAAGTTGTGGACCTAATCAAATGAGTATAGATTTAGTCCCTCTTTAACTACGCTTCTAGTACAACTTTAGTACTACACAATGGAACTTTAAATGGTCCAATTTGATATTGGGAAAGACTTTAAATATTGTCTTAAAAAGGGTTGAAAGGCAATTGTTAAACTTGAACCAAAGTTAGTAAAACTTGGTATTTGAATATGGAACCTTTATAGAAGGTGTTTAATATTGTATTATGAACGCGTAGGGCTACTTGTATGTCATTGTACCTCTACGTGGTTACATGTATATGGTTATTGGGTTATTTAGTGAATTAAAGAAATGTTGCACTACCTCATTGGTTTGGACAGGAGTATCAATACTCTGTTACTGGATTATAGATTGTGTAATGAAAATGTAGGGCTCATATGTGGTACATGATGCCTTACGTGATTATACTTACATGTTTGTTGGGTCAAATAATGTGTAAAATGTGTATTACACTATTTGCTTGGTTGGAACCTTTATAGGAAGTGTTCAACCTTAGGACATGAATGTGTAGGGCTACTTATATTATATTGTACACCTACGTGGTTACCTATATGTGGTTATTGGTTTGAATAGTGCGTGAAATATATGTTGCACTACTTCATTGGGTTGAGCATGGATATGTAGGGATTATATGTAATTCATTGTGCCCATATGTGATTGCATATTCATGATTGGTTGTGCACATAGTGTTTAAATACGTGTTGCACTGTTTCATTTGTTGAGCATGAGTATTAATACCATGTCATTGGATTGTTGTTATTCAATAGTGTTGAAATATATGTGCACTATTGTGATTGGTTTGACATGAGGAATAAGTACCATGTTATGTGTTGACGTCCCATGTGGTGGACTTATTTTCAAGTATCTGTTACGTGCTTGAATATGTTTATATCCGTTGATTATTCGGGGGTATAGGGAATACTATCACTTATAGGATGTGTTCCATAAGGTGTTTAGATTTCCTTATACCTTGGGTCGCTCCCCCTCTGTGGTTACAGACTGGGTTCAACTTCTATGGATATGTATCAACAGTTCATAGGATTGCTGATGTCTTATATGGTTCCCTAGAAAATGGGTCTTATAAAACGTGGATATGCACCTGCAGTTCACAAATGGGTGGAGTATTACTTCCACCGTTGTACTACATATTATTTAGCTGGAAAAGGTAAAAATGAGGTAACGAAATGTGTTTACCATTTTACCAATGTGACTGAGCAACCTGTTTATGTGTTGCATATTATCTGAGCAACCTGTTTATGTGTTGCATATTGTATGGCATATTGTTGCATACATAATAACTATTGAGATTTATTCTCACCCCTTCTCCCTTTACTATTTTAGTTTCAGCTGAGACAGGTGGACCATACCGGTGAGACCGGGAAGGAGTTTGGATCCTATTTTGGGTTGTCAGGATATGTATATACTTGTATGGGAGTTGGGGTTAGTTGTGATTATTTTATACTGGAAAACTGTTATAAAACATTTTCGATATATTATGTTGTAAATAAACCTGGGGGTTGATTTTGTTTCAAAGTTGGTTTGTGTAAGCATGTATATTGTAGTGTTTGTAACTTAACCAGGTTATGTTTTAAAGCATGGTTTTATATCACCTCCGGATAGAAAAGTTATGTCAAAATTTTTATTTTTTAAAGTGTATATTTTACTTTTAAAGTAAAGTAAATAAAAGAAAAAGAAAGTGTTTTTTTAGGTGATTTGGGACCCTCCATCCTGGGACACGTTTTTATAGGTTCCTGGAGTTGGGAGGCCCCCACAGTTGGTATCAGAGCCCAGGTTAGAAGTCAAGGGTGGATGTCTAGCCTAAGGGGGAGTGTGTGATATCTGACGCCGAGTGTTTAATGCAGGAATTTGTTCAATGGCGGGAAATGGTGATGACCAACAAAGGGATCACGAAAATGTGAATAATATGGGAAGAGGAGGAGACCCGAATACAGAAATGATGAAAATGTTCAGGATTTTTCTACAGAACATGGCAGCTCAGGGACAAGCTCAACAGCAACCTGAGGTACGACCAAAACCTGGGATAGAGGATTTTGTAAGGATGAATCCACCAAGTTTTAAAGGAAATTCGAATTCGGGAAAAGCAGAAAATTGGTTAGAAGCAATGAATAAAAATTTTGAGGCTATAGGCATTCCTGATGAAGAAAAGGTTAGGTGTGCTGTTTTCAAGCTGGAAGGTCCAGCGGATCATTGGTGGCAAGGTTTGCAGGAAAATTGGGAGCGGGATCATACGCCCCAAACTTGGGATAATTTTACTCGGGAGTTCAAGAATTATTTTATCTTAATGGTTACCCGAGATAAGAAGGAGGTGGAGTTTTTACGTCTAAAGCAGAGAATCATTACGGTAGCTCAGTATTCGACAAGATTCACGGAATTGGCTCAGTATTGTCCTCACTTGGTACCCCATGAAGGGAGGAGAGTTTCTCGGTTTATAAAAGGTTTGAGGCACGCGTTTAGGAAACGATTAGTGACTTATGCCTTTGCGGATTATCAGACCACTTTGGATAGGGTGTATAAGATCAAGGAGGACCTTGAGAAGCACCAAAGAGGATCAGAAAGTGGGGAAAGCAAGCCAAAGTATCAGGGATAAGGCTCCAGTATGATCAGAGGGCAGCCCAGTTCTTCAGTTTCTGGAAGTGTTCGAGGGATACAGATCGCAGCTTCTACGGCTCAGCCAATATCTAGTCAACATAGTATGGTTTGTAATTTTTGCCAGCGGATTGGACATACGAAAGAGACGTGTTGGAGAAAACAAGGGAAATGTATGAATTGTGGGGAAATGGGGCATTTCAGAAAAGATTGTCCTAGAGCTAGAGTTCGTCGAGGACAGACATCAGGCAGTGGCCAACAAAAAGGTGGTACAAAGAGAGACACTGTGAGCACCCCAACCCGGGACCTAACGCGTGTCCCGAGCTTGAGAAGCCCAAACTAAGAAATCCCATCTTAATTTTTAAAAACTTTTATTTCCCTTTAAAAGAAAACCAATCCTCCAACTGCCAAAATAAATCAACTAATAATATCTCCACTTGGAAGAAGTTCAACAACAACTTCAATAAACTATAATCTGATTAATTACATCGAAAACCCACAAATAATTTTGGTTTACAAAAGAGTTTATATACAACTTCTAAAAAGAGTAATACTTAATAAACACTCCCAGACAACCAACTCATATACTTAACCTGACAAGTCCCAAAAGTAAAAGTCCAAACTCTTATCCCCGGCCTCACTGGTTCAGGTCACCTGTCTCAGCACAATCTAAAACAGTAAAAGGGAAGGGGTGAGAATAAATCTCAATAAGCTATTATGAATGCAGCAAGATGCCAAACAATATGCAACACATAGCATGGTCACACATAACACATTATGAAAGCGGTAAACACCTTACGTTACCTCATTTTACCTTTCCCGTCTGAACAATATGTCGTACAACGTGGGAGTAAAACTCCGCTCTTTGGTGAACTGCCCCCATGCACATTCACCGCTTATAGGACTCATACCCCAGAGATCCATATAAGGAAATAAGATACTTATATGACCCTTATTCAGAGTATCATATAATATCGCCGCTACCTGTAAAGCTTTTGGCTTAATACGAGCATTCCACCTAACTCCATAAAAATCGCATGACTGTAAGGCTTTTGGCTCAATACAGCTGCTAGCACTCCCACTCTGTGGCCACAGAGGGGCCGGTCACAGGTATGATGAACCTTCAATCACTTGTAGAACAAATCAATAATTGATTGAATTCCATTATACCCCCGAATTACATATAATATAAACATGTTCAAGCACATAATAGATACTTGAAATAAAATCCACCAAAGGGATAAGAATATAACAACATGGTAATGTATACTCATGCTAAATCAATACCATAGTGCAACATTCATTTAATACACTATACATAGTATCATCAATGAATATTAATCCAAGTAAGGTAACAATATGGCCAATAAATCCACAAATGGGATGACAGTGCAACCATACGATAAACATATCCACACTTGGGATAACCATGCAACCATATAATGAACATATCCACCCTTGGGATAACAAGTTAACAACATAGTATATAAATCCACACTTTGGATAATAATGAACCAATGTAATGACTGCACATTTCCAAACTAGCATGATAGTGTAACACACAGCTTCTATACTATTCAAACCACTCACCAAGGATATGGGGCAAGTAAGGCCACTATGTATCATAAACCATTCCTACATAGTCATTACATAACCTCAAATAGCCTTAATAAAAGTTCAAGATCTACTTCCCAAGTTTGAACTACTTTGGTGAAGTTACTAATCAAGCTTATCAACCATTTTCCGGACAATATTTAAACTACTTCCCCAAATCCATTTTGACCAAATAAGACGTCATGGTGTAGCCAAAGTATTCTACTTTAATCTAGGTTAAAGAGGATTCATTTTGGTTCTAGTTTGACTAGGTTTAAACAGGTCAAAAATTGGTTCAATGTCACCAGGCCAGGGCACGACTCGTGCCCCCTTGGACCCCTTCCAGAAATAGTCGTCCCTACAAGGGCACGACTCGTTATCCCACAGGGCACGACTCGTGCCTTATGGCACGACTCATGCCATTTCAGTCCCAAATCAATCAGAACGACTTAACCCCAAATTCACGAATCGTTTCCACGAGTTGGCCATGGGCACGACTCGTGCCAAGGGGCACGACTCGTGCCACGGTCAGATTCAGGTATTAGCAGCAGCTTTCAAACAATAATTCAAGAAAACCAAATCCCAAACCAAGCTTCCTCTATTTGTGAACATAAGAAGGTTTACTAACTTTCCTAATATCAGTATACACCATTTAAACCCCAAAGTAGCATCAACCTAGGCTACTCACAAATTGATTTCCTACTCTTTTCACCACCACATTTCAAGTTTACATTCATAATTTAATTTAACCCATTTTCCTTGCACCTTTTATCACCTTCATGAACAACAACAATTTTCCTAGGTCATTACTCCATTTCTCAACTTCAAGAAATTGCGCTAATCATCAACAACAATGATAATAACCTAATAACAAAACCAAGCATTTCATGAACTAGTTATGAAAGGAAGTCATAATACTTACATCATTAAGATATACTAAATTCTCTTCTACTTCTTTCTACCCAAATGAAGTATGTTCACAACATTTCCCAAATCAAAGTAAGATGGACATAACTACAAACAATAACTCCATAACACAACACTAACCATTTTCTTCACTTACTTTATTTTAAAAAATTGGCCAAAACCCAAATTCAATACTTACTCTTAAATCATTAATATTCACAATCTTTCTATACCTTTCCTCCTTCAATCTTAGAACATCATTTTACAACTAAAAATCAATTCAACCTTGACTAACCCATTTCAACTCAATTAATCATTATTTAAAATATCAAAATCCTTTTCTTTCAACAAGAGATTCATTACACATAAAGTGAGCAATTATTAGAAAGAAGTCATAATAACTTACTTTAGCAATATGAGCACTACTAGAAACAGGGGCATTACCGACGGACTTTTACCGACGGAATTTTTTCATTTACCGACGGAAATTTATTTTATTTTTCCGGGAATTTATTTTTTTTTAAATTTCGTTATGTCCGTCGGTAAGTGATTAAATTCCGTCGATAAAGCCGGCGGACATAGTCCGACGGTAATACCGACGGACTATGTCCGTCGGTAACAAATCCATATATATATACGCGTACCTTCCCCATTTTTAATTACGTTTCATTTTTATTACGACTCCTCCGTTCCTTTCTCAGTGTTCGCGAACCCTAACGTCGCCAACGCCAAGCCGTCGCCGCCGAGCCTCGCCGTCGCCGGTAAGTCTTCTTTCTCTCTCTCAATCGCTTTCTCTCTCTCACTCGATTTCTCTCTCTCACTTTCTCTCTCTCTCTCTCTCAGTAATTCGCCAAGAAGAACACGCCGTCGCCGTCGCCGCCGTTTCTTTCCATCGCCGTTGTCGTCGCCGGTACGTTATCTCTCTCTCTCGCTTTCTCTCTCTCAATCGTTCTCTCTCTCACTCGATTTCTCTCTCTCTCTCATCGGACGGTGTGAAATTGCGTTTTTGGTTTTTTATTTGTGCTATTTATTTTAAAAAGTCCAATTTTTATTCTGGGACTTGTTTGCAATTTTGGTTGAATTATTTGTGCTATTTATTTTGTTATAAAAATTTTGCAATTTTGGTTGAATGAAACACGCAGAGTGTTTTTTTTTTTAACACACTTTGTTATAATTTAATTTTTCTGTTCAACATGGTTATTTAGAGGGGTGGAAATCAAATATGATAGTGCTGGCCTTGGTTCACTGTCTGCAAAATCATGCTCAATTTGTGCACTGTTCAAACTTATTTTCGGATATGTATTTGTGCCCTCAACATACTTCTATTGAATTTTGTTTGGTGTTCTTTATTTTTTGATTGGTATTTGTAAGAACCCTAATTTGTTTTTGATTCTAATGTTCATGATTATTGATTGGTATTTGTGTGAATTTTCAAATATTTGAATGTTTGATGCTTGATTGGTCCTCCGATTTAGGTTGTTTGCATTTTCTAACTAGTTTATCAAGCTGGATTTTGGAAGTGGCTCTTCATTATACCTAATTGGTAGTTAATTAGGCTTTAAATAGATTGAGGCACAACTCTATTTAAAATATAAATAAGATGAGAGCCTTTTTCACCCACATCTATCAAAATTCGTCTTCTTTGATCAAAGAAGACGGAGTAAACAAGTTCATTACCGTTTGAGTAAAGGATTTTCTGTTTAATAAGAGTTTTTTTCAGTTTCACTGTCCTCTTTCTCTCTAGGTATCTCAAACATCACTTGAGATCCTTAGAGAGGAGGACAGTGAAACTGAAAAAAATTCTTATTAAACAGAAAATCGTTGACTCAAACGGCAATGAACTTGTTTGCTCTGTCTTTCTTGGTCTAAGATGAGATTGGGTTTTGATAGTTGTGGATGAGAACGACTCTTATCTTGTTTATAAATGTTAATTTATATCACTTATCACTGTAATATTATATCTATCTCATAATTTTCAATTTTACTTGGTTACTCTTTACATGCTATGTAATATTACATCTATCTCATGATTTGGACAATAAATGATTCCTATTATTTAAATGCAAACTGCAAACATCTTACTCCATAATTTACTTGAACATGTAGTCATTAATTTGAATGTCATCGTGTGAAAAGGTTGTTGGAAAAAAATAAATAAATAAGTAAATAATAATAATAATAATAATAATAATAATAATAATAATAATAATAATAATAATAATAATAATAAATAATAATAATAATGGACATAAATATAATAATAATAAATAAAAAATAAAATAAAAAATAAAATAATCAATAAAAATAAAAATAAAAATAAAAATATACATATATGTATATATATAAATATCATTATTGTCTATTAAAATTGCTTGAATAGTCGATAGTTGAAATATTTCGGTTGCATTAATCCTATTGTTCTCTGAGTGTATACTAGACATGGTTGATTACACACTGTCGATCATAATCGATAGTGTTTGATTGACCTAGTCTACGTCGTGCACTTGGAGACCATGGGGTTATGCTGTCAAAATTTCTTGATTTTTGATTATAAAGCAAGTAGACAAAGTGATATTTGCAATTCATACGTGTATTTCGGGATGGGATAGAAGCCAACCCCACTACTATCACGTACAACCACTACCATGGGGTTATGCTGGAGTGGAAAATCTCAAGTTTTTTGCACAAGCATTAGGCCCAAAGATTGAAACTTTGATTAATTATTATAATAGTAAATCTACTTTCAAAGTTTCAATCTTTGGGCCAAATGCTTGTGCAAACTTGATATTTTTCACTCCAGCTCATTATAAATGTAAACCCTCTCTCTCTCTACCCCTCTCTATTTTGTTAATTTTGTGGTGGTGGTGGTAGTGGTGGTATACGTAGTAGTATTAGTAATAGTAGTGGTAGTAGTGGTGGTAGTAGCGGTAGTAGTGGTAATAGTGGTGGTGGTAGTACGTAGTGGTGGTGGTAGTAGTAGTGATGGTGGTAGTGGGACTCTTTTCACATAGTGTATATTGGCTGCAAACATCTTACTCCATAATTTGCTTGGACATGTAGTCATTATTTTGAATGCTTCCTACTATTTAAATTTTGTTCTACTTGATAATATTTTACGTCTACATATATAATATACTAGTTTAGATATGTCGGGTCGAGGTGGCAATCGTTCAAAGAGAGGGAAGGTTGCGGGTTTTGTCCATCGTCTTGTTTCACCAAGGACGGGAGGGAGGGGCTCTACTTCTGGTTCTGCACGTAGTGAACCATCAGGGCGAGTTAATTTGGACGCAATTATTAATGAGGAAGAAAAATGGAAATATCTATCTCTCCCAGTGGCCAGTAAGTATTATTTAATTGTAAATGTCATATATATAATGTTTACATTTTATTATTGTCTTTTTATTTGTATATATATTGATATATTGTTTTTTAATTAATATCTTAATAGGTTTATACATGCATGGTGGTGGTAGCGGTAGCAGCAGCGGCAGCGCTCGTGGTTGTTAAACATGATTTTTCATTGACATGTAATTAAACAAACAAACAAACATATGTAGTTTCTCTTTCCCTTTCCCCCGGCTTTTTCCCGACCGTTTCCCCTTCCCTTTTCCCCTTTCCCCTTTCCCTTTTCCCCTTTTCCCGGCCGTTTCCCCTTTCCCCTTTCCCCGACCGTTTTCCCTTTCCCCTTCCCCTGTAGCTTGATTTGAACAAACATATGTATTTTATTTGATGTACAAGTGAAACAGGTTGTTTGTGTGTGTTTGTAGTTTGTAATTGTATTTGTTTAAAACAGGTTGTTTGAACAGGTTTACAGCCTTTTACAGGTGGTTTAATAATAAAACAGATTTTTTTTTTTTAAATCTGGCCAGATTACCGACGGAAATTTCCGTCGGTAAATTAATAAAAAAAAATACTAATTTCCGGCGAAAATATCCGTTGGAAAATAATAAAAATTAAAAAAATAAAACTCATTACCGACGGACATATCCGTCGGTTTATGGTTTAGATTTCCGACGGTAAATTTTTTCGTTTCCGACGGTTATAACCGTCGGTAATGGGTTTTATTTATTTATTTTTTTTTAATATTTATCGACGGATATTTCCATCGGTAACCTCCGGCAATTGCTCCGGTTAACCGGCCGGCGTTACTCATTTCCGACGGACGGTTCCCGGCGGAATTTCAGATTTTTCGGCGGATAATCCGCCGGTATTTCCGGCGGAATTAGTCCGTCGGTATTACCAACCAATTATTTCCGACGGAACCCGACGGACGAATTCCGTCGGTAATATCCATTTACCGACGGAAATGTGGAATTACCGACGAAAATTTCCGTCGGTAAAAGGTCTTTTTCTAGTAGTGGAGATGGAACAAGGATTTTCTTAGCTTGATGTGCTCCCCTTGTTGCCCCGAACACGGAAGTACACCCGAATTGAAAAATGGAGAAGGGTTGGATTTTTCTAAGAATTTTGGAAGAGAAGCTTTAAGTAGGAGCTTCCATGGGGGAAAATGGAGTAGAATGAAGAAAATGAAGAAGATGAATGAAGAGTGGGGAGGTCAATGAAGAGGGTGAGGGAAAAAGGGGGGTAGGAGTATTGGCTCCCCATACTCCAATTAATTACATCTTCCAACAATAGGCCATCAAGCCCTCCAAGTTCTAAGGTAGTCAAACTAAACCCTCTACTCCAATTCTTTACCCCACACACCTTGACCTCATTTCATTTTTTATTTATTTTCTATTATTATACTTCCCCCAAGATACTTTATTTTATTTTCCTTTTAATCCTAAGACTTTAAATTATTTCCCAACCATCTCATCCTAACATAGGAAATCAAAGACGTAAAATGAACACATAAAGTCAATAATAATATAAATAGCATATAATATGATACTAAAATAGTGCCTAGGGTTAGGGTCGTTACAGACACGGAAGGGAAAGCAAAAGAGAAAGTCTAAGGCCGAGTCATGGCTTGAGATTATGGAGAGATAGATTCCTCCGCAGTTATTAGAGGTATATTACCTGTTTCAGGAATTAGGGGTCATATTTTTATAGATCTCAGTTTATCCCATTCTTATGTGGCATTGCATTTTTGCTTTTACTTGCATAAATGGTCTAAGAGTTATCTTACATGTTGGAGGTTTCAACTCCTATGGGAGAGTACCTCGAATCTTTTTTGATTATCACGGTTGTTACGTGATTATATAGGTCATGGATTGCCAGTGGAGTTGGTAGAATTACCAATCCGTGATATTGTTGTTATATTTGGCCTGCAGTGGTTAAGTAGTTGTTGTGCTTGGGTAGTCTATCGTAAGAAGCGAGTCTCCTTTTCTATGGTTGATTTGCCTCTTTTTGTGATTGAGGCGGATGAGTCATTATTTGATATTATGTCGTATATGTGTTAAAGGCCTAAATTTATGGTCTAAAGAATGTGAATGTTATTTGGTTTCTGTGTTAGACTTGAATAAAAAGTCACCTGAAAAATATTATGTACCGGTGGTAAGTGAATTGGTGAGGTGTTTTATCAGAATATTTCAGGCTGCCAGTTAGGGCAGTCGAATTTCGTATTGATTTAATGTCAAATTATTGCCATATCCAAAAGCACCTTATAGAAGGCATTGGATGTGTTTGTGAAAATGAGGAATAGAGTTTGTAAACCTGATCCTGATAGCTTTGTGATAATTTTATGGATGATATCTTGATTTATTCAGAGTTATGAAGAGATTATGGAAATCACTTGCAACTATGTATCTGTTTTTCGTGAGAATCAAATTGTTTGCGAAATTCAGTAAGTGTGAGTTGTGGCTCAAGAAGATTGTAATTTTGAGTCTTGTAGTTTCAAGCTCGGGTATTGTTATTAATCTCTCGAGGATTGAGACCCTGATCAAATGGAACAACCTTTGACAGTGTTAGAATCCCGTAGTCTTCTGGGTTTGACAGATTGTTACCAGATAATAATTGATGGACTTTCGAGGGTGATTTACTCGGAAGGAGATATTATTGATACGAAATGCAAAAGAGTGAACCAGTTTTGCAGAGTTAAAGAATAGATTGACTATAGTTCGATCTTTACCCTACCTGATGGATGTGAGAACTTTGTGATTTTAGTTACACGTCAAAAGAAAGGTTTGGGTTGTATTCTTATGCAGAATGGGAAAGGAATATCTTATACTTCGAGGAAATGAGCACTAACAGATCATAATTTTTCCTATTCTTGACATGAAATTGATTGTGATTCTTTTGCGTTACCTAAGTGGAACATTATCTATATGAAGTTAAAATTGAGATTTTACCAACCAGAAGAGTTGCAGTCCCTGGTTACTTAAAAGGAATTGAATAACAAGTAGAGAAATGGCTAGAAGTATTAAAAGATATTGATTGCGTTATTTTATATCATCTGGAAAAACTAGTGTGGTTGCAGATGCGATTAGCCGAAAGGCTTCATTGTTAACATTTTGATCTTGTGAATTGCAAAATAAGACATAAATTGCGAATTTGAATATCCCTACAATCTATGGAAGCTTATGGAGGTTCCACAAATTGATCATGAATTGAAGAAGATGGGTGCTTTTGAGTAATAGTGGATAGATTGACCAGGTTGGTTCATTTCTACCTAGATTACTGAAGGATTGAAGGGAAAAATTAGCATAATCATAGAAGCGAGAGATTTGATTGATCTCATGAAGTACTAATCAACATTTTGTATCAGATTGGAATCCGAGATTCCTATGGCAATTTGGGAAGGCTTAGTATGAGGCTTTGGGCTCCGAGTTAAGTTTCAGTTATGCTTTTCATTCTCAGATAGGTGGCGCCACGTGGTAAGAAACGGGTCCCACCTCTTTTTTCAACACCTATTAAATTTATTTAACAAAAAAAATAAAATCAAATCAACTACTTAAAAAGTATTTCAACACCCTACATTGGTTTGAATAGTTGAAACACCTCCATTATAAATTGGCCTAAAAGTGGAGGAGTGAGCATAGTTTTGGGTGATTGACTGACGGACCATGTGAGGGAGATAAAGTTGTATGGAGCTTTATGAGGACATAAATATCCTCCTTAATGTCCCATTTTTCTGTCGTCTTCTGTTTTTGTTTTTTTCTCAATTAGGGATAAATGTCAATTTAGGGTTTAAATTTAAAATTTATGTTCATTGATGTCTGATGGTTAAATTTTATCAATTTAAGATTTAAAGTTAATAATGTTAATCAATTAGGGGTTTGCTGACGAAATATTGAATTCAAATTTAAATAGAAATCGTTAATCGGTTATATGTATCTCCAAATATATTTTAAAATGTCTCTTAATATGACATGTGCAAGTTACATGGTGTTCATTTCGTTAGAAAGTTAACAGATAGTTACTTTTGTAGTCAAATTGCAAAAAATTTAAATGTTAGTACATTAAATGAAATCGAACACTTAAAAGCAACATTGCAAATCTGAGTAAATGTTAGAAACTAAATTGCAAATAACCCAAACCCGATTGACACCCCCTAAACTTTTGACTAATTTATCATTTCCTCTTTTTTCTAAAATAAATGTCTTTTTAAAATAAATAAAATAATAATAACTATTCTCTTGAAATGTTTATATCAATTTAAATGTTTATTTTTAAAATAACTTTGTTCATAAGTATTTTTTTTTTCATTTTATATATTAAAATTAACAAATATTTCATTTATTCTTGAAAATTTAAAGGTAAAAATTACTTTCACCATAGGAACGGATGACATATTTGGAAAATATGTTTAATTCAGAAGCTTGGGTTGGCATCACTAATATAATGGGCTTAGCTCCAAGGGAACGAGAGACATGGGCTTAGGGGCCTTTCCTATTTACATTAAACAATGAAAAACGTTAGAAAGATTTTGAGTTGATCTTATAAAAATGTATTTTTTTTTTAGTAAGTAGAAAAAAATGTGTTTTTGAATCTGGAATTAATTGGATCAGTGACATTTTTGTTAATAATTGACACTTTTTCTAAATGCGCAATAACATTTTTTGTAAATAATTGAAACTTTGCACGCATTACACAAGGAGTGTCAACATTAGTTAGGAGTGTCATCACATGTACTCCCTCCGTCCCGGCCGACTTAGGACTTTTTGCCATTTTGGGCGTCCCACCCGACTTAGGACGACCCAAAATGGAAACCTTAAATCACTATATTCTCTCCACTCATTCTCTCTCCTACATTATTTTAATACTCACAACACCATTATAATTTATTATTCCCTCCACTCATTCGCTCTCCTATTTTTAAATTACACTCACAACATTTACCTTTTCCTTAATCCCCGTGCCATTTCAAAAAATCCTAAGTCGGCCGGGACGGAGGGAGTATATGACACTAAAAAACACTAATGCTGGTATTAACGGTATAACCAACATTAGTTAGAATAAATGTCATCACATGTAACTGGCACTCAAAAACACTAAAACTGACATTAAACTGATATATCAAGCATTAGTTACAAACAAAAAGTGTCAATGTATGTGTTTTACTAATAATAGTGATTGTGTTATTGGGCCCGCGTGTGCGAAAACTGATACTCCCTTCGTCCCAATTTAAATGTCTCAAAATGGGTTCGGTACGGGAATTAAGGAAAGTAATGTAGGAAAGAGAAAAAGTTTAAATGTTGTGAGTATGAAAAATTAAATAGGAAAGAGAATGAGTGGGAGGAATAGTTAGGAGAGAAAATGTTGTGAGTGTAAAAGTAAAGTAGGAGAGAGAATGAGTGGGTGAAATAGTAATAAAAACTTTCCTTTTTTGGGTTGAGACATTTTAAATCAGACATCCAAAAAGAAAAGTTGGGACATTTAAATTGAAACGGAGGGAGTATAACTTTTGAATTGGGATGAATCACGAAACTCACATCATATCAAATCGAAGAAAATTTTGAAACCTACCAAGAGTTTACAACTCTCAAAAGACGTCATTTATACTATCAAACGGATATTTGAAGTTTTTGTAAACTTTTTTATTAAGTGATAGAGTCTGTATTTTGATGAGTGCAGCACGTGTGTTCAATACTGTCATCACATATATGAAATAATGTCAATGCTAATATTAGTATGGCCAACATCATAATTAACGACTGCCAACTTAACTTAAGTTGACAATCTATAGTATTTATGAAAATTCCAATTCCAACGTACACAATTTTTTGAAAAAGGCCAATTAATAAAATAATAAAAGGAATTAACAAAGAAAAACAATTTAAATCGGCCTATTATTCAACAACATTAAAAAAGAAATAAGAGTAATGATTACAACACGACGCCTTTGCACAATTATTATTAGTTGGTCTATCCACTTTACTAGCGCTACGTGCACTGCACACTACACTACAAAACTCCATCCGTGTCCATACTCTTGACCTAAAATTATCACCAACTTCTCTTTTTTTACGGCGGCAAACCCAAATATTTTGGTAAAAGTGGTTAGGATTATTTAATATTGCCTTCGATTTAAAATATATAGTATCATTTTTGAAGGTTTTTACGTATTTTAAAAATTACAATTATTATTATCTTTATAATATACTCCCTTCGGCCACATTATAAGAAAAAAATCACTTTTCTTTTGGCTTTATATATGAGCAAATATCATGATTTCAATATAAAACTTATTAATTATAATTGTATTTAATATTTTTTCTATCAAAAATACAGTTAATTAAGTTAATTAATGAGGCATTTACAAAAAACTACTTTAGAAAGATGGAAATTACAAAAAAAAAAACACATAAATTCGAAATTACAAATTTTTATTTTTTTTTATCAGTTTTGATCAAACAACTGATAATTTCAGTTATTAGTTGTTCAAACAACTGATAATTTCAGTTATCACTTGTTTACAACTGATAACTGAAATTATCAGTTGTTTGAACAACTTAACTGAAATTATCAGTTGTTTGATAAAAAATGATAAAAAAAAAAGAAAAAAGTTTTTTGTAAAAAAAAAAAAGAAAGTAGTTTTTTGTAATTTCCCATCTTACATGTTTTTTTTTTGTAAATGTCATATTTTTAGTGAGTTTTTTTTGTAATAAACCCTTAATTAATTATTCTTTTTCAAAGTACAATAGAAAAAGTTAAAAGCTTTAAGGAGAAAAACAACAAATATTTTAAACAAAAAAAATAGCTTTCAAACCAGATCTGTTTTGTTCCATAGGAAGTACCATTTGTCCAAAAATAAATGTTCTACTTTTTATCGAACTAGTTTTATGTTAGTACGAATAAACTTTAGGCAATAATTTTAGTTTAATATAATTATTCTAATAAAAATATAAATTTTGTTATTAATACACCATTATAAATATTATCTATTTTTTTTTTAATTTTCGCTAGGATATTAAAATTAATTTAAAATTATTGCTCAAAGTTCATTTATACAAATATACAAAAAGAGCAGTGGCGAAGCCACAATCGTGCTAGGGGGTGAGTCGACCCCCTTCAATTTTGAAAGGTGTTAATTTTCACCCTTTTAATTTTTTTTAAAAAAATGTTTTTTTATTACTAAAATTGATGATTATACGTTTTGACCCTCTTAATTTTGAAAAGAAATGCACCAAATAATTATTTTAACCCCTCTGTATACTAAATTTGGATATCTCAGTTATAACAATATTTCAAAATAAATCTTGACCCCCTTTTTGAAAATTTCTGACTTCGCTACTGTAAAAAAGTGCAAAAATCATTATAAGAAGATGAAGTAATAATTATATTATATAAATTTGGCTTAAAATTGGTCAAAAATCAAAATGAAAAAAAAAACTCTTTCAATATCGTAACAAATGTAACAAAAATGGATATATATTTAGGGATGTTTTTTTTATATAACAAAAGGAACATTCATTTATAAACTGAGTATCACTTATGCCATAAACTTGAACAAGGATCGCTAATTAATTTTAAAGTAGAGCATTAAATAAATCGTATAAAGTATAAGACCATCTACAATGGTTTCAATATTCAAATTTTTTCACCTAATAATTCAACACCCCATTCAATTTTTAACAACACAATGGTTTTGTTTAATAAAATTCAACACCCTTCCAACTCATCATCCTATAACCCATCCCTTTTATTTTATTTTATTTTATATTATTTATTTTTATGATTAGTAAAATAATAATAATTATTATTATCATTTATAATTAAAAAAATACTTTATACTTAATTAATTTTTTTAATTGCAATTAAATAAATACAAAAAATGACGATAAAAAAATACTTCATACTTAATTAATTTTTTTTAATTATTGGGATCCATTTCACTAAAAAGAGGGATTTTTTTTGTGAAAAATGAAGGATAATTGAGAAATTTACATTGAAAAAAAGAGTGTTTTTTTCTGTGTCCAAATCAAATGAAAGAGAACTCTATTTATAGAAATTTTTTTTTTTATGAATTTTGGTGTAATTTTTTTTATATATATATTGCCTTTGAAAATTCGAATGAGATTTGAAAAAAAAATTCAGTGACCAATCATGATGTGTCAAGTGGCCAAATTAATAGTTGAAAATGAGATTCAATACCTATTGAATTTTTTTCAATACCCTTGCAATGCATGATTTCAAATTTCAATAGTTAAAAATGGGTTTTAATACCCCCATTGCAAATGGTTTAAGAAATCAATTTTATAGGATGTGATTATATTTCACTTATACACCAAATATTTTGATAAGCAAAAGTAAAATAAAAATAAAAATGGTGATACCGACCAGAGCATTGCAATAGGTTGTCTTAGGTAAAAAATGTTACTCCAATTATTGATGTCACAAAGAAAAGAAACAGTACATGTCCGTACAGATGGTGACTTGTTAATGTGGAAATATTAATTGTTATATTATTTATATTATATTTTACATAAAGGATGTATGTATGTATGTGTGTGTTTGAAAAGGATTGATACCCCCAAGTCCCCAGCAAACTCACACACACAAAGATAGCTACTACACTAGTTTGACACACTCCTCAAGAAGAAAAGCAAAAGAAGAAGAAAGAAAATTCAAAAAGACCATTCATCTCCAAAGCAAATCTTGCACTGTTTCTAGACAGTCCCAAATTTGGCAACAACCAAAAAACAAACCCAAAAAATCCCTCAAAAAAGGAAAGAAAAATCAAAACCCCAGTTTCCCTCCATGAAATCATGAAAGGGAGGATGGTGGTGGTGGTTTAGGGTGGAGGGCTGACAGTGGCGGCGGCGGAGGGTGGTGGTGATAGATGATGAGGTGCCAAGACTGTGGAAACCAGGCAAAGAAGGACTGTTTCTATTATAGGTGCAGGACTTGCTGCAAGAGCCGAGGGTTTGAGTGTCAAACCCACATTAAGAGCACTTGGGTCCCTATCTCTTCTAGGATAAGTCCCCAAGATCTCCTCTTGACAGCTCACCTTCATCATCAACAGCACCTTTCCTCCACTGTTAATGTTGATGTTCCACAACAGCACCTTTCAAACCCTTGCAAACGACTTCGACACAACCACTCTACATCATCTTCAGGTAAATAATTTCTCAGATCTCCTTCTCTCTCGTGTGCAAGCACACACACTACACGAGACAAAAAGAGATCAAATGTGTTTGTGTGAGTGCTTCGGTGTGTGTCTGCACTCACACAGACAGATGATAGGATACAATTGAAAAAGAGATCGAATGTGTTTCGGTGTGTGTCTGCACTCACACAATATCAAGAGATACATAGCTTGAATAGTGTTTGCAAACCCTTCAAATCATGTTAATGTTGATGTTCCACAACAGCACCTTTCAAACCCTTGCAAACGACTTCGACACAACCACGATCTTCGTCATCTTCAGGTAAATTATTTCTCAGATCTCATTCTCTCTCGTGTGCAAACACACACACACGAGAGAAAAAGAGATCGAATGTGTTTGTGTGAGTGCTTCGGTGTGTGTCTGCACTCACACAAATAGATGATAGAATACAATTGAGAAGCTAGGTTGTTAAAGTATGTAGATTGAATAGTATGCATAATAGAACACATAGCTTGAATAGTGTTTGGTTGTACAACAAAATCAAAATCAAAATCAAATCATTTTATTGAGATGAATCTTGAATGTATTTATATCTACAATAAATCACAAACCCTAGCTATGTATGCAGTAGCTAGCCTCCTTAACCTTCACTGTTTTCTGCATCAATAAATCACATTTCAATGTCAAAATCCAAAAAAGAAAAACACCCACTTTGAGTTTTTGATCTCGATTTCTGGAAAACAATAGAAAGATTAAATCTTTTTGAATTTTGATTTTTAGGGTTAAGAGAAGGGAATTTTCCTGCAGAAGTGAGCTCTCCGGCAACATTCCGATGCCTTCGAGTGAGCTCGTCAGACGACAATGCAGTGGATCAATATGCGTATCAAACATCTGTGAATATTGGTGGACATGTATTTAAGGGTATTCTTTATGATCAAGGTCCTGATCATAATGATAATAGTAATAATAATAATAATCTTTACATGGGATTAGGCGGTGAGACCTCATCTGGTGGTGCTGGTGGCTTAGAACTGCAACCTAATCTTAACATTAGTACAGCTTCCCCTTCTTCTAATTACCCTACTACTCCTTTTAACACTTTCACTCTCGGTACGCATTTCTTTCCTTACCCCAAACCTAATCAATGAATCTCTCTTTCTCTCTCTTGCATACAGGCAAATTTGCCTTACCAATGTTGTTTTGGTATGATAATATATAATATGAATGAATAAAGAAGAAAGAGTTTGAAAGATTGAGGTATATGGGATTATTTTTATGAATCCAATGAAGAATTATTTCATCTTTGTCTCTTGATGTGTGTTGCGTGTGGGGTTGGGATTAATTGTACTGTTGTGTACTACTTTGGAGTAATTTTTCACTTTTAAGCTTAATTTAAGTTTTCTTAGAGGTGGGTTATGAGCTCAATGAATGCTTTTCTCCCGGTTATCCGCTTGTTTGCCTGCGGTAATTAGACTGCACTTTGTTAATTTTGTGTTTAGATGGACATTTTTGCGCACACAATTTCTAATCTTTTTCTTTGTTTTAAGGCATTAGTGTGGGTCTCATATCCTTCATTTAGCTTCTTATTCTTCCTCTCTCTCTCTCTCTCTCTCTCTCTCTCTCTCTCATATACACACAAGAATCTTGTATTCTAACATCAAGATGTAAAAATGAAGCTTGATCAAAATTGCTCTTATAGCTTGTGGTTCTTTGTAGCAAATGCTTTCCCTGATTTTCTTTTATTTAAACTGGTTTATAATGATTTTTTGCAGTGTTGTTCTTTTATTTATTTAAATCATGAACTAGTGTAGCTAGCTAGGGTTAGAGTTATGATGTTTGGTTTGATGTAGAACTTCTATACTCCCTCCGTCCCACCAAAATAGATACTTTTAGTCAAAAGGGTGTAACTTTGATCAATAATTTATATAAAAAATAATGATCCTAATAAAAATCTAAAAATTATTATTGAAAGTATTATCAATCGTGATACAATAATAATTTTTAAATTTTTATTAAAATCATTATTTTTTATATAAATTATTGGTCAAAGTTACACCCTTTTGACTAAAAGTATCTATTTTGGTGGGACGGAGGGAGTATATATTAGCTTGAATTCTGGATGTTATACTGTCTCCTTCCCCTGAATATATGTCACGGTTGACAAATCAATGTTTTCAAGCTTTCTTTTATAGTATTTCCTAAATTGCCCTTCGTCATTTCATATTTCACTGTAGGAAACAGTTTGTGGTTTTCTATTGCAGAATTTAGGGTTTACAACGACAACGCGAAGGCATCAAAAGGAAACACTTGATTAATCTAACTCCCCTCAACTCGAGTATTATACGATAATTGGGGGAAAAGGATTGGGTGGGCATCTTGTGATATTTAGGTAAACATAACTTTAAGTGAATAAAACGCAATAAATTGGACTCATGTTATCCCTTTTATGCTAAAGAGACATACACTAACCTAAGGAGAATCAAAATATGATTACACTATCTTGGAATATATCCTTATAGTACTAGCTAGAAATTTAAGAAACCAGTAACTGTACTGTACATAATAAGGCACTAAGCTAAGGTTCCAATATTCATAAAAAAAATTGAGATGCAATAAGAATCAATGTCTTGTTTAACTAAGAAATGCTCGAAAAGTTGAACCTCAAGCCATGGCCTAATTCTTTCTAGATTCCTTTCCCATTTCGTCATCGGAAATTTCTTCTTATAGTATGATTTGTTGCTAATTGAAGCTTTGCGGAAAGGGGAACAAGCATTTTTCTATTTAAGAAAGGGGCTTACAAATTTAGCTTTATGCCAGATGGTGATGTTTTCTTTAAGTTATATAATTAATTGTTGGGAACTTTAGCATAAAGATGTATATATAGATGGCCCATCTTTTAATTTAATCCTTAAAGAACCATGCATGAACTTTCGCAAAAGGTTTAATGCTTATGACGACGCCTGTATATATATCTGCTGATATCTTTTCGATCGACTTGCTAAGGAGATGGGCAAATAATGTTGCTTCCTTAAAGGTGGTTCTGCATGTGCTATTGCGCGCTTCTCTCTTTAGCTGTTTGAGAGCACAAGGGGCAGATTAGATGAGTTGCCACATGATATAATATGAGACGCCGCAATTAGTATTTATATGCTTATAGTGATAAAAGAGCTCAATACGTACTATTTTATGCTTATAGTGATAAAAGAGCGCAACAAAAACACACATATATAGTTAAGTTGTTTGATGGTCTACAAACTATAAGAAGACGACTGATCTTTTTCGATGTGAAGTCTACAAACTATAACACGCAGACGACTGATTTTTTTCGATAGTTCACGATGAAATGATTTCCATCTCGGGTGTGTAGAAATGCGTCTTTTTATTAGTTGCTTCATATACTGGCAATGCATATATTTGTGTTTGCTATTTTTTATTTTTTTTCTTGGTGGTTATGGGTTGTGTACTCCTTTTTTTTTTTTTTTTTGCTTCTGATGATCAATCAATGAAAAGAAAGATTAATAATGGTTAGATGATATTGCTATTCTTCGACGTTAAGATTTCCAACACTAATTCAAATTAATCGAGTGTAAACTAAGATGCTCATGGACGGACGTGAGTTTTATTGAAGCAATTATCCTATATCGGAATTTAATTGACCTAGCCTTCAATACAATACGTAAAGATTCAAGACTACTGCTTTCGTAGCCAATTGGTTTTGAGATATAATCCCTAAAAATCAGGTACCGAAATTCTAAGTGCATAAATTGAAGAATCAAGATCATAGCCCCAGTTTGGCTTTCTCCTTCCGCTAACATTCCGGGGAGAACTTAGGACCAATCAAACATAAGAGCACAGTAAATATAAGATATTCTTAAAATTTGACCTAGTAGTATTATACAGTAAATTTTGAGGAAAATCTGTTTCTCCATAAGTAATAAAAAAATCTGTTTTTATATACTCTATCGACTTCACAATATTTTGGGGGAAACTAGTTTCTCCCTAAGTTATAAAAAGTCCTGTTTTTTTAAACTGCTCTTATATTCGTCAAATATTTGCAAGTTGAAAAAAATTGGACTTTTTATAATTTATGGAGAAACTGATTTCTCCCAAAACTTACTCTATCGACTTGGAGTTGGTCTTATAAAAAACTAGTTTTTTCTTAAGATAAGAAAAAACGTGTTTTCAAAATAAACGGTGGCAATTTTGTAATTACTGGCAACCATGTTCAAAATAAACGGTGGCATTTTCGTAATTAATGGTTCCCCCGTTTATGCCAGTTCCTGTTTAACAAACTGCCAGTGTGATAAAGTGCCAGTGCATATGTAACAAAGTGCCAGCGAAAAAAGTGTCAGTACCAGTTTAACAAAGTGCCAAAACTGACACTTTTTACACGGGCACTTTTAAATACATAAACTGGCACTCTTCACACTGGCACTCTGTTACACTAACACTGGCACTTTGTTACACTAATATTTTTGCTGGCTCTCAAAAATACAAGCACTGGCATTCAAAAATACATGGACTGGCATTTGAAAACACATTTACTGGCACTCAAAAATGCATATACTGGCACTCAAAAACACTGATAATTATTTTTGCTGATATTCAAAAAAACATGAACTGGCATTCGAAAAACATGGACTGGCATTCAAAATTACAAGAACTGACATTCAAAAATACATTAACACTCAGTTACACACTTACTGGCACTCTATTATACACTAACGGACACTCAATTATACACCAATGGGCACTTGATTATACACTAACGGGCACTTGATTATACACTAACGGGCACTCAATTATACACCAACGGGCACTTGATTATACACTAACGGGCACTCTATTATACACTAACGGGCACTTGTTAAATCACAAACTGGTACTCATTAAATCACAACACTGGTACTTATTAAATCACCCTTTGACTCTGCCTTTATCCCCAAATCCAATTCCCCTTCTTAAACCTTTCAATTACAACATTTCAAGCTAAAACCAGTTGGGATTTTCAGGCATAATACTTCGGCAGAGGCAGAGGCAGCTGGGCACTTTCTATTCTTATTTCCCTCATTTTCTTGGGAAATCTTGATTGAGGAGGCAGCTAAGATGATAGATTTAATCAATTTCTTGTTGATCTTGAGTTTGATCTGTCCTCTCTTTGGTGGGAGCAATATTTTTCGTTTGGTTACGACTTGAGATGAAGGTTTGATCAGTTCCATTTCTGCAAATTGGAAATGGAGAATTTGGTTTGAAGGAACATATGAGAGAGAGGGAGAGAGATGGGTGAGGAAGCTTGGCCGGAGAGGGATTGGAGGGGAAATAGGTCGCCGGTTGATTAGAGGGAGAAACCAGGTAAAGATCTTGGCCGGAGAGATGAGTGAGGAAGACGATCGCCATTTTCCGCCTAGAGAGAAGCTGCTTTGCGTTTAGTGAGAGAAAGTGAGAGAGAGAATGAGCCGGCCGGTATTTTAAAACACGTTTTTTGTTAAGTTAACAAAAAACGCGTTTTTTATAAGTTTTTGGCATCGACTTGGTGTTTTAAAACCTAAACTCACTGTTTTAAGAACTAAATTCGCTATTTTATTTCTAGCTTAAACTCACTGTTTTAACGCCTAAACTCACTATTTTATTTTCTAGGTATTTTAAGGTCTAAACTCAATGTTTTAAGGTCTAAACTAGATATTTTTAAGAATGAAAAGTGAGTTTTTTATAACTTATGGAGAAACAGATTTTTCCTAAAACTTACTCTTTATACGAAGGGTCGGAGGTTCAATATTAATCAACTATAGATTTTAATTTCGAAATGTGTTTATTGTTGTAATAAAAATGATGTACTCCCTCCGTCCCACCTCAAGGTTGAACCTTGAGGTGGACACGCTTTTTAAGAAATGTAATTAAAGTGGGTATAAAATTTGAAGAGAGAGAATGTAAAAGTTAAATGTGTGGTAGGAAATAGAAGAGAGAATGTAAAAGTTAAATATATTTAATAGGAGAGAGAATGAGTGGGAGAATGTGTGGTAGGGAATAGGAGAGAGAATGTTTTTTTTGTAAATATATGGAGATGATAAGAGTATAAATATATGAAAAACTTTCCATTTAAGGAAGTTAAACCTTGAGGTGGGACGGCCCAAAAAGGAAAGGTTAAACCTTGAGGTGGGACGGAGGGAGTATTAAAGACAAAATTTGCGAATTAAAGTGAGGTTGTACATTTAATCTTGTATATTGTACTTATGTAAAAAATGGTTAATACTACACTAATATAAATGAATGTAAGTGTTGGAATTTGGATCACCGGTAAAAAATGAAACTCTCTTTGTTTCAAAACAAATACTCCCTCCGTCCCACATCATTGCAAACCATTTTTCCGGACACAATAATTAAGGAGTATTATTAAGATAATGAAAATGTGTGGTAGGAAATGAAGAGAGAGAATGAGTGGAGTTAATAGTAGGTTGGTTGAATAAATTGTATGGTGGAAAATGAAGAGAGAGAATAAGTGGATGGGGTAGGGTGAATATAAAATAATAAGTTTGTTTCCATTTTGGGCAGTTTGCATTCACGTGGGACGGATCAAAATGGAAATAAGTTTGCATTCACGTGGGACGGAGGGAGTATTTTATAAAAATTTAATTTATTTTTGATCATAAACAAATTTGTTTATTTTAACATTCATTTTCGGACGTCACCTTATCCATTTATGATGAAACTGGCTGGTAATTACTCAAAATATTCATTGTTGAATATAGTTACGTAATGGTAAATTATTGAGTAATAATGGTAAATTATTGAGTAATACTGTATATAGCTTTGAACTCAAAGTATTATTATAAGTCAAAGAACTACTATTATCTCACTTAAAACCAATATATATAGGCCAAAATCATAGAAAAAAATCAGTTCTTCCAATTAACTGAAACTTTATAAAAAACGTGTGGTTACATTTTTGTAAATAACTGATTTTTGTTAAATCACGTTATTACATTTTCGTAAATAATCGAAACTTATTAACACTTCTTGCATTCTTTATAACCAGGCTCGATTTTGAGAGTGTGCAAGGAGCCCAATTGTACAGGGCCCATAATTTTATGGGGTCTCATATCCTCAACTCCTTAAACCTAGCCCAAAGATGCTAGTACTAAATATATAAATTTTGATGTGATACCATGACAAGTATTGTTGCAAGCTTCCTGAAAAAACATACTTATATGACACCAACAGAGGCCTGAACTTATGAAATTGTTGATTATATAGCGGCTGACTGGGAGGTCTATTAAATCCCTGATTTGAGATTACCCCTATTGACCGGGGAGAACTGGCCATTCGACAGGGAGATTCTGAAATTGCTGAGGCTTGTGAGTATTGGAAACAGGCTATAGCACTGACTCCCGGAAATTATAGTCAAGCATATACTCCCTCCGTTCCAATGGGCTTAAGAAGATTCTATTTGGCACGGGAATTAAGGAATATTATTATAGTATTATGAGAGAGAATGAGTGGAAGAAGTGTTGTGAGTGTGAAAAATTAAATATGAGAGAGAATGAGTGGAGGGAATAGTAAATTATAATGGTGTTGTGAGTATTAAAATAATGTAGGAGAGAAAATGAGTGGAGAGAATAGTGATTTAAGGTTTCCATTTTGGGAATTCTTAAGACTTATGGGACGCCCAAAATGGAAAGTTTTCTTAAGACTTATGGAACGGAGTGAGTAATTGGGTGAATCCCCACAAAGGTGTTCAACATGTAATTTTTTCTTTTAATATGTATTGTATTTTTATATATATATAATTATATACTTCCTCCGTTCCAGCTTAAGCTACATCAATTACCCAAAATGGTGTCCCGTTACAAGCTTCACTTTTTCTAAAATGGAAAGGGTTTATTAATATTCTATTATATCCACTAACTTTTCTCGCTCAAACATTTAAATTATGGGTCTCACTTGTTATATCCACTCGCTTCTTTCCTCTCACAACCTTTCTCCCACTCCCATTATTTTTGAATATATATATATTACTTTCTTAATTTGCGTGCTTCACCAAAATGGTGAAGCTTAACCCGGGACGGAGGGAGTATACATTAAGGGCCCTATATTCAAGTTAGCACAGGGCCCTATAATTATTGTACTATGTATTGTATTTTTATATATATATATACTCTCTTCTTTTCGGCGCAATTGATAATTTTAGTCAAATTTGATGCAATTTTGATAACTAATTTATATAAAAAATAATGATCCTAATAAAAATCTAAAAATTGTTATTGAAAGTATTATTAATCGTGATACAATAATAATTTTTAAATTTTTATTAGAATCATTATTTTTTATATACTCCCTCCGTCCCGCTACAAACCGCACACTTTCCTTTTTGGGCGTCCCATTACAAACCGCACACTCCCAAAAAGAAAACTTTATATTAATAAAATATTCACCATACTCCACTCATTCTCTCTCCTACATTATTTTAATACTCACAACACCATTATAATTTACTATTCCCTCCACTCATTCTCTCTCCTATTTTACTTTTACACTCACAACATTTTATTAAAATATCGTATTCCTTAATTCCAGCACAAACATTGTTAGTGCGAATATTAGCAGGACGAAGGGAGTAAATGATTTGGTCAAAGTTTTTTCAATTTGACTAAAAGTCTCAATTGCGCTGGGACGGAAGAAGTACTCCCTCCGTCCCGCTAATATTAGCACACTTTCCTTTTTGGGCGTCCCGCTAATATCCGCACACTTCCAAAAAGGAAACTTTATATTAATAAAATATTCACCCAACCCCACTCATTCTCTCTCCTACATTATTTTAATACTCACAACACCATTATAATTTATTACACCCTCCACTCATTCTCTCTCCACTCATTCTTTTACACTCACAACATTTTATTAAAATATCATATTCCTTAATTTTCGCGCAAACAGTGTTTGTGCTAATACTAATGGGACGGAGGGAGTATACATTAAGGATCCTATATTCAAGTTAGCACAAGGCCCTATAATTATTAAGACGAGCCTGTTTATAACTAAAAATGGCACGTTTTATCATTGCGTATGACACTTTTCTAACAGTAAAACTGTTGCACTCACTAACCAACACTAAAAAAACACCAATATGCAGTTTTTAACACTAGATCTGTCAATTAATTAAGAAATTGTCATTGCGTGTTTTAAATAAAATTTCAATTTATTATGAAAATGCCATAGTACATTTTTAAAACTAGTTTTTTCTATACGTTTGAAAAAATTTATTTTTCATAAGAACTACTAAATGTATAGTGCTATAAAAAAACAAAGTCGATTGTTAAATTTGTGCATTAGCACTGCATTGCATCGAACCATAAGTTACAAAACCAATTAAGCCTTAAATCCTATTGGACATAACCGAAGTAATTAAAGGCCCACAAGGCTATCGGACCAAGCCCAAAATCAAGGGAAGCCCGAAACACCAGCAATTTTAGGCGCCAAAAGAGAGCTGCCATTTCCCGCTAAGATCCTCCCTGAGAACCACAGTTGGAGAATTTTCCCGGCAACTCTTGAGCAGCAGTCATACACACTTCTCCCTCTCTCGCTGTGAGAATGGCATCCGATTCTTCTCCGGCGAACACTCCCGGCGGTGATTCTCGCTTAATTATATGATTTTGTTCTTCAATTAAAGTTTGATTTATGCAAATTTGACCTTTTAATTTCCATTACAAGACCTTCGTCGCCTGATGACTCGTTCTCAAGTCCAATCGGAAATACGTTCTCTTCAGACGGAGGCGACTCCGGACGCCGCAAACGCGGACGCAGATCCACCGCCTCTTATGCCACACCGCCACCCCCGCCCTCAACCTCACGCTTCGCCACACCAGATCCCACCCCAACTCCGAACTCCACCCGTCGCCAGACACGTGGCAGCGCCAGGCGGACACCCTCCACCTCCACTCCAGTTGCGGCCACACCTTCCTCAACCGACGATTTCCCGCCCTCGTCTGAAGGAGGCGAGCCAGAAGATGCCGATGAGGCCCCACCAATGTACGTATGGGGAACAAACATCAGTGTCCAGGACGTGAATGCAGCTATTCTCAGATTTCTGAGGCATATCCGCGAACACCCTTCGCACGATGAAGGAAAGTACCTGAAAGCAATTCACAGTGTGATTGAAATGGAAGGGGAATCACTTGAAGTCGATGCACAAGATGTGTTTGATTATGATAATGACTTGTACACTAAAATGGTTAGGTACCCTTTAGAGGTTCTTGCAATTTTTGATATTGTGTTGATGGATATGGTTAGTAGAGTCAACCCCCTCTTTGAGAAGCACATACAAGCAAGGATTTTCAATCTAAAGACCTCGACTTCGATGCGAAATCTCAACCCTTCTGGTTAGTTGAATTTATTTCTCTATGCTGCCTAAGCCTAATATTGTTTTGTTTGCTTATCAATTTGCCTTTTGTGTTTTAGATATTGAGAAAATGGTTTCTTTAAAGGGAATGGTTATTCGATGCAGTTCGATTATACCAGAGATTCGGGAAGCCATATTCAGATGTTTAGTTTGTGGGCATTTTTCTGAACCTATTGTTGTTGACAGAGGTAGATTCTTTACAATGTTGGTTTTCTATTATGGGTTTACTTAGAATATGAGTGTTGATTGGTTGGAAGAATTTATTTTAATCTGTTGTTGTTGATTGGGTGGTATCAGGACGAATTAGTGAGCCTACTCAGTGTCCGAAGCCAGAGTGCCAGACTAAGAATTCCATGACATTGGTTCTGGTTCATAATAGATGCAGGTAATATATTGGTCCAATTAGATATTCTTCTCTTGATTGATTACAAGTTTACAACTACTCCCCAAAAAATAAAAAGTTCAATCTCTTTAAAATGGATATAGTTTAAGTGTGATTTCAAGAAAGTGCAAGCAAGTAATTCATTATGAATAAAAAGTTTGACTTGTCGAATTGGACTATTGATTGGGACATATGGAGTAGAAATTTTATTGGGAGCATAATTCCTCATTCTGTTAGTTGACATGTGGTCTATCTACAGGTTTGCTGATAAACAAATAGTAAGACTTCAGGAGACACCAGATGAGATTCCGGAGGGAGGAACGCCTCACACAGTGAGCTTGTTAATGCATGATAAGCTTGTTGACGCTGGGAAGCCAGGTGATAGAATTGAAGTAAGAATCTCCGTTGATATCAGATACTACTTTTTATGATCCTGACACTGTAGAATAAAGTATGTCCCTTCTATTTTGATTGTTCTTCTGATCTGAGCAGGGTCTTATTGCTTATTAGGTCACTGGAATATATAGGGCTATGAGTGTCAGAGTTGGGCAAACACAGAGGACAGTGAAATCTTTATTTAAGGTAAAAGCTTACTATCTCTTTTCCCCACTATCCTTGGCATCGTTGGGTGTATGTTTTCATATTAATTGCTACTTTCTTTTGGTTCCAGACTTATATCGATTGTCTTCATTTAAAGAAGACAGACAAGTCAAGAATGAATGCAGAGGATACTATGGAAGTTGATAATAACTATAAGAAAAGTGATGAAGAGACTCCCCTTAACAATGATGAAAAGGCATTTATTTCAACCATTCATCAATGCCAAAAAAAACTCTATTTTTTATTACAAGCATCCTGACACTCTTGTTTGTAATTACAGGTCGAGCAGTTGAAAGAGTTATCAAGACAGCCTGATATATATGAAAGGCTAACTAGATCTTTGGCACCAAACATATGGGAGTTAGATGATGTAAAGAAAGGGCTTCTTTGTCAGGTACCATATATTTTTGACTTGTCAGTTGTTGAATTGTTTAACATTTGGGTTTAGTTACTGCTTCATTGATTACTTTTACTGATAAGACTAGATGGCTTCAATGTAGCTTTTTGGTGGGAATGCATTGACATTGCCTACTGGGGCTACCTTCCGAGGTGATATCAATATTCTTCTCGTTGGCGATCCTGGAACTAGCAAATCACAGCTCCTTCAATACATACATAAACTAGCTCCTCGTGGTATATATACCAGTGGACGAGGGAGCTCTGCTGTTGGATTGACTGCATATGTAGCCAAAGACCCTGAAACTGGTGAAACTGTAAGACTATATCATTTATAACTGCTTGTGTTCCCAACTCAAATCTCATTGTAAGCATATGGGAATTGTGGGGATTTTGATTTTGTATTGCTGTTTATTAGGTTCTGGAGAGTGGAGCGTTGGTTCTTAGTGACAGAGGCATCTGCTGTATTGATGAATTTGACAAAATGTCGGAGAATGCAAGAAGCATGCTACATGAGGTAGGACTTCATTTCAGTTGTTTAGGGTAGATTTCTGTAACTTTGAATGTTAAATTGATTCATTTATAGGTCACACTGCCAGAATTCATATTGGGAGTTAAAGTGAATTACATTGTATTTAAAACATTCATCCATTGTTGCCTGAATTTGACTTTTCTCTTTGAGATTCTAAACTGTTTTTTGAATTTTTGGCTTCATTTCAAGGTCATGGAACAACAAACTGTCTCAATAGCTAAGGCAGGGATTATTGCCTCCCTCAACGCTAGAACTTCAGTGTTGGCCTGTGCAAATCCAAGTGGTTCACGTTATAATCCTCGTTTGTCAGTGATTGACAACATCCACCTTCCTCCCACATTACTGTCCAGGTAATAAGCATCCATAAATAGCATGGTTCTAGCTTGCCATTCTTTTGTCAAGTTCAATATGTACTGAAAAATAAGCATCAACATGATAGTAAGATGTTTGAAAATTGCTATTAGACTCCATTTGATACTCCCTTTGTCCCAAAATGAATGCCCATAAAGTTTCCAAATTTTCTCTTGATCAAGAGCAAATTTGAAAAAAAAAAAAAATAAATAAAAAAAAATTGGACATTCATTTTGGCACGGAGGTAGTATAAAGCTGCTCCCTAACTATGGCTTTCTTTGGCAGGTTTGATTTGATTTATTTAATGCTTGACAAAGCTGACGAGAACACAGATAGGCGCCTTGCTAAGCACATTGTTGCATTACATTTTGAAGATCCTGAGGTCTGTTTTTTTCTTTCTTCTTTGGTTACATGATTATATGAACCCCATTAATTGCACTGCTAAGGTTCAGTTTCTACGTGCAGAGTACTGAGCAGAATGTTATTGACCTTCCAACCTTAACTGCTTATTTAAGCTATGCGAGAAAAAACATCCATCCACAGTTGTCTGATGAAGCAGCTGAAGAGTTAACACGAGGATGTGTTGAAATGAGACGAAAAGGAAATTTCCCAGGCAGTAGTAAAAAGGTAGTACTAGTAACATTTTTGCGCCTTCTTCAGTTTGTCTGTATACTACTCCCTCCGTCCCATAAAGATAATCCCACTTTTTTTAGATAATTTTGATTGAACTTTGACCAATAATCTTATTTTAATTTATTTATCCTAATGAATATCTAAAAAATGTTATTGGCACTAATTTTAATGTTGTATCCATAATAAGTTATAGTTTTCATTAGGATAATTAATTAACATAAAATTATTTGTCAAAGTTCAATCAAAGTCATCTAAAAAAATTGGGATTATCTTTATGGTACGGAGGGAGTGTTTACCTGCTGGAATAATTCATTTTGTAAGATACTACATTACTTATTTATCACAGCCTAAAATGTTTGGAGCTCATGCAATGCTTTTCGTTGTTGTTGTAATCTTTAGGTTTATCATTAATTAGTTTTCTCTTACATATAAATAATAATTAAATGTTATTGCTGAACAATGCTGAGTTCATAAGCTTGTGGATTCTGACTTTCTTATTCCTTGACTAACAGGTGATTACTGCCACTCCGAGACAAATTGAAAGTTTAATACTGTTGTGGTATTGGTGCTCCCCCGTTGCAATCAAGACAAAGAAATCAACACACCCACACGTACAAGAAAGAAACAATCACACACAAGAACACAAGAGTTGTTTACCCGGTTCATTCACCAACTCGTGAACTACGTCCGGGGGCAATTGTCAAGCCAATATGTATTAGTCTCCTCTCTAATATGTTGCTGCAATATGTTCTAGGCCGAAATTATGCTTATATAGTTTATACAAGGAACCTAGCTCAGTCAAAGAAGAGATCTAAATAAAATAGGAAACAAAATCAGACCAGGATTCAAACTCCCCGACGCCAGCGCGACCGCGCACCCTAGCAGCGCGGTCGCCCTCCTTTGCAAGTTCCAGCCCCAATTTTGACCAACGAGCGTGGTCGCTCTCCACCCCGAGCGCGGCCGCTCTCCACCGCAGAATCTCCTCGGACGCTTCCTTCCTTGCAGTTTAGGATCCAAACCCCAACAATCTCCCACCGGAGACTAAACCAACAAACATAAAATCACCCATTAACTCCCACCACGGAGTAAAGACCTTCGAACACATTCCCCCTCCTCCATATTGGCTTGACACTACCGCACCTCTCCTCAAGTACTAAGGCCAGTTGAAACCAAGCGACGTTTCAACCTCTCCGTGTTAGATCGTTCTTGCCTTCCCAAATCGGCTTCTACCTTGATTTCTCCCCGCAAGTCTAACCGCCTTCTCCCTCCGCACCCACCTTCCTCGCAATGCCTCCCCTTGAAACTTGGACACACCTTGTTTCTTGCATCGGCGTTCTTGGTCCGAATCCGCTCTCTGTTAGGGCCGCTTGGACATCCACACCGCGTTGATCAACTTTGTGTCCTCCCCAACATACCGTTTCTTGATGTCTCCCTTTTACACCAACAGCCGGTTCTTTAGCCTCTTGCTCCCATCTAACGAACATCGATATTGTAGGTAGAGTACAACATCTTCCCCTTAACCCCACGAGCCAGCAGCCTTAGCCCCTTTTGTGACTTCCCAAGACCCACCAATAGAAAGAAACACCATATCCTTCACTGTCGAGTTGTCCTACGTAAATCACTCTCCTCCTCAAATCCGAACGTCATCACGTCGTGTAGTTGTAAAACAGCCCGTTAGGTGTCTTCATCATTACATCCCCTTACCTTTGATCTTGATGGTTGACCATCACCAAGATAGAGAACCCCAAAATCTCAGGTTTGTATTGCTTCATTGATTCTCGCATTCCCACTAGCGTGACAAAGAAGCTCCAGTAATCCAACACCCAATCTTCACCCGATTGCTCCTCCCCTAGGATTAATACATCACCACCATCATCCACCACGTTAGCACCACCACCTTTTCCCGGACGGTCATAACTGATATGCCCCAATTCACCACAATTGTAGCACTTGACCTTTTTCCCTTTTAGGTCCACCCCTTTTTCTCTCCACCCTAAGTGCGGCCCATCTACGGACGATTCTCCCTTTTCTCTTTCGCCCTTCGCAACTCCTCTTGAAGGACGAGATCTCTAACCTCCGTATACATGCGCGTCTTTGTTTTCGACGTACTAATGTCGTTGTGGCCATTAACCTCCCGACTATCGTGCAATGACTTTAGTAGAAAACAAGCTAGCACTTCATCGGAGAAAGTAATATCAACACTTTTCAATTGGTCCACCATACCTTTGAAATTGCCGATATGACTTGCCGCCGTACGCCCTCTGACATCTTCGCGTTCGCAAACCTCTTTATCAAATGTACCTTATTGATATTCGACGGCTTCTCATACATGTCGGACGGCAGGCAACTCCACCGTTGTCTTGGCCTCCATAGCGTTCCGTGCAACGTCGTCGGTTAGGGCACTCCTTACCGCTCCTAACGCCTTCCGATCCAACGTCTCCCAATCTCCTTATGACATGTCTTCGGGCTTCGCCTTCAAGGGTCCATGAAGATCCTTACAATAAAGGTAGTCTTCAATCCTTGTTTTCCAAAACGTGAAATTCACACCGTTGAATTTCTCGATTGAATTCTTCATCTGATTGCTTCACCAAAAATCTCCAAGAACGCGATTCAAAAAATCAACTAATGAAACTTTGAATCCTCCGAACCAAAGCTCTGATACCAGTTGTTGTGGTATTGGTGCTCCCCCGTTGCAATCAAGACAAAGAAATCAACACACCCACACGTACAAGAAAGAAACAATCACACACAAGAACACAAGAGTTGTTTACCCGGTTCATTCACCAACTCGTGAACTACGTCCGGGGGCAATTGCCAAGCCAATATGTATTAGTCTCCTCTCTAATATGTTGCTGCAATATGTTCTAGGCCGAAATTATGCTTATATAGTTTATACAAGGAACCTAGCTCAGTCAAAGAAGAGATCTAAATAAAATAGGAAACAAAATCAGACCAGGATTCAAACTCCCCAACGCCAGCGCGACCGCGCACCCTAGCAGCGCGGTCGCCCTCCTTTGCCGAAGTTCCAGCCCCAATTTTGACCAACGAGCGCGGTCGCTCTCCACCCCGAGCGCGGCCGCTCTCCACCGCAGAATCTCCTCGGACGCTTCCTTCCTTGCAGTTTAGGATCCAAACCCCAACAAATACGCCTTAGTGAGGCCCTGGCTCGGATCCGTTTCTCAGAATCGGTTGGTATATCCTGCATTTTGTCCTAACTGCCAATTGAGAATTCATGATCTAAGCCAATTATTTTCCTGTTGCATGCAGGTTGAGAAAAGTGACGTCGATGAAGCTTTTCGACTTCTTCAAGTTGCAATGCAACAGTCTGCAACAGACCATACCACTGGTAAATGTTTGACTAGTCCTTTTATTTTGTCCTTAGATTAACGTATTCCAGCCTAGCCCCTCACCTTACCTTTGTTTCTCACCTCATTTTAATATATTGGAGAGTGGAGACCTGGTACTACACCAGGGGAAATAAATCCTCTATTTCTGTAAGATCAATTAGATGGCATGTTGCGGAAGAACTTGACTCTTCAACAAGAAATTCACAGCCGCTGACATTAATAAAAAAAAAACATCTTGGAAATCTGGGTGAAAAAAATATTTGATTTTTCTTAAAATAAATAGAATCTCATTATTGAGATTTCATCCCCAGGAACCATTGATATGTGTTAGGATTGCTCACCCATACAAGAAATCCGCAACAAGAGAAATCAAACAACACACACACGAAATAAAGACAAAACACACAATATTTCGTGGTTCGGCTAAAAGCCTATTCCACCCAAAATATAATTTCTAAATATTTCTTGATATTACAAGAATGGAGACACCCTCTCTCTCAACACTCTTGAATATCCTCACCAATCGCATACAATTTTTCTCTCTAAATTGTAAACCTATGCTAACTTTCTCTCCAATTCTGTCAAAAACCTAACTAGTAAAGCCTATTTATATAGGGGAGGCACACCCACTTTTCCCCTTTCCTAACCGATATGGGATTACTATTCCTTCTCCTAACCAATATGGGATAAGTAATATATTCCTACTCATAATAGGATTTAGGCAATATTGGTCAAATTCCTAACAAATCTCCCCTTGACCAAATTTTCCCTAAAAACTCATCAACTCCAGAGAAGCGAACTCTTTTCCCAATCTTCTTCTCCTTTTTGTCATCACAAAAGGATCTTCCACGCAAGGATTGCCCCTCCAAATAGCAAATATTTCTTGCACCTTTTCTCCCTTGAAGAATCAAGCGCTTTCCTTTGTACACTTTGCATGTTTGTCTTCTTCCAACATATCGATATCCACGAGATGTCAAAACTCCTAGTGAAAGCAAATTCGCAGTCGCACCAGGAACATACTTCACATTCAAAGCGGTTTTCACAGACCCATCATAAAGCTTGAAGCGTACACTCCCAACACCTTCAATCTTCAATTTCTGCTCATTACCAACTTTGATTTCTCCAAAATTTTCCTCTGATCGCAAAGTGTCAAACATAGCTTGATCCTTACAAATATGCACTGAAGCAGCTGAATCTAGCACCCATTCAGACTTCTTCTCCTCAATCACATCATCAGCAGCTATAGTTTCTGTCAAAAGAAAATCTCCATTATCACTATCACTATCAATTGTGTTAACGTTCTCTTCGTCAACCTTTTTCTTTCCTTTCACACCACGTAAACTTTTCAAATCATCACGAAATTGTGGGCAACGCATCTGCATATGACCAGTCTCTCCACAGTAGAAGCACTCAATCTTACTCATATCTCTATCTCCCCTAGATTGAGACCTTCCTCTTCCTTTTGAGCCACCACAATTATAATTTCTCCCTCTTTCAGAACCCTCTGCAACTAGTACTCTGTCACCATTGGAGAAGCTCTCACTCCTCGTCATTCTTTCATTATCCCTCAACGCCTTAACCACATCATCAAGTGTTAAAGTAGTCCTACCTGTCAACATCGTCTGCACAAAAGGCTTATAGGACTTGGGTAATGAAGCTAACAATAACAAAGCTTGCTCCTCATCTTTAATTGTCTCATCAACATTAGACAATCGACATACTAGTTGACTGAAAGAATTTATATGGTCATGCAAATTACCCCCTTCATCAAACTTCAAACAATATAAATCCATCTTTAAGAACAAGCGATTAGTCAATGATTTAGACGCATAAATACTAGCAAGTTTCTCCCAAATATCCCTCGGTGTTTTCTCCTTCAAAACACTATATTTAATTTCAGGAGCAAGTGCTAACCTTATCGTACTCGAAGCCCTCTTCTGAATTTTAGCCCAATCCACGTCTTTCATCTCATCCGGCTTGTTCTCTTCCAAAGCTTCATCAAGTCTTTGTTGAACCAACACATCTTGGATTGTCATCTGCCACACCGTGAAATCCATCTTCCCATCGAATGTCGGGACTTGATACTTCGATACCCCAATATCCATATTCCTCAAAATATGAATTTCTTCAAACTGCTGCTGCTGTCCGGATACAATTCCCGATGCCTGGGACCTTAAAATCCAATCTCCACCGTCCAGATTTAAGATCTATTAGTCCCGAAGTTACTCACCAAAAATCAGCCCGATCCAACGGTAAACGAACGCTCTACGTCAATTTTTCTACCGCTGCGCTGAAAAAAACGAACCAGAAACTGCAATTTCTTTCTTCAATTTTTTTGCTCTCTTTTCTTGATGCGAATTCTTCTCTTCAACCAAAGATAAGCTCTGATACCACTTGTTAGGATCGCTCACCCATACAAGAAATCCGCAACAAGAGAAATCAAACAACACACACACGAAATAAAGACAAAACACACAATATTTCGTGGTTCGGCTAAAATCCTATTCCACCCAAAATATAATTTCTAAATATTTCTTGATATTACAAGAATGGAGACACCCTCTCTCTCAACACTCTTGAATAATTAATATGGACCTCATTACAACTGGGGTGTCTGCAAGTGAGAGAAGGAGAAGGGAGAACCTGGTATCAGCTGTAAGCACCATTATTCAGGACAAGATGCAACTTGGAGGACCTTCTAAACGCTTGTCAGAGGTCTGATATTCTTACTTTCACGCTCTGACCATCTTCATCTTTAAATCTTTAGTACTTCATTAAAATCTTACTGGCTATGAAATAACTTACACAGTTACTTGATGAGTTGAAGCAGCAAAGTCCCGGTGCTGAAATCCATCATACTGATGTAAATCTCTCTCTCTCTCTCTCTCTTTCACACACACACTCACTCACTCTCTCTCTCTCTCTCTCAGTGTGTGTGTGTGCGCATTACTGCTTGCTTTTCCTTTGTGCATAAGGATTCTTCTTCCTTGTATCAGATGCGAAATGCGTTTGCTACGCTTGCTCGTGATGGAGTTGTGTCTCTTCATGGCGACAGCGTAAAGAGACTATGATGATAGGGCCCACGACCGTGCGGAAGAAGGGGGGGGGGAGTGATAGCAGGGCTAATAGTATTGTGGGCATTAAGTAGGCAAAGGAGAGAAGAAAATAATTAGGTGTGTATATTAGTTGAAGGTTTCTTCCTGGCCAATATTAAACCCCAAAGGGGCAGTTAAGTCATTGATTGAGAACTTGGTGCTGCTTGTAACTTACCTGTTAGTTATCAAGTTGTTTGAGATGTTATCTTGTACTCACGATCACGAAAATGTTTGTCGTTTGGCTTTTTTGTTGAGCTTTGTGAAATATATAATGATTTAATTATGTTCATGAAATTCTAAAAATTCCTATTGATTCACCATTAATAATATTATCAACAACAACTTTTAGAATTTCATGAACATGATTAATCTCTCATAAATTTGTGGTCAAAGTTTAACAAAAAAGTCTCATAAATTTGTGGTCAAAGTTTAATAAATAAGTCAAATGAGACAAACATTTTGGAATGGAGGGAGTATTTAAATTTTATTTCCCCTTGCAAAAATCAGGAATCTCCCAAGTGTCATGTTACACAATGTGTTGTAATGAGCTAATATTTACCCAAGTTAAATACTTTCTGGCTCAAAGCCTCGCACTCTTTGGTTTACTCTGCCGTATTCGTGTCGTACACTTCTATTTTAATATTGTTGACAAAAGTCATATGAGGTAAATTAAATACTTCGAGTATCATAGCGTTTAGGGGATGTCAAGTGGAGAGTAAAAATGATGGTACAACCTTTAATTTTTTTAACAACATTTTATTTTAATTTTGTACTCCCTCCTCACAAAATAAATGTTCAATTTTTTATTTTTAATTTGCTCTTTTTATTAGCAAATTTAAATATTTTTGGACATTTATTTTGGGACGGGGGAATAACTTGTTATGTCCCAAAATAGTTTATTTTCAAATCTACCAACTTTTCAACATGGATCTCATAACTTTTAGCATGCTTAGACAATCATGCAATCATTGACAAATTATATGAATGTTAATTAAGCACTTATAATCACTCATTCCCTTCTAATTTTTTTAAGGTCTCAAAAATGACTTCGATAATAATGATAAGGGTAGTGGCGAAGCTATGAATTTTGTAGAGGAGATCAAAATTATGATGTAGCAGTATTTTTTCTTAAATTAAATGTGGTGAAAATATCATTTTTTAAAAATTTAAAGTTGATAAATTTGACAATGCACCAAAATCGTGTAGTAGGGAGACTGATTGACCATCAACGACGGTGGATTCACCACTAAATAAGGGTATCTGGACTGTGATTGACCATCAACGGCGGTGAATTCGCCACTACATAAGGGTACCTTTTGCATGTGCATGTATTATCAAAAATTGATTAAAAGTTCATTTTTGTCAAAATATTTATTAAACTATAAACTTCAACAATCATTATGGGACCTTAAGAGTATTTATAATGTGTAAGATTTGAAATTATGACAATATTAATGAGATGCACATCTACAAGTTACAACCCAATGCTCCCCTTGAAAATTACATTTGAAAAGTCTTTTTTTTTTTTTAAATATAAATTCTTGCTAGTGAAAGAGAGTCTTAATGGTTGAGGTGTTACCGTGTGATCTTGAGGTCACGAGTTCAAATTCTGTAATCAGCCTCTTACAGTAATGCAAGGTAAGATTTGCCTATATTCTTCCATTGAAAACTTTTTCCCATACTGCTTTAATGCACCATATTGATTTTTTCTTTTTTTACTTTTTCATATATAGAGATTCTTAGTAGCTTCAAAATAAACACATATTGATTCTTGCTTTATTTATTTATATCTTCTTGAGTACTAAAATTTTAACCCTTTTTAGAATTATAAGTAGTTATTTTCTTAAAAACAAATAAAATGATTTTTTATTTGTTCTTTTGAAATGGATGCAATACTTTTCTTGTCATAATTACCCTTTCCTTTTCTATGACTATCATCTTTTATTTCATTCATTATTTTTTTTAAAGTAATTCCAAGACACCAAACCAATGCCATTAAAATTAACTAAACATAAGTTTTTGAGTCCAAAGTCTATGCAAATACTTTCTCTAAAAATAATACTCCTCCGTAGGAGGCCATTTAGGACAAAATGCAAAATAGATAAAATAGAGGGAGTGGAAAGTAATATTAGTGGAAACTTTGCACAAAATGCAAATGGATAAAAGTAGAGGGACTGGAAAATAATATAGGTGGAATAACGTGATTGATTGATTGTGTTGTGGCGGTAAGGCAATTAACCCGAGAGCTCGTCTTCTGGGTGTATCGTGTCACACAGTGATCCAATCTGTAAGGAGTAGTTGAAGAGAGAGAAAGATAGAGTTCTAGAGAGAGAGCACCGGTAATCGAACGGGATAGAGAGAATGGGAGAGAGCGCTGGTGGTGGGTGCTGCCCGCCGATGGATCTGTTCCGGTCAGAGCCGATGCATCTGGTTCAACTCATCATCCCCATCGAGTCCGCTCACTTATCCATCTCTTACCTCGGCGATATTGGCCTCATTCAATTCAAAGATGTCAGTACTCTCTCTCTCTCATTTGATCCTCCTCTTTACCTAATTTTAGTATATCGAACTTTATGTATCGTAGATGTAATTTGCACTAGTTTAATTGATGCTGTTTATGCTTTGAATTGCGTGATTTTGGATTGGAGCTTTAGTTGATTTACCAGAATCTAGGGTTTTGCTACTGTTCATCTGTGTGAAGGAGGTGGTTCCCCACAACTTGAATTGAACTAGCTTAATCTGCTGAATACAAAGTTTGGATTGTAATGAACATTGTGAAGTACTTGTGAAATACTACTATTCTAGCTTTCTAGCTCCCCACAAGTACTGAAATTATCGGTTGTGGCTAGTAATAGGTTACGTTATGTGGGCTGTGTAGATCAGCCATTCAATTTTGGCTTCCATAATTGTCCCTCATTCGAAAGGGGTACCGTTATGTACTTATTTGTCTGTTGGCTTGTTCTCTCTGTCTTAAATTGTTCTCTCTGTCTTAAATTAACTGTTGGTTGATTAAGGTTTAGTTTTTGACAAATTCAATTGATAATAATTAATACATAGGCTATGCTTGTCAACTCAATTCCAAGCCTTGAATTCAAATTTCGAAGAACAAATGAACCTACAGAATTTATATTGCTCTTAATATTCCAATTCTATTGCTTAGAATTGAGTTGCCGAACGTATCATAGTAAATGAGGATTGAGCGTTTCGTTTCATTATTTCTTAAAGAGCTAAATTGGTAGCAGATAATATTGCTCTTTGGCTCTAAATTAGAAAGAATTTTTATTTAATTTGCATTAATTTCATGTTTAGAATGCTTGTTATCTGGCTTCCGGATCAGAGTAGTGGGAGATTTTTGCTGATTATTTTTTCTTGTTCAACAGTTGGATACATACTCATTCTATCTGCTTTCTAATTATGATGCTGATGATTACGTTTCCTTTTTTTCAGCTGAATGCAGAAAAAAGCCCCTTCCAGCGCACTTATGCTACCCAGGTGAATTTCTATATTCATCTTAGGTCTAGAAAACTTATGATAAGTGGGATATACAAATTGTATACTGTTCCATTCTCTACTGAGGGTGGGTGAAAAGATGAATAATTTTGCAACTATTTCCTTTACTCGCTATAAATGGGCCCAAAAAAGCTTGAAAGGATTTTTTTTTTTTCGTTTGGAAACTGCAATGACATGATGAATAAGAAACTCCCTTTGTCCCAAAAAAAAAAAAATAGTCGCATTTTCCTTTTTCGTTCATCCAAAAAAGTTGGTGCATATCTAGAAAAGAGGAAGTAATTTCAGTGCAATCTTATAATGGTACAAACAAATGAAACTTATCCTTGAAAATGTACTATACTATTGATTAATTATCAAAATTAACCAACTTTACTAACGCCCGTTATTAGTTTACCAAAGATGTCCTAGTAAGCAACTAGTTGACCCTTTCCTTGAAAATTTATACATGGATAAGCATTTGTGGGCGATCTGGATATCCCGAGTTCCTAAACTGTTCAGTCCCATTGTGAACTCTTGATCATATAATTCCATCATTTTAGTCTTGAGATGCTCAGTCCTAGACGTGAAATTCAAGCCGTTGAATGGGGATATATGTACACACGCATATATGTGTGTGTATATGCATATATCTGACTCAGTGTCAATTTTGTATTTAGGTGGAAACTCAGACAATAGTAGTGGTTAAGGTGGTCCCAATTCTATATCCAGGCCATATAATTGGGGTCCCAAACAGACCCATTTGGATTTCCTTAAGATGGGATCTTACAGTCCGTGCTTCAATATGTGCTTATTGCTTTTATTTGTCTATGTTACAAATAAACATCTTGTATATTTGCTGAACTATGCATTTAATCTCTTATATTGTGCAGATTAAAAGATGTGGGGAAATGGCACGAAAATTACGATTCTTCAGGGATCAAATGACGAAGACAGGAATTTTGCCTTCGGCTCCATCTGCACAAGCTGATATTAGTTTTGATGATCTCGAGGTAGATACAAAAGTTCATTTGGATTCTGAATTTGTTTCAGTGTTTTACATATTAAGCCTGTATCGTGTGGCTATTTCTTAGGTGAAACTCGGTGAACTAGAGGCTGAGTTGATTGAAATGAATGCAAACGGTGAAAAGTTGCAGCGTGCCTATAGTGAGCTTGTGGAATATAAGCTTGTTCTGCAAAAGGTATATCTTGTATATTGCAAATTTATCATAGATTATGACAGGAACACTATTATTCCATATTCTTAAATGCAGTGATGGGAACTCAGTGTGACATTAATAATTATTTTAGCCTCTTAAAGGTCGTAATTGCTGTTTTGAGCTGGAAACTTGTTTTGGTATCATGGTAAGATTGTTATTGTTAGTATAGTAATGACAGAAACGTAAACATGACTTCTGTATAAGGGTATGAGGTCGAGTATCTCATAATGGGAAGGTGGATTCAAAAAATCAAATCCTATATATTGAAACAACTAGAATATTACCCAGACTTTAACATTAATCAAAGCACAAATATTGACAAAGTGTGAGACAAGTGATGATCATATACTTGATATATACTTATATAACGTATGGGACACATCTCAGAAAGTTAAATAATTTCCTGAGAACTGAGGAAAGACAAGATTAGGTGATTTTGTAAGGTCATCCATGCAGGGGAAGGATGTATAGCATATGGATAAGAGTTTTATCTTTAATATTCATTGCAGCTGCATCTTTGCTGTATGCTGCAGACTCATTGAAAAACCTTTTTTTTTTAAAATAAATAAATTATGTTGCCATTTCTTACTGGGATCTCTTATCTGATGTTCGGGTGTCCAGCCAAAATGCTGTATGTTTGTTAGTCGGGAGATGTTTGTATGGAATCTACTTTGGAGCCCTTTACTGTGACGGAGTTTCTAGAGAGTGTCAATAGATCCTTTTGTTCACATTGAGTCTGCAAATGGTTATAGTTTATGCATCTCCAATGCCAGCTGCCCTTCTGACTTTATCTTTAACCATCAAAAAGTAGCATCAGACTTGCTAATATGATTCAAATGCTGTTGTTTTCCCAGGCTGGGGAGTTTTTTCAGTCAGCTCACAACAGAGCTACGGCGCAGCAGAGAGAACTTGAATCGGATCAGACTTCCGAAGCATCTCTAGAAACTCCTCTCTTGGCGGATAAAGTGCGTCCTATTATGTCTCTTTCATTTTATCTTTAGTTTCAAAATTCCATCATTTGTAGCACCAAATCTATCTATTATCTAAATGATTCTTCACGGTGCATGTGTTTATAGGAAATGGCAACTGATCAAACCAAGCAAGTTAAATTGGGGTATCTCAGTGGTCTAGTTCCTAAAGGAAAATCTATGGCATTTGAAAGGATTCTATTTCGTGCTACCAGGGGTAACGTCTTTCTGAAGCAAGCTATTATTGATGAATCTGTCATTGACCCTGTGTCAGGAGAGAAGGTTAATGCTATTCCTTTGTCTTAAAACTCCTTACCCCTAATATTCTTTTCAAATCGCTTGCAACAGTTTATCATTGTTCATTGAATGCAAACACTTCATTATTGGAGCGTGTGTACACCTTTTGCCATAGTTTATCCAATTTCAAACTACATTTTGTTGTTTGAAACTGTCTTAAAATAAGATTTTATACATCCCAGTGCATATAAACTTTTGATAAATTTCTGTAGACATTTTAACTTTTAACAATCTTATTTATATATCTCTCTCTCCATCCTTGTTTGGACTTGTAGCATTAAACCTTCTTTTTCATTATTGCTCTTATTCACTATATAAGTTGCTATGTTCAGTTTTGCTTGTGCTGAGTGCTTGGAAGGGCTAGGATACAATATAACTAGGTTAATAAATCATGTTTCTTACATATGTACCATAGATATTTGACGTATATGAAGTCATATGGATAGTTCTTTGGTTTAAGTTGGCAGAGGCTGGCACCCAATAACCTCTGGTTCTTACAAAGTAAGTCATTAGGGATGTGTTATTCTCTAGCCATAAAAGATGAGCTCCTCGTTTAATTGTGGGTAGACATTCCTGCTAGAATATTGAAATTGATGTAGTATAGCTTCCAGCATTTTATTGTATATTGGTTATTGTCTGAATAATCATTAAAGTATTGATAATTTGTTTTAATCCAAGTTGTTGCAACATTTATCACGTGCCAGTGCATACTTACACAAAAAGTATAGATTCACTATGACTTCCTTTGCTTGAGTATTGTCAGATTTGTACTGGATATAAATGCAAGTTAACGTCCTGTGCTTAGAGTTCGATCAGATTTCTCGAATTCTGTTAGTGTAAACCGTTTGATTGCGATTATTGCAGTCACCTTGTGTATAATCCGGATAAAGGAGTCATACATGTGAATAGTAGGCTACTTCCAATATGTATTACAAAACTTTAAATGCCAATTTTGTTAAGATACTGTCTGAACCTATCAACTCGTGATAACATTTATACAGGCTGAGAAGAATGTTTTTGTTGTCTTCTTTTCTGGAGAAAGAGCAAAGAGTAAAATTCTTAAAATATGTGAAGCTTTTGGAGCAAATCGTTACCCTTTTACAGAGGACCTGGGCAAACAAGCACAAATGATAACTGAGGTAAGCATCATACTTTAGCATTTAGTTTTGATTAGCACCTGCATGAGAAGGTTGGTGTCATTTCTCTCCCTCTCTATGTATATATGTGTGTGTGTGTGTTTCGATACGATAATCTGCTGCTATGATACATAGTGTAAAAAGCAATTTTTTTGCATCAGAGTACACTGCTTTTATTGTGTTAGGAAGTGTATGATCAAGTCCATTGCCAGTCATGTGAGGATTTTCATGAATAATCAATGTTCAAGTCCTTTTCCTCTTGCCTCATTTAGGGATGGATTTACCCAATATATTCAAGATGACATACACTGGTGCATGCAATTTACTAAAAAAAAATATTAAATTGATAAAAGAATGATAAACTACAGAAATTGGAGATTAATCTTTGAAGCCAATCATTTCAATTAAAATGAGTAAAATGGAATGTTTGAATGCAACTTAACGTTGTAAGAAATCCTAATGAAGAGAGCTGTGTTAGGCGACCATGAAATGCCTCAAAGGGATTGTCTTTGTCATTTAGGATCAGTTATTAATCAAGATGGGAGGACAGGAAAAGATGTTAGTCCCACGACATAAACAGGTTAAGTCAGCGAAATGCGCTTGGAGTTCTATAGGATAACTATTAGACCCCCCCTCCCCCTTTACTTGATGGAAATTAATGTTAAGCAGTTAAGAAACATGTTAATAAAATAAATATAGCCAAAAAAGCCTTGATCGCGGCGAGAGGTGAGATTAGGTGAGGGTCCGTTGCCTCTTGAAAGGTCAGGTGAGGGGTTATGGAAGAAATGACCCAGAGTGATCATCTAAGCAGAGGCGGGAGGCAGACAAGGCAAGGAAATGCGAGAAACTAACTTTTTCTGGTCCAGACCGTGACCTCATACCCTACACGTTGGGAGCTGGTCCCGTAACAATTTATTGGAATTGTATAGACTTGGTTGTTGGCACCTTTGCAACTTAGTCTCCAGGTTGGTTTTTAGATTTTGAGAGCTTCAAGCTGGTTGCTGGTGCTTTTCTTGGTGTTTTCACTTAGTCCATGGTTTGTGTTTCTTTTCCAAGCAATTTTGAAATATTTGGAAATAAATATTTTTAGGTTGGTTTGAATCATTGTTTTTATGTATTTGTGAGCTTATTTTCATGTATGGTTGATGCTGTAGAATTTGGTCACTACTCATTTTGGGCCTTGCATAAATCCTAATCATTTGAATTTTCAAAATTGTGTTCCTGATGTATCTGTTTTCACTAATTTACAGGTTTCTGGGAAGCTATCAGAGCTGAGGACAACAATAGATGCTGGACTTTTGCACCGTGGCAATTTGTTACAAACAATTGGCGAACATTATGAACAGTGGAACCTTCTGGTATGTGGAAAAAGTCATCTACCATGTGAAGCATGAATATGGATGATCTAATATTGCAACACTAATTATAAGCTTGTGAATGACCGTTGTTATATTTTCATTCTACGTTGACCATTACTGAACTTCATTTGTGAACTAATTTAGGCGAGGAAGGAAAAATCTATTTATCACACTCTAAACATGCTCAGCATTGATGTGACAAAGAAGTGTCTCGTGGCAGAAGGGTGGAGTCCCACCTATGCAACCAAACAGGTATTTTTTTCATCATGCTAGTACTTCTTGAAAGCAATTAAGAAAAGCTTATGGTGCATGCATGTTCTATGAGGATAAGGGTTCTATGTGAATACGTATTATTTTCCATCTTGGATGTAATTTTTCAAATTGCTAAACGATTAATGGCATTTTTATTTTTTAGATTCAGGATGCACTGCAGCGGGCAACACTCGATTCCAACTCTCAAGTTGGGGCCATTTTCCAGGTCTTAAGTACGAGAGAGTTGCCACCTACCTACTTTAGGACAAACAAATTTACTACCGCCTTTCAGGAAATTGTTGATGCATATGGGTAAGCATACTCTAGAGATTTTCGTACTGAAGTAGTGATACTTGTCCTATTGTGTGACATTGTTAATATTGTTTGAAGGCTTGCATGCCAATGGCAAATACTGCAGTCACTACTGCTATAAATTCAGAGCTTTGATGCTTGCTGTTAATCTTCTCTACACTTGTAAAACAAGTTAGTATTGTGGTTTGCTAGAACTTGGCATTTTTGTGGTTCTGAAAAATAAATAAATTCTTGATCTCAATGTAGACTAGACAGTGTGAGGCTGTTGTTTTTCTCAAACAATACTTCCCCAAGGGGTATGGCTTTTTGGAACTATAAATGTCAATGTGTCTGTAACATGCATTTCTAAACGTGCAAAGTCAAACTGCTCCAACAATGTATTTCTAGAACTTAGCATGCAATGGTCTCTTTTCCTTTGAAAGTAGGAGCTTTACCCAACTGAATGCAAAATTTTCTTAGGATGATGGTACCAATCAACTGTGGTCATTAAATTCCTGAAAACATGCTTGGATATAAAGTGCGGGAATCTTGTTGGGGAATGTTGTAAGTTTCAATCTATGGAAATGAAGGACGTTTAAAGCCATAATGCTGAAGCATAGAGAGGATTTGGTTGAATCAGATGTATCAATGTTAGTAATGTTTGCAAAATTAGGATATTGGGCTGTGACTAATGATACTTCTGAAATTATTTACTCGAGCTCAACAAATTTTGGATCCATACCACTACCGAAAATGCAGTGTTGTTCCATTCTCCTGACTTGCTTAGATCATGCATGCTGAATGAGAGAATAAGTTAATTTGATTATTGTACTTGGATTATCTTTGAGTTTTTGTTAATTATTTTCCACTCAATTAGTCTGTAATAGAAAGAAATCAATAATCAAGAAATGTATACTATCCGCGCACAGGTAATTTCTATAGCAAAGTATTTGTTGTATCTAGCTAGTTTTATTTCATAATCAGGGTTTGAAGTTAGAATGTCCATGTTACAAACTTAACCTGTTCTATTATTTCTGTCTGATCTGCATAATTCCACCTAAAGGAGTATTATGAAATATCTTGTCAGCAATGTCTCTGAACTAATGCGATCATTGCTTTTTATATTTGGTACTTCTAGTGATATGATTGTTATTTTCCAGAACCTGGATGGTTATTTCTTTCCCCCTGAAAGTAAATGAAGGACATAAGAATACATTAGGCTGATGCTCTGTAATCTCATTTCACTGTAGGGTTGCAAAATACCAAGAAGCTAATCCTGGAGTATTCACTGTTGTCACATTTCCATTTCTATTTGCTGTTATGTTTGGTGACTGGGGACATGGTATATGCCTGCTTCTGGCAACATTATATTTCATAATCAGGGAAAAGAAACTATCCAGTCAGGTAACCATCACTTGACATTCTTCAGCTGAGTATGATAGAGAGTACACCATCTTATCTTCTAAGGTCATAAATTTTGCTCTACTTGTTTCATCCTAAACATGAAGCTCACGTTTTGTGTCATGAGCAGTGAATATTCTTACTCTTTAATTTGTTTTTCCATAAGAGTGTTGCTCCTGAATGTCTTATTTTTGGGTCTGCTTTTACAATAATGATACTTAAAATTTTGTATTCCCGCCGTCCCATAAAAGAGTCACCTTTCTTTTTTGATCCGTCCCAAAATATGTCTTGTTTCTAAATAAGGAAATAGTCTTAGTACACTTTTACCATGGTACAGCCGATGTACAAGCAAGTAAATCACATTCCTTAAATTGTTTGACAAGTCAACTGCGACACGTATTATGGGATGGAGGGAGTACCAAGTTGCTAATGTAGTGCGACTCCCTTGTATTTTTATATTATTCTTTCTTGACAACATATGTCTGAAGCTTGATGCACTTCTGCGATGTGATATTGGTTCGGATAATATAGAAAGTAGCCATACTAAGAAATATTTCTATAGTAAGACTTGTAGAGGAGATTTGTTTTGACTTAAATTACTGTCTCCATAGCCACCTGTTAACTGAGGAAGAGAATTGGAGATGAGAAGAATTAGAAGCCTCAACTTAAATTGGTAGACAGAGTATCTTGTTTACGTTGTTATCTACTACCTCTGTCCCAAAATGAATGACCAAAAAAATTTCAAATTTCAATTTTTTTTGGCCATTCATTTTGGGACGGAGGGAGTACTAGTTACATTAAGGTCCCTTGGACAGATATTAATATACTAGTACCTTTAAAAATGTAATGATACTCTAACACCACCAATTAAGAAGACACCAAAAAGAAGATGATCGTCTTTGCCATTACCCAATTTCAGAATGCCGCACCTACATACTATCTCAAATTTCCATAATGGTCCAATCCATCATCCTGCAAGGTGGTTTTAAAATGCATTGAAAGACCTTAGTACTTGGTCAATTTTACAGTATTTCCTTTAACCTGTACTTTTAGCATCTGATAACAATTTCCCCAGCTCTGATTGAGTACTTATCAATGTGCTTGTATATTGCTTCTGCAACTTCGCTTCATCAATATGCATAAGTTTTGAACAACGTGAATTCACAGTTTTTCTTGTAAACGCTTTCTTTGGTGTCTATTAGAGTCTAATTTAATGAAATGCCTTATGTGAGGTCTAACTATGTTTCAATTCTGTCAAATACAGAAGCTTGGAGACATAACAGAAATGACCTTTGGCGGCCGTTATGTTATTTTGATGATGTCTCTCTTCTCAATCTACACGGGGTTGATCTATAATGAGTTTTTCTCAGTCCCATTTGAATTATTCAGTCCCTCAGCCTACGTGTGTCGTGATCCTCAGTGCAGGTATTTAACATAGCCTTAGCCCCTTCAAGTTTGTTATTGTACATTTGCAGTATGTACGTATAACCAGCTACTTTGTTGCAGAGATGCCACCACTATAGGCTTGATAAAAGCACGCGATACATACCCATTTGGCGTGGATCCTGCATGGCATGGTACCCGTACCGAGTTGCCATTCCTTAATTCATTGAAGATGAAAATGTCAATCCTTCTTGGAGTAGCCCAAATGAATCTTGGGATAGTAATCAGCTTCTTCAATGCCCTTTACTTCAGGAATGGCATCAATGTGTGGTAAGTTCACATGCTAATCTCACACTCAAATGAATGGCTAATTCACATTTCAGCTTCTTAACTTCAAAAGTTATCATAATACAGCTACTTGCATACTGCACATGTATTACATTTGAGTTTCTGCACATAATGATATAATCCAAATTTAGTTTGCTGTATTTATTTTACATAATGCTCGCTTTTCCTTTTTCTCAGGTTTCAGTTTATTCCCCAGATGATATTTTTAAATGGCCTCTTTGGGTATCTTTCCCTTCTTATCATTATAAAGTGGTGCACCGGTTCGAAAGCCGATCTGTACCACGTAATGATCTACATGTTTCTTAGTCCAACTGATGAGCTTGGAGAAAATGAACTTTTTTCTGGCCAGAGAACAGTTCAGGTTAGATTCTTCTTTTAGCAGCAGGCTAATTAGCAACTTATTCCACTTGTCTGCAAATGAGCTCGGTTTATTTTCTGTATTAACGAGTTGAACGCTGAGATCTATATGCTAATTCAGTTTGTTCCATTTCCAGCTTGTGCTGCTATTCCTATCACTTATTGCCGTCCCATGGATGCTGCTTCCTAAGCCTTTTCTTTTAAAGGCACAATACGAGAAGGTATGCAGCTCTTTTTGGCTCTTAATTTCCCCTTGAATTTCCAGGATTGATGCTCGAATACTTTTGTTCGCTTTCAGACACATCAAGGTCAGTCTTACATTCCCCTCGAAAGCACAGACGATTCTGTGCAGGTGGAGGCAGCTCATGATCCCCATGGCCATGGAGAAGAATTTGAGTTCAGTGAAGTTTTTGTACATCAGCTCATTCATACAATTGAGTTTGTACTAGGTGCTGTATCCAATACAGCATCATACCTTCGTTTATGGGCGCTCAGGTATGCTTCTGGAAGTGCAATTATTATTCTGAACTTGGTTTCAGGTTGATTGATTTGAAGTAAATACCAAACTGTGGAAATTTGTAAACCAAAATAAATCTATTATAATGTACATTTACGGTGGATTTTTTTCTCTTCATTATCACTGAGATTTTTGTCCTTCAGATTATGATACTTTGATGCTAATCGTGGGATACTCGTCTTTTTCCTTGTTTCAGCCTGGCACATTCAGAGTTGTCAAGTGTGTTCTATGAGAAGGTTCTTCTTCTTGCCTGGAGGTAAGTTGATTAATATTGAAGTTAAATCACTCGTTCATTTCTTCTGGTAGTCAGTAATATTGGCTGATAGTCTGCCACTTCTGTATTAGGGTGCTTGTATAAATTTTTTTTGGAGGTCTGTTTATATAAAAACTAGCCCATGCCCGTGTCCAAGGCCACGTTTTTTTTAAAAAAAAAAAAATTTAATTTTTTTTTTAATTTAAAAAAAAAAAAATCTTTTTTTTTTTTTAAGGGCAAAGTGGGAAATGGACAAAATAGTGAGGGCAAAATGGGAATTTCCGCCGATAGAACTGTTCATTGAACAGTAGAAAGACCACCCTCATTTATACTATAGATGCCCGTGTCCAAGGCCACATTTTTTTAAAAAAAAATTTTTTTTTAATTTTTTTTTTAATTTAAAAAAAAAAAATTCTTTTTTTTTTTTAAGGGCAAAGTGGGAAATGGACAAAATAGTGAGGGCAAAATGGGAATTTCCGCCGATAGAACTGTTCATTGAACAGTAGAAAGACCACCCTCATTTATACTATAGATACTCCAGCTAAATTAAAATAACCAGAAATTAGGAGAATTAGATTAGCCGAAAATTTCAAGCTTAACTATTTCTCACCAATTTGGATTGCAAATCTGGTCACGTTCCATCTATCAGGTCATTCATATGCACATGGAATGCTCTCACTTAATACAAATATCTAGAAATTCTGCCTATTTATTATTTTTATTCTCTTTTAAAATTGCAGTTACAACAATATCATTTTCCTTATAATCGGAGGTATCGTGTTTGTTTTTGCGACTGTGGGCGTCTTGCTAGTGATGGAAACTCTTAGTGCCTTCCTCCATGCATTAAGGCTTCATTGGGTTGAGTTCCAAAACAAGTTCTATGAGGGTGATGGATACAAATTCAGTCCATTTGCATTTGCATTACTAGGTGAAGAGGAAGAATGAAAGCTGCAACATTAAGAATCTCTTCTCTTGAAAAAAGAAGTTACGTATTATGGCCGTTTCTTCTGTTGAGTTTAGAGGAGATAGCACTGTACTGTATTGGGAAGATAGAAGTGAGGTATTGACTTTATTGCGCTGCCTTTTTCCGTCCACTGTTTATTTATTGATTTTGGGAATAAGCAGAGCCCCGTTGTAAGGCCTGCAGCATCTATTTATTTCATTTCATTTTATTTATGGGCCTGTGGTTATTGACAACCATTTGTATTGATAATAATATTGTGATTCCTCGGAAACTATTTCATGCAAGTAGTGTTATTAATCAACACTATTATTGTACAGTAAAGACGGTCTTTTGGATTCGCATTCCTGAGCGTGATAACTCGGTATTCATTTTGACAAAGCAGGAATTTTATGCCCTTTTTTCCCACTTCTTTGCCTCTATCACCTAAAAGATGAAATCTGGGTTGAGGCAAAGGGGTTCTTTGTTCTCTCTTCCTGAGTACACTTGAGCTGGAAAGTTAGTCGGACTGTCATGTTGCAAACGGGGTATGATGGTTTACTATATGTTGTCTCTTCCTGAATTTTGACTAGTAAAAATCTCCATGCCAGAATTGGCTTGCAGATCTCAAATCAACCCAATTGTACAAACGAAGAAATAGAACCTGAATATCACCAAATAGAAACATTCATTATAATTTTAGCATGTTTCCCAAGCTTAATGCTGGTAAGAGAATAGGTAAACAAGAAATTTCTTCTTCCGAGACATTTTCTTTAGTTTTTGGTTTCATACATTGAGAATTCTACAGGAATTTTGATCCCTTTTGTTACACACATTTCTTCATTACTTATGTACAGACAACAATGTTGAAACTGGCATGAAATTACTTACTAACCCCAAACGAAATAGCTGAAGCTTAATACGAGTATCCACTAGTGTGAATTGATATGAGCAGCAGCAACAGTGGAGACCATGGAGTCCACACCACATATATTGCGGCCCCGGCAAATCTTGTAATACCCTTTCTCTCCCCAGTTTTCTCCCCATGAGTTCTTTATGATCCAGTAAGGCTTTTCCTTCATCCTTATGGGAGACATTCCAGCTGCTCCATACCCAACCAATAGCACACCATGGTCCTGTCTTTTGGAGCATATGAACGGACACGAGACACCACCCATGTACGTCTGCATGAAAACTGCATTGATAGCCACTGCATCCGCACCAACAAAAACAAAAAACATAAAACAAATGGGATCATCAGGATTGTTCACACAAATATATTTCCTAACCTAGTTCAGATATATCTAATCTCAGAAGTCAGTTCTTTTACATGGTCTACAAAGATGGTGGAAATGTAAAAGTATTGATTGTTTCAATAAATTGCAAGATAAAGGTAAAGCATGAAAGGAAATAAAGCATTGCTTATTTATCAAGTAGAGAGATAAAGCATGAGTTCATACCCGCAAGAGGACCATTCTTCACGAGATTAGCAGCGATTTGCTCTTCATCAAGGGAGACCACGCTAAAGTTACTCACAGATGCTACAACCTTGCTCTTGTCAAATTTGCAAGTACCACGATCAGTACCAGTGTAAGGATAGTCCTTTTCCCGCATAAGCCCACCAGCTTTGAGAGTGTACTCGAAAGCACTATTCATCAGCCCTCCATTGCATCCAGAATCACATGATCCTTTCTCTTCTGGATCACACTGCAAAAAATGGAAAAGTCAACCCAAAGAATGAGCATAGGAAACAATGTTGTATTTGATGGAGCGTATGACCATTCAAATTGGAATGGAAGGCCTATGGAATAACATAGACATTATTAATGAAAAGGTAAAGTTTCTCCTTATAGGGTAGATGAAGCAAAAGAAAACCTCTGATTAAAACCAATACAAAGGGAAAAACTCACAGGTTTCAGGAAATGACATAGGTGTCAAACAAAGGCCATGAATTCACTCTAATAAAAGGATTAAGAACTAGGAGTACAAGTAATAAAAATGGAACTCTAATAAATGTACATTCAAAGAAAAATATAATCTGCATATTGGTTTCAGCAAAATGCAAAAGAACACAACCACCATCAATGGATAATGAAACCCACTGCAGACTATGCAAAAAAATAAAAAAAAAATAAAATAAATACATAAAAAATCAAACCTCATGGTCACAGTCAACAAGCTGCTGCTCGCTAAGACTCTCAAGCTTTCCGGTGGCCAGGAAATTTGCACCCTCCAATGCTCCAGTAGTACTAAATGACCAACAAGACCCGCATGATCCCTATTTATCCATTAATTTAAAACAGAAAAAGAACACCATCTTTAATCAGAACCAAAACACATTAATCATAATTATAATTTCTACACTAACCTAACCACTAAATAATACTACTAGGATTAAAGCTTAAAATACCTGATTCTTTACGCCGGAAACGGCACCATGTTCTCTCCAATCAAAATCAGCCGGAAGGTCCTTGGTCGGAAGGATCGGAGCCTTGTTAGCATCAACCGGCAATTTAAGCTTACTCTTTAGTCCGAGATGATTATTTCGGAACTCGGACGGAGTCATATCGGAAAACTGAGTCACACCATGGACCGCCGAGGGATCGAGCTTCTGATGACGCTTAGCCCGACGGAGGTTAGCCTTAAATACGGAAAATCTATAATCGTGTTCCTCCTGGGATACATACGACTTTCCGAACTTGCTCTTGAAGATGCCGAAATGGTGTTCGGCGTCCAAGAGGTGATCTTCTTCCCCGACGACCTGACGGATCAGCATATCATCGCCGCCGTCGTTGGTCAACTCATCGGCGAGAGCAAACGGCGTTACGACGAGGAGAGAGAAGACGAATAAGAAAGAAAATCGGCGATCCATGGCTTTAAGAAATGTGAATGAGATTGATTTTTCTTTCTTTCTAAGCTTAGGAGATGGTTTGTATATAAAGAGAGAGGGTACAGGGAAAGTAGTTTGCTTGGAAGAAATGGAGATGAGAGGAGCGAATGAGGTATTGACACGTGGAAGAAGTTGATTCGTACAAGTTTACTTCGTGGGCGGGTTTCTCGTTTGTTGTTTAGATCACTATTTTGAACGGCGTAATGTGAACACATGGATGCTTTTAACGGAACGGTATTTTATATTGGGCCTTCAACAGCAATATGGGCCGTTTGAGTCAGTATTTTAAGTTATGCATATGGAATTACTAGTACATATGTTCGTGTCCAAGGACACGGGTGTGTTTTTTTTTTTTTTCAAATTAATTTTTTTTTTTAATTTAAAAAAAAATAAAAAAATCAGTTAGTTAATTAATTTAAGTAAACTCTCCTAAAGCCCACTCTTAGCCCAAATCCAAAGTCTTAGCTCAAACCCAAAGTCTTAGCACAAATTAAGGGCAAAATAGGAAACAGACTATATATTGAGGGCAAAATAGGGAAAAATCCCTCCGAAACTGTTCATAGAACTGTTCACGAAGGGGTTTAATTTATACTATAGATACTTTGAATTAAATTTGGTCTGTTTATGAAAACAACTGTTCAAATATCTATAGTATAAATGGAAGGGATGTTTGCTACAGTTCTTTGAACAGTTTCAAGCGGCGAAATTCCCATTTTGCTCTCATACATTTGTCCCTTTTCTATTTTGCCCTTAAAAAAATTTTTTTTTTTTAATTAATTTTTTTTTTTTTTAAAAAAATTACGTGGCCTTGGACACGGGCATGTGCTAGTTTGATAATATCGCATACTGATTTGTCTTTGCCCTGCTTTGAGACAGAATGTGAAAGCCTTGTTGTTGTTTGTTGGCTATTTGTTATTCTAGCGAGATAAAAGGTAATTTGTTTCACCTTTTGAATGTACCTTGCATAAATACAATAGTTGAATAAGTCCAAAATTTTAACAAAATACTTTCATGCCCGAGAATGTCAACGGCATTGAAGTCCGACTGCTGGACTTTGTTAATAATAGAAGCCATATATCCCAGAATGCCAACAACAATGAAATCCAGTCACTAGACTAAGATAATTTTGATGTCGTGGGACTTTCTAACAATTTCCTTTACTTGTAATTAGTTTTGACAATTCAGTCAAAAACCCTTCAATCCCACTGATTCTAGCCATATAGCCTACTCCCTTTTTAAAAGTAAGGCTTGTCTTTAGGCAGCTTTACTACTCCCAAGTGTTGATGTCGCTCGTACCGTATCCCTATCACCAATCGATGTTGCATCAAACATCTTTCCACAAGTTTGAGATGCTATGAACAAGCACATTTCATCACAAGTCATGCCAAGTTGGTGCTTCGAGGAGCATCTCCATAAGTCTAAAGTCAAGGATGTCTACTAAGGCGACATCCTATCCGGTCGTTTGTTAAGTGGAGGATGCCTACTGAGGTGACATCCTATCCGGCCGTCTGTCAAGTGGATGATGCCTACTGGGGCGACATCCTATCTGGCCGTCTGTCATGTCGAGGATGCCTATTAAGGCGACATCCTATCTGACTGTCTGGTGCTTCGAGGAGCACCTCCACAAGCGGGATGCAATGAACATGTCTCATCCTAATTGTGATGCTATGAATAAGCAACATCCTGATATCAAGTACAAGTCAAGCTAGATATGTCACGTCCGACATCTTTACAAGTAGTCCGAGATGTGAGCTCATCACAATCAAGATGCAATTCGGAATGCTAGCCCGTCATAATCAAGCGCAGTTCGGGATGCTAGCCCGTCACAATCAAGCGAAGTTAGGGATGCTTAGCCCGTCACAATCCAACACAATTAGTGATGCTTAGCCCGTCACAATCATGCGTAGTTAGGAATGTTTAGCTCATCAAGTCATGATGCAGTTCGGGATGCTAGCCCATCAAGTCAAGATGCAGTTAGGGATGCTAGCCCCATGCAGTTCGGGATGTGAGCCCATCAAATCAAGATGCAGTTCGGGATGCTAGCCCCAAGCACTTCGGGATGCGAGCCCATCAAGTCAAGATGCAATTCGGGATGCTAGCCCATGGCAGTTCGGGATGCGAGCCCATCAAGTCAAAATGCAATTCAGGATACTAGGCCCATGCAATTTGGGATGCGAGCCCATCAAGTCCAGCAACTCCATTGTGGTTCAGGATTCAAGCCTCGACAAGATGGAGAGAGCACACTCGAGCTCTATTGTCCGGCGAAAAGATTTGGGTGGTTTCACGTGAGTTGAATATAGAAACCATTCTTCAAGATGGACCTTTATCGGACTAGAAAATAATGTCGACAACCCTGATCAGAGAATAAGAGAACCTTCAGATTTCGCTGCAAGATCCAGAAACTTCATACGAAAACATTTTCTTCAAGTACGAGATCTCGATATAATAATCTGGGCACAAAATAATTTAACCGACTTCGTCATGCTTAACAGAGTACCTACAAAAGACATGAGGTAGTAATTTGCAAATCTAGTATAATACTTTCTCTTTATTTGATACAACGAGCATATATTACACGACTATTATATAAATGAGAGAAATAATGAACCATAAATATCTTTCGCATTTTACTGAGTTTATTTGTTTCAAGCATATTATCGTGACTGTCATTTTTCAATATTCATCATTTCAAGATCTCAAATATGTAGCGGGTTAACATACTCCTACACCATGATACTTTCATTTTCACTGAGATATTAGCATATCTTTTCATAATTCTGGCACAATTTTGCACATAAATAAAGAGCATAGAACTCACATATTTTACTTTATTGAATATTATTTTTCTTGTGTCATAATTCTTTTATATTTATTTCGATCAAAATGTATTATTTACTAATTTGACAATTTCTCAAAATTAAACAATTAGGTAAAGACACAATTTAAAAATTGACACAGAGCATACCGCAAGATAATACTAATCCACATTCATTCATCTTTAGCAACCTATATTTCATGTCATATTAAAGATTATGGTGGGCATTAGGGGTGTGCAACAAAACCGAAAAAATCGGATCGAAATCGAGAAAATAGGATCGAAAAAATCGAAACCGACAAAACCGAAATGTTAATGGTTTTAACCATTTAAAAACCGAAACTTTCGGTTTCGATTTTGGTTTCAAATGAAAAACCCAGCTGATAAAACCGAACCGAACCGATATTATTAAAACGACATGTCATTTTAATATATACTATATATATATAAATTTCATCTTCTCATCTTGCTTTGGAGTTAAAATTATGCTTACGGTAGTTTAATTGTTATTTGTAGTGGCAGGTGGAACACTTAAATTTGTCATGAAAATCTTAAGTACTTTAGTATTGCATCTTCTCATCTTGATTTGTTAATGAGGGATTAATAAATTTCATCTTGCTGAATGTAACTATCATAATCCAACCATCAATATATGCATGCTCTTCTCATCTTGTTGAAACCGAACGACACCGAACCAAACCGACACCAAACCGAAACCGAATTAAATCGAAACCGAATAAAACCGAAGCTTAATGGTTTTAAAATACAAAAATCGATATCTTTCGGTTCGATTACGATTTTAGCCTAAAACCAAACCAAATCAGACCGAGCACACCCCTAGTGGGTATGTTAAACCCGTGTACAAATCATTTATATGTAGCACAAATTTCATTTGTTGTCATGTGCAAATAAACATTCTGATGCATCATATGTAGAACTTGTAAGTAAGCATGCACTTCAAATTTGTATTCATATATCCTCTTATTCTGGGCCAAATATATACTTTTACAAAACATACTTCAATTTTATTTATTTATTTTATTTTAGAGAACATATTTAAAATTAGTTAGTAACAATTCAGACTTTTATTTAGAGTACATATTTAGAGTAGGCATGAATATTCAAGGTGCAACCATACACATAATAATGCATAATGCACTTTAATTCTTTTAGGAAGCATATTTATATTTCTAGTTAGCATTTAAAAATGTCATATATCTATCATATTTCATGTTTAACTTTAATCACTCATTCACTTTTAATTGTGCAAATAGATCAGTATCATAATTATAACTATTCTTGTACGTATATTAAATATGATTCATATTTCTAAATAACAAATTCATGTAAAAAAAAGGGTAAAAATGGAAAGAGTCCACCTGAAGAAGATATTTCCCCCTTTTTTTTATTGTGTGGCTCCTTACTTTTGCATCCCTCCCCACGTAACTACCCTACTACTAATGTGACTTGCTGCCACACTCAACTTTGGTCTGCGATGGATAGCATCGGAAGACTGCATACACGGAGAAGAAGAAGAAGCTGGAGTATCCACAGCTGGGCTACTCATTTCAGGCCTGTGAAACCATTTTTCTGTAACAGTATCATGCACTCACATTATCAAGCACACACTAATAAAAGTTCGAAGGGTACTAGAGAATCTTATGACAACCATTTTTGTTCCACAAACTTCATTCTAATGATAGCTCCCATATATATTATGCAAGAGATCTGGATTCTTGTCCACAAAACAAAACCCCAAGTATTAAAACTTGAGTCTTAAACGGAGCTGACAAGTTGTACTCTGCCTCCGTCACATAATGAATGTACATTTTTTAAAAAAATATCAAATATTGGGTTCGAACCTTGGCGAACAGCCTCTTGGCAATTGTCAGGGAAAGGCTCTTCTAGCAAATGGTTCCCTCTCCCAACCCCCGCTTGACGGGAAACGCTTGACGCACCGGGATTTGCCTTTATTGACATATCGAGGCAGAGAGGAAGGATATTCTACTGCCATGCTTCAATCACAAACTCAAACTTGCATAAGACTTGAAATATGGTGTGTGTTGTGGGCATTTTTCAACATGGCGACATCTTCAATTGATCCTGCATATCGAGATGTCATTACACTGTAAGTATTGTTTTAATATTTACTTGTTCAATATTTCCTAATATTATTCTTATTTTTCAGTAATTAAGAGAGGAATGCGGAACAATCTCCAAGCACGTTCAACAGACCTTCAAACGGCTAGGGCGACTTGGTCTCACGGAGGTTGAAGTGATAAACCAAAATGCCGAGATTATAGGAACCATATTGACTCTTTCATATCTACTTGTATTTAAGGGGAAATGGAGACGGAAAAACACATTCATGCTCATACGCACACACTCTACACACAAGCTCTTGTAATCCTCTCCATTATCTTCCAAAGTTGTAATCGTGATTATTATAGTGAAACCTTTAAGGTTGGAGACCTAACTCCCGGGGTTTTTTCCAAAGAGGTTATCACCTCCAAGGTTTTCCTCGTTAACAAATCGTGGTGTCATTATCTCTTTTTCATTCTTTTGTTCCATATAATCGAATTCCACAGTTCCCTCCTTATTGTTCAATCCACACACTAAACATAGTTAAGATTCTACTTTATTGTTTTTTCTACCAAAACAATTTGGCGCCCACCGAGGGGCCTCGTGGTTTATTGGTTATTTGAAACATTTCCTAATCAAATTCACTATGTCTGCACCCCCCAATGTGTCCACCGCCGGCAAAGGTCCCGCCGTTGTTCCCACATCAGGAGGTAGAACCAGCTTGTTACCACCACCTCCTCGGGCCAGGGTCTCGAGCCTAACTCAACCTACGAAGACTCCACAAAAGGGGGCAACGTCTTCCCGGTCTGATGCTTGACATCCCAGTATCTTGACCAAGTTGAATCAAAGGTTGGACCGGCAAGATAACAATTCGAAGGTGTTGACCAATTCCATGATTAAGATGCGAGAAAGACCAACAGCTCATCGCATCTCGGCTTGAGAATATATCACCGCTGCGTGCAAGGATTCTCAACTTTGACAACACCGGAGGATCTACATTTCGTAATGAATTCATTCCAATGGGCGCCCTCCTCCGCCGACATCTTTAATGATGTCGACATCTTTGCCCTGGGACACCCCATTGACGCCATCTTCCGCAGATTCACCCCATTCATTCCATTTATAGACAACACTACTGTCACGACTACTACGGACGATTCTGGTTTGCTAAATAATCTTTTCAATAATAATAATTTCAATCGTATTCCTATGGCCGACCCTTTGCAGAAACCAACTAGCTAAACAGATGCGTGATCTCGTAGAGCCGATAATGAACGTGCTGTGTAACTCCTCCAATTCAACCAAAGTGACCCAAAACTGTTACAATCAATCCCGGTTTGTCCCAGAATTGCCAATGTCGACATCCCGAAGCGTTTCTAAGCACCATCTATGAAGTCAGACGATGGCACTCCACGCGACCCGTGAGGAGCATGTTGCACACTATCAAGAAAAGATGGACATAATCCATATCCCGCTTCAATACCGGGAGGCCTCGCTTATGCAGGGATTTGGATCCACCTTGTCCGGACCAGCTCTCAAATGGCCGATTAGGCAACCCCTAGGTTCAATTGGTTCATACGCCCACTCATTAACATGTTCTATAACCAATTCTCATGCGATCGACAATTTGAAAAGTTGACAAGTGATCTCTACAATGTGACCCAAAGCCTTAATGAGACTCTGAAGGATTATGTCCATCGGTTCAATAAGGAGGTGTTAGAAATTCCCAATCTTGACATGTCGACACTACGTAAGCATTCAAAATGGGGTTCAAGAAAGATTCACAAAGTATTATCAAGATTTGGTAATGACTCCTTGTAGCGGCTAGAAGAAGTCGGGAAGCGGGGCATTAAGGTTCATAAGACTGGAGGAAGATGAGCTGCGAAGATCGAAGTCGTCATCCAAGATGTCGACATATGACCATCCCGACGTAAAGACCGAATCGTCCCATCGCAGAACAACCGTCCCAATCCTTATCCGAGAATTGACACTAGCAAAATTAATTCGGTAGACGGTGAGGATGAAGATAGTGATAATGTGCCTAACATTTCGATTATTGTTTTTCCGTTGACATTTCAGTGTACTCAGTGCAATGGGCAACCTAGGAGACAAAGCCAGATGGCCAAAGAAAACGGACAAAACCACAGGATGGCGTGACAAATCAAAATGGTGCGCTTACCATGAAGACTTTGGACACGTTATCGAAGACCGCATCGCGTTAAGAAAGGAGATCAGTTACTTGCTCTCGAAAGGACATCTTAAGGAGTTGTTGGGATCCAGTAAAGAAGAAGGCCGAAAATGCGTAAGCTCCTCATGAAGCCGAAAGGCCGCTTTCTCCCCCAAAGATCAACAAAGGTGATCAACTTCATCGCCGGAGGCTCGAAATATGTGGAACATCCTATTCTCGCCGCAAAACGACACGCTAAGGAGTCAAAAGAGGAAAAGCCGAGAGACAGCCCGGGATGTCGACACCTTGCCCGGATCCAATTACCTTTGATGAAAGTGATCGTGATAACTTGCCGGAACCCCATCATGACGGTCTGGTTATTTCCTTGCGGATCGCTAACCGTACAATACGACGTATTCTCGGTAGATGGGGCAAACCCGTCAATCTTATTATGTTGGGTACCCTTAAGGAAATGAACATCCCGGAATCGGAGATTGTCAAAAAGTCTTCAAGGCTGGTAGGCTTCGGTGGTGAAGTCAAAGAAACGGTGGGGAGATAAAGCTTCCAATATACTCAAAGGGCCTCAACACCATGAAACGGTTCTGCGTAATTTCTTGCGCAACATCTTACAATGTCATTCTTGGAAGACCGTGGATTCACGGAATGAAGGCCGTACCCTCCACTTACCATTAGTGTGTGAAGTTTCCAACACCTTGGGGTGTCGCTAAGATTTACTGATCAACAGTGGCCAAGGAATGTTACTGAAAACTTCAATGAAGGCGTCTACATCTCCAAAACAAGCATAGCAATTACCGAGGAAAGTACGTGAAGTCCTGGAAGCTAGGGAGGATGATGTGAAAGAAGCATTGTTAGATCCTTCCAACCCGGACATCAAAGTACTTATTGGCACCGACATCCCGTCGGATATAGAAGAGAAGCTTGTGAACCTATTAAGAAGCGAGAATAAAGAGTTTCGCTTGGAAACATGATGACATGACAGCATTAGCAAAGATGTCATCACTCACAAACTTAACGTAGATCCTAGCTTTAAACCAAAGTGCACCGTAAACGTAGAAAGTTTGCGAAACCGTAAATCAGATCATCAAGGAGGAGGTAGAGCGCTTACTCAAAGCCAACATGATACGGGAGGTCGATTATCCAAGATGGTTGGCGAATGTGGTTGTGGTAGAGAAGAGAAACGGGAAATGGCGAGTTTGCGTCGACTTCACCGACTTAAATAAAGCCTGCCCAAAAGATCATTTCCCTTTGCCGCACATAGATTCATTAGTTGATGCCACCTCAGGTCACGAACTCCTCACTTTCATGGACGCGTCCTCAGGATTTCAACAAATTCAGATGGAACCATCTGACCAAGAGGACACTGCCTTCATAACCCCCACAGGTATTTATTGTTATATTGCCATGCCTTTTGGACTAAAAAATGCAGGTGCAACGTATCAAAGGCTCGTCAATAAGATGTTTAAGGATCAGATTGGGGACACAATGGAGGTATACATAGACGACATGGTAGTAAAATCCAAGAAGGTCGAGGATCACATAAGCAACCTCTCTCAAGCTTTTGACATCTTGGATTGTTTCAATATGAAACTTAATCCAGCTAAATGCAACTTCGGAATGAAGGCCGGCAAGTTTCTGGGTTATATGGTTACTAAAAGAGGCATTGAAGCCGCCCTAACAAATACGCGCTATTCTCAACCCGTCATCACCTCAACTGGCCAAGGACGTCCAAAGATTGACAGAAAATTGCCGCACTCACTAGATTCATTTCAAAATCCTCAGATCGATGCAAACCTTTCTACGACATATTAAGAAAGAACAAGAAGTTCCAATGGCAGGAACAACATGAAGAAGCTTTTCAGGAGCTCAAAACTTACCTGTCGACACCTCCCTTATTGGCCAAACCTCGATGGAAGAACATCTTTACATCTACCTAGCAAGGTCCGAAGGCGCCTGTAAGCGCAGCTTGGTGACGTAACGAGATGGTAATCGCAACCCATCTACTATATAAGTAAGACACTCTTAGATGCTGAGACCAGATATTCTCATTTACAAAAATTAATTTTAGCTTTGATAACTGCTTCTATTAAGTTAAGACACTATTTTGAAACACATACTATTATTGTACGCACTAACTATCCTATTAAGAATGTCATGAGAAAACCAGAGATGTCAGTCGAATGGCGAAATGGTCTGCGTACAATTAAGCACATACGACATCAAGTACGAGCCTTAACCGCAATAAAATCCCAAGCCCTGGGCGATTTTGTGGCCGATTTCAAATTCAACCCTACAACAAGAGGTGGAATTGGAAGTACAGCAACTTCAAGATGATGACATCCTAAAAATTTGGACTCTCTACACGGACGGTGCTTCCAACATGAGAGGTACGGGTCTTGGAGTTGTACTAAAATCGCCACAAGGGGACATAATACCACAATCTATCGCCATTGCGGTTTCAAGGCTACCAACAATGAAGCAGAGTATGAGGCTCTAATTGCGTGTTTAATCGCAGCCCAAGACTTAGATGTCAAGCATATCCGGGTGTTCATGGATTCATTACTAATTGTTAATCGCACAACGGGTCCTATGTCGCGAAAAACGCTAAGATGACAACATATTTGGAAATTGTAAAAATTATTTCGGCCAAATTCAAAACATTTTCCTTGGAACAAATCCCACGGGAAGAAAATTCTCAAGCGTATGCTCTGGCAAACTTGGGTTCGGCCTTCAAAAGCTTCTCACAAACCAAGATCCCAATCATACATGTTGACATCCCAAGAATTGATCATCTTGAGATGTTCGCCACGGATGCCGACATACTTGCCTCTCCCGCAGAACCTCTCGGGATGCCTCCTATTATCAAATATCTCTTAGATGATATGATCCCAAACGAGGAGAAAAATGCAAGAGCCTTCAGGGTAAGAGTATCTAAATATTTACTTATTGATAATCTCTTGTTTAGAAAATCTGCCGCAGGTCACTACTTAAGATGTCTAGAGGCAGATAGAGCCCATCAGGTTCTCAAGGAGCTGCACGAAGGAGATTGTGGAAATCATACCTGGGGCAGAAGTTTACATACTAAAGCTCTTAGAATGGGCTATTTCTGGCCTACAATGAGAAAAGATGCCGTTGACTACGCAAAGAAATGTGATTCCTGTCAACGACATGGGGACATCCTGCACCAGCCAGCTGAACTGCTACATCCTATCCTGTCACCATGGCCTTTTATGGTTTGGGGAATGGACATAGTAGGAAAACTTCCCATAGCACCAGGGGGACGAGTATTTCTTTTGGCCATGACAGACTACTTTTCTAAATGGGTAGAGGCTGAGGCATATGTGCAAGTTCGTGACAAAGAAGTGATATCTTTTATCAAAAGGAACATATTCAGCCGATTCGGAATTCCATACGAGATAATTTGTGACAACGGCTCTCAATTCATCAGCAAGAGGACCCAAGATTTCTTGACATCTTGGGGTGTTAAGATGGTGACATCTTCGCCTGTTCACCCTCAAGCCAATGGACAGGCAGAGTCTAGCAACAAAATAATAATCAGCAACTTAAAAAGAGACTAAACCAGAAGAAAGGACGTTGGGCAGAAGAGTTACCAATGGTCCTATGGGCTGACAGGACGACATCTAAGAATGCTACTGGTCAAACCCCTATTCACTTGTATTTGGAACTGAATCTGTTATTCCAGCAGAAGTCCTTGTACCAACGGCAAGATACAGCTTACTGACATCTGAACATAATAAAGACATCTTGATACATGACCTGGATACTGTGGACGAGCTAAGGGACATGGCCAAAGTTCGCATGGCAAAGATATCAAAGAAAGGGTAGCCCGATCTTACAATAAAAACGTAAGGGTTAGAAGGTTTCAAGTAGGAGACTTAGTCCTACGAAAGGCATTCCAAAATACCAAGGAGCCCAATGCAGCAAGCTCGCCCCAAAATGGGAGGGACCCTACTTAATAGATGCACAAGCCGAAAAAGGAGCATATCGCCTTGCAACCTTGGATGGCCAAATGATACCGCGAAGTTGGAACGCCATTCATCTCAAAAGGTATTACATTTAAATATGATTTCCCATGAACTTATCTTTCCAGGTATGAATCGTCTTTTAATTCTTTACAACCTTTCTTTTCTCCTATGCATCTTTTTTATTATTTACAAGTTAAGATGTCGCTAATACACTTTGTGGAGAGACGTCAACCTTAGTTGGCGTCCGTTGTTAACGTGTTTCTATCTTATGAGGTATTGACACATTTACATGGGGACATATCGAATGCACGCAAGGAACAACGATTTCTCCTCCGTTAGAGACTGGCCATCTCTTCTCAAGTAAAGGTACACAATCCCTTCTAAGGTTTAAAGAGTTAATTACCTCTTTCTTAAGAAGTTAGGTTACCACACCTTCGCCCGGGAGCGCAAGTTATCTCACTAATTGAGGTGTGGGGTGGGCCTATATGGGTAAACTCATATAGCTTACCCATTCCCACTCAGTTAGATGATTGATCTTAAGTATTATTCTTATGGTTATGGCATATTCGTGTCATCTAAGTATCTATGGTTTATGGCATATACGTGTCATCTAAGTGTCTACGGTTTATGACGTATACATGTCATCCTAAGTACCTATCATTTCGACATACTATCATGTCGCCATATGTGCAAAACATACAAAAAATTATCCAAAAGAAACAAGCCTTGACGTGCTTGAAAACTATTAAACCATAACTAAACTAAAGCAACCATAAAGTATCCGAACTACCAACAAGAACGTGCACAAGTGTTGGACCAACCCAACACATAAAAAGATTGTCTTTAGTCCTTATGGACCCATTACAAACCAAACAAAAATAAAAATTGTCTTAAGGGATTCCACCCCAAGAACATCAACAAAATACCAAAACCAAGTTGTTTTACCTTCTTTTTGTTTAGGTGGCTTCGCCGCAGTGTTGCATCCGGTGTCACTTCTCCAACTGCCGGTGCATCCTTGACAATCGTTTCATACGGACTTGACGACACCTCGCCCTCGTCCGTCACCTCACCTGTCAACTTGAACAGATAGGCACATTCCCTATTGATATCCCAAGCACCAAACTCCTTCCCTTCCCGATATTCCTTCATCATCTTCACCTTGCATTGAGAGACAAGCCTTCGCTGCAGCTAGTTTGCAAGAATTCCTCACTTCGCTATCTCCTTGTTGTGGTCATCCTCACTTTTCGCCGAGACTATTCAATAAGTCCTTCACCGTCCGTTCTTGTTCTCCCACTAACTTGCTTAATTGCTCTATAGTCTTCTCATATTCCTTCACCTTATTATCTCGATGCCAACTTCTCCTTCCCGACCAAAGCGATGTCGGCTTTGGACTTCTTCTTTACCATTTCAACTTCTTTTGCCAATTCCTCCACGTACCTACAGACAAAGATGACATCTTGATATTACTAAATGTTATAACAACTTTTAAAACTATTCAATATCCAATTAATGGTGTCTTACCCCATTAGCAAGGCTCATGAATTTCTTCTTGAAATCTCCCGCTGACATTCCATCAAAGGAGTCTCCAACCTCGATCACTTCCTCTTGGCTAGCTTTTCTCTTCCTCACCCTAGAGCCAATACCAATACTTTCATCAGGAACGTGACTCTTCTTAGGAGCGAGGTGGAGGTTTCTTTTCAATCTTGACAACGGGTTCGTAAAGCATGGCCTCAATATCATCCAGGTCAAAGTCGACCCACGAAACTACCGGTTTGGAGACTGCATGGACATAGAGATATTGTCAATAACGAATAACACATCAAATTGATGACAGTTATCAAAGGTAACAAGATACCAAGCTTACCAAGGACATGATTACGTAAGTAGAAGCATTTATATCCTCCGGAATAGTCGACGAAGCTTCCAACAAACCTTCGGGGAGACCTCTTATCGAGAGGGAGACCGAAAAACTCTTCGATCTTGGCTAGAGTGTCTTTGGCAGTGTGGAAACAATTCTCCCCAATCAATATCTACATAAAAGCAAGAACAATTACAATTCAGTTTGTCTCAAGAACAGAAGTCACAAGAGTAAGAATTTAAGTACCTCCCTTGTTCCATTGCTTCGATATCTCATCCTTTTCTCCAATCGACGTCCTATCAACAAAGAAAAATCTATTCTTCCATCCCCTATCACCGGAGGATGTGGTGCTCATCAAAGGATTTCTACCGATTTCTTTCTAAAAAGGTACCTTTTGGAACCAAAAAGTTGAAGATCATAGGAATAGGCAATTTCGGGAAGCCCTAGGTTTAGTCCGTTTTCTAGGTTTACTTTGAGGACAAAAGCAAAACTTCGCCAGGCCATTGGCATAAGTTGAGCATAAGCCGGTTGAGTTTTTCGAAAGAACTCAAGAACTAACAAAAGGAAAAGGGTAACTAAACCCTAGAAGGAAGGGATATTCAAAGAAACAGATCCATTTGAGGGAAATATGATCAGACCTAAGTTTTATGGAAAAGGGATGAAAAATTGCACCACTTGGGAAGCAACATTGTTGTTTTATGGACTCTATTTGAGAATCGTTGAACAAACAAGTTTCTTCACCGGTTTAGTGAGAAGATTTCCGCAAACAAAATCGTCGAGATTAATCTCTACGGGACCTTGTGGGGATGACGCTTTCTCGGGTTTGGGCGCGAGCAACCTAGTTTTACCCATGGTTGACAAAGCAAAAAGAGAAAAATAAACAAAGGGAGAAGGTGAGAGACGGAGGAATTTTACCTTGGAGACGAACGGCGCCGTGGGCCAACGGAGGTGAAAAGAAGCTTTGAGAAGATTAATTTATCCTCTCAAGCGGTTAATAAAAAGAAAAAGAATTCCTTTTCAAAAATAACTCTTCTCCCCAACCGTCCATTTCAACGCCACGTCTTCCAAAACGTCCCATCAAGCAGAGCGGACAGTTGGACCATTAATTCAAAAGAAAAAACATTTTGCCTCTTCAGTTGCCAACATAGTCAAATGTTTTTGGGGACAAATTGTTGTGGGCATTTTTCAACATGGCGACATCTTCAATTGATCCTGCATATCGAGATGTCATTACACTGTAAGTATTGTTTTAATATTTACTTGTTCAATATTTCCTAATATTATTCTTATTTTTCAGTAATTAAGAGAGGAATGCGGAACAATCTCCAAGCACGTTCAACAGACCTTCAAACGGCTAGGGCGACTTGGTCTCACGGAGGTTGAAGTGATAAACCAAAATGCCGAGATTATAGGAACCATATTGACTCTTTCATATCTACTTGTATTTAAGGGGAAATGGAGACGAAAAAACACATTCATGCTCATACGCACACACTCTACACACAAGCTCTTGTAATCCTCTCCATTATCTTCCAAAGTTGTAATCGTGATTATTATAGTGAAACCTTTAAGGTTGGAGACCTAACTCCCGGGGTTTTTTCCAAAGAGGTTATCACCTCCAAGGTTTTTCTCGTTAACAAATCGTGGTGTCATTATCTCTTTTTCATTCTTTTGTTCCATATAATCGAATTCCACAGTTCCCTCCTTATTGTTCAATCCACACACTAAACATAGTTAAGATTCTACTTTATTGTTTTTTCTACCAAAACAGTGTGTAGGTTAGTTTAGCATTCTAAAATAAATTAGATTGTGTAACGATGTTAGCATGAAACTCGTAGTTATACACAGTTGAAAAGGGTAATACTAAAGTTAAAAAAAAAAAAAAAAAAAAAAAAAAGCCACAAAATTTGGCTTACAAAATAATGTGTTATATTTGTGTTGATGCATTTAAATAGAGTGTGACGCAGTGACGGGTTTCGATGCAACCAATAAAATATTATCACCTCATTTTGTATCCATCATTTTGTAAACTTATTTTGTGCCCATAGCATTGCTATGGTTGAAATAAACAACCGATGGGAACCCCTTAACTTCTTACAAACACGGCTAGGGGAACTTGGGATGAGGAGGTGGAGCCGCCTCACAAATAAGAGCTTGGTGAAATTCAGAGACAGAAATTAATCAAACTCTTCAGACTAATATGTAAATCAAGTTCTTTCATAATAAACTTTCCGCTGTACATGAACGTAGAAATATAACCTACTATCACCTATAAAATTTAAATGCAGAGACCACTCGGTGGTGCCCAGAAGCTCCACACACACACACACATGGAAGGAGGGGGGAGAGGGCAGAGATAGAGCTTCACACATCTAGGTAACCAAAATCATCAGTTAGACTTCATTCTTTCGCAGTAATTAACGACGGTTCATGATTACCCCCATCAACAGAAGAATGAATGGATACAACATCAAAATAATTACGCATAATTGACAAAACACCATGCAGCACATGGAAGTTCTCTGACAATTGCACCAATGATGACGGACGGGCTTCCCACATTTGTAGCAAAAGTTTGCCCCACATCTGCATCCAAAAAATCAAACGAACAATTGGTTAGCATTCTGAGATACCAAAATTTTGCCACCACATAAGTCTTCATATGAGTCTAACTATATATTGTATTCAGCATTCAAAACTTTGTTCTAATCCGCCATGTTCAACTTCAATGACCAAAGACAAGATGACTGGAGAAGAAGCAGATAGCAACTGTCTGAACCATAAGGAGAAATCTACAGTGCATTCATTCAATTATTGGTGTAAAGTTAAGGAAATGTAGCTGGTTTTTGATGCTCACCTCTTTTTTTTTTTTTTTTTTTTTTGTTTGTTAATAAGTATTTACTCAATGTGATCATTCCTCTTGTGGGGGAGACGGGTTGGGTAAAGGAGAAATCCACAGTGCATTCATCAATTATTGTTCTTATGCACTCAATAAAAAAGAAAAGTATAAGTCAATACTCCACAAGGGATTCCAACAATACTCAAAGAGCATCAAGAACATGAATACTAAATCACCCAATTTCAAACCCATCCTCTATCACTCTACTTCAGTCCTTTACCCTCAAAAAATCAATCAGAAATTGAAACAAAATAGGCATATGAATTATCACAAGGTCAATATAACAAAATTCACAACATAAAAGCTCAAAAACCCCAAGAACACACACAGTGAGAGAGAGAGAGAGGACCTGCAATGAACAATGGAACACCCCTGAGCAAGCTCAACAAAATGTCTACACCTAGGACACCTCATCCACTTCTTAGCCTCAGCAAGCACACCAAAAGCCATATCACTCCGATCCCTCATATCCCCACTCTCCTCACACCTAAACCCAGCATGCCATGGAACCCTACACCGAAAACAAAACGCCTTCTTGCAATTCGGACAATCACATCGCTTTACATCACCACCACACTCATTCACAACCATCGCCGAACAATCCCGATTAGGACAATAAACCCCATCCATACCCAGCACAGCCGAATCGCACAACACATCGCACCATCTATCAAACAGTTGGCGTGCAATCAATGACCTACAAGACAAAGGGTCAAGAAATTCATTACAATCAACAGCTGGGCACTGAATTTGAGCTTCGTTGTCTTCAAGCTTAACTTGAATATACTTGATCATACAATCGGTACAAAAGGGATGAATGCAATTCTTGTTGTTGTTGAATTTCATGGTTAATTGAACTGGTTCTATGCATATTTCGCAGGTGAATGACGATGATGAATCGTCTTGTACAGATTCTTGTTCTGGTTGAAGAGGGGTTGGGGGATTTTGTGGGGGTTTTTGCTGTGTGTTGCCCATTCTCAAAATCAAAATTGGGGATTTGGAGAAATCATTGGTTATGGAAGCAGAAATAGTGTGTAGCTCTGTTCCAATTCCGAAAGGAAAAAGGTTTGCTGTTAATGGAGTGACTTGTAACTAAAGCACAAACGTGATTATTTATTTTTTGCCAAATTTGTTTCTAGCGAAACAACAGTGAAATTTCATGGTTATTTCTCTTTACAATAGTGAAATTTTATGGTTATTTCTTTATACAACCGTGAAATTTCATGGTTGTTTCCGGCGAAACAACCATGCAATTTGATAATTTTCAGCACTTCTTATTTAAAATTTTTGATTATATATATACTAGTACATGCCCGTGTTCAAGAACGCGTGTTTTTTTTTTTTAATTTTTTTTTTATTTTAAATTTTTTTAAGGGCAAAATGGGAAAGGGACAAATGTATGAGGGCAAAATAAGAAATTCGCCGCTTGATACTGTTCATTCAACGGTAGATAATTGAGGTCTTATTTATACTGTATACTATAGATATGATTTCATCAATCAAAACTACCTCAACTATATACTATAGGGGTATTTTGGATTTAATATCCAAACTTATTTTTGTTACATTTAGCATACCTGATCTATTTTTTAGTTGCATTTAAGTTAATTGGGGCTAACGACATTCATTTTTGTCAGTCAAATAAATATTTGTCATGTATGTGACCCATATTTAAGGGGTAAAACAGAAAAATCAATAAAATTAAAGTTACACAATTATTAGGATTCTAAGTGTAAATCTTAAAAGTAAAAAATAAATAAAATTAATTTAAAAGAATATATTAATATAAAATAAAATTTACAAAAAATAAGACCCTCATTCACTTATCTAAATCTAAAATGATTTAACCCTAAAATAATTTATCTTTCTTCTTTCTCTTGTGAAGCCGCCATCTTCTTCCCTTACCCCATCCCCTATCCTTTCTTCCCTCTCTTCTAGACGTGTCCAAAATTTAACTGAAATCGGCTAACATCTAACCGAAATCGGCTAACGAAAAGTTATTAACCGGTCAACTAACCTATCAAAATCGTCAACCGGGTTAATCGTAACCGGCTTAATCGAAACCGGCGGTTAACCGATTCGGTTACGGTTAAGGATTTAAAAAACCGTCAACCGGCGGTTATAACCACCTAACCGGTCAAATTTGAATTTTGAATTTAATCCCCCAACGGCTAGTTTGACTCCCAACGACTCCAAGCCTCCAACGGCCACTTGCCTGGCCGCCTGGCCCGCCTTACCTTCCTAGTCAGCGCCCCACAGCCCTAGCCCAGCCGGCCCCACGCCCAGGCCGCCCCAGCCAGCTCCTCCCATCTGAATCTCTGATCCCAGTCCCCATTTCCCCTTTTAATTAAAAAAAAAAATCTTTTAAAAAACAACCCTATAAATATCACCTCCCTCTCTCCCACCATTTCATTTTCACTTTACTTCTCTACTTCTACTCTCTCTCTCTCTACTCTCAAATATCCTAATTCCTAAGCCTCTCTCATAATCTCATTAAATTCAATTTTCAGTTTCAGTTAGTTTCCTTACAATTTTCAGTTAGTTTTTTAACAAATTTTTTTTCTATTTCGAGAATTACAGTCAGTTTTTTAGAGTTTTCAGTCAGTTTTTTAACATTTCCAGTTAGTTTTTAGGAATTTCAGTTAGTTTTTTAGAGTTTTCAGTTAGTTTTTTAACGTTTTCAGTTAGTTTTTCAAAATTTCAGTCAGTTTTTTAGAGTTTTCAATTAGTTTTTTAGTGTTTTCAGTTAATTTTTCAGAATTTCAGTTAGTTTTTTTTAGAATTTTCAGTTAGATTTTTAGATGAAAGACGTTTCCAACTAACGGTTGAAAACTTGGAAAATCAACTATTACTTGGAGATTGAGTTAGATCGAAAAAGAGAGAACAAGATATGCCTTATGAAGAGGATACACTTGACCCAAAATATCAATATGATGTGGATGAGTCTACGGGAAGTGACTAGTGGTGAGGATTAGATTAGTTTTTAATTTTAATTTTTTAGATTATGTTTATTTTTATTGAATTGTTATAGTTAGGTTGAGGTAAAGGCTCCTAAATGTCTCCCCTTAATTATAAAAGGGTAAGGTTGGTTGTCCCCCTCTTTGTAATTTTATTTAATTAATAAAATTTAAGGGTGCCGTCCCTTTTTCTTTTATATACTTTTGTTTATTTTTAAAAAAAGTTAAATTTTCTTTCTTTCAAAATTCATAACTTTTTTTATATAACTTTTTGCAAAAAATGTATGTAGTAAACAAAAGTCTAAAATGGTTTTCTTTATCCAAAAAAAATTCTAAAAAAAAAAAGTTAACTTTTTTATAGAATTAGTTAAAAATCTGTTAAAAAGTTAACTGTTTTCTTCAAAAAAAATGTTAAAAACTGTTTTTAAAAGAAATATTTCTCAAAGAGCTTTGCTTAACCAAAAAAAAAAAAAAAACCGTTAAACACATTTTCCGTTAAAATTTCATTTATTTAAAAATTCTTAACTTTTTTTATATGACTTTTTCAAAAAAAAATCACTAATAACTAACATCTCAAATAGTATTCTTTATTCTAAAAAAAAAAAAAAAGAGGAATATACAGTACAAAAGTTAACAGAAACTGTTAACTATTCCTTTAAAAGGACTAATCTGAAAAAAAAAAGTCAATTTTTAACCGTCTTAACCGTGATAACCGAATATAACTGTTAACCGTATAATCGTAACCGTTAGTACACGATTAACGGTTAGGTTACGATTAAGACTTAACAAATTTTTTAACCGACGATTATAACCGTTAACCACCGGTTTTAACCGGATGGACACGTCTACTCTCTTCCAATTCATCCCCTCAAATCTCACACAAAAAAATATCAATCTTCTCCCCCAATAGTATGAGCAAGTTTTGGGAGAAACTAGTTTCTCCATAAATTATAAAAAGTCCACTTTTTTTCTACTTGCAAGTAGTTAGCGAATATTTAGGAACAGTTTATAAAACAGGACTTTCTATAACTTAAGGAGAAACTAGTTTCCCCCAAAATCTTGTGCAATAGTATACACATTCTCTCCTTCCCTTGTGTTAGGGTTTTATAAAATCATATCAATACCCTCTCTCTCTCACACTCACACACACTATGATGACGCCACAGCTTTTGGGGTCAGGAGCGGTTCAGGATATCTGGCTAGGATATATTTGGTGGTTTGATGTACCTGGATCACAACACAAACAAGCACCGTTAAGGTCAAAGTTGGATGTTACTCCAACTCAGGCCCTCGGGTGTGAGAGTAAGAATACTGAGTAATAAGGCTTTGAATACCTTTGGAGTGTGTGTGTGTTTAGGTTTAGAGAGTAATAGAGCTTACTCAATTGTATATGGAACTTACCTTGCCCAAGGGGGTAAAGGCCTTCTATTTATAGGCAATGCAATGGTGCTTGTTGAGGTAAGCACGAGATCAGCCCCTAGGGGGCACTTTGGTATTTGACCGCCTACACGTGTTCGCAGCCTAATTGGTCTGTTAGGGAGGGAACATTGCATCGTCCAAGGGACATGGCCGAAAGGGACATGAGCCGTGTAGCCGGCTTAGTGCATTAAATGGAATAGTAGGCGCTGATCGAGCCGCATTGAATGCGTGATGGGGGAGCCGGCAAGTGGCCTGTCGAGCCGAAGCTAACTTGCTCGGCAAGGCTTCGACATTAACCGGAACGGCATGTGCCCGCGGTCAACGTTGTGCCGCGGCTGGCCAAAGATATATGACGCGAGCACGGTTGATGCGGGCATGACTCATGCGGGCACGGATCCCGCGAGCGTGGTCCCAATGGTCCTCGATGGGGACGATGCGAGGAGGGACGCGGTGCCTTGACCATATAGTGGCCTATTTGTCCGCTGGTCTTCCCTTACGGCCGGCCCAGTGAACCGCTACGTCACCGGTTCCTTGGACTAGATCGAGCGCGGGCCCGGTCCAGTAGATCCGGGCTCATCAATGGCCCCTAGCTCCAAGTGTGATTTTTATGGTCTCGAGTGAGGAGCTACTAGAAGCTCGATCGCTCCAATTGCTTCCTCGAGCGAGCACCAGTGTTAGCGCTTTTTGTTGTTGCTTGGCCCCCGGGGCCAAAGGGAACGTTCGGGAGGCACCAGTGAGTGACACGTGGTCCCTTGCATGGCGTGCCTCCCGGTTAACAGGTGGGCCCCTTGGCAGATGAAAAGACGGGTTAGTGGTACGTACAGGGGTACGTGTCGCTCATTCAAGGGGGGCAATAAATGCAAAGGGTATTTAATTTTTCGAATTTTCAAACGTTGGAGACGGTTCAGGGTCCGAGGTAGGATTTGTGGGCTAATTAATACGGGTTAACGGGTTAACCCGTATAGGTAGGCCTTATAAATACCAAACCCTTAAACCTCAAACCCTTTTTACCGTTTCCAAACCTTCAGAGAGCCTTTGAGAGAGAAATTTCTTGCTGCGATCTTCGTGCTACTGCTTTCCGAATCCTTCTCTCAATCTTTCTCTCGTAAGTAACGTTGGGTGTTTTCTTCTTCATCTCCTTCTGTTTTTCTTTTTTCTGGTTTCTGAATAATGACTACTCGAGAGTTTGGACCCCGCCGTCCCATAGAGTTAGGAGATGGGAGCACTCCAGATCTGTTTGTTGTTTGTAAACGGACAGGGGGGATATTTAGGAAGGTAGACCATGGGTGGCTTAGGTTATCCTCGAGTGCTTCCAATATTTCGTGAAAAATCCCAATGGGGGCCTTTTGTCCCACCCCGGTTGTGGGAGGCCAAGGATAAAAGGGTAAAAAGGAACGGTGATGTTTTGGTGTTGGGGGATACCAAAGAGGGCCGAGAAATTTTGTGATGGGGTTTTTGCGGGTTTCCCGCGAGAGAGGCTCGGCTCGAACGCCGTTGAATTAGTGAGGAGAGCGATTCGCGTCCCCGAAGTAGTTTGTGATCGGGAAAAGTGCGAACTAATGGACCCCCGAACAATCAAACAATTCGCGAGTGCAGGAAGCGGGGACCACTGAGTGACCACTTTAGATGTTACGCCCCGAGTACCATCTTTCCCCCGTTGTGCCCGCGGCTACTAGGGCGGAGACAATTGAGCCGAGCGAAGTGAGGAACTTGACCCCTCGTTTGAGGTGGACTCGGTGAATCGGAGGGCGGCCCCCGCCCAGTGGTGACCCCACCGGTCTCTTTGGCTCCTCGAGCTCGGAGACCGAAGAGGATGACCGCGAGGAGGGGGATAGGAGGGCCGCGGGGACCTCCAAGAAGGCCGCTGAGACCACCAACATTGTGGATGCCTTCGAGAGCTCTGAATCCGAGGAGGAGGAGGAGGCTGTGGCCCCAGCCCGGAACAAAGGCAAGAGGCCGCCTAGGGATGTGAATCCCGGTCGTGGCCGTAAGAAGGCCAAGGAGGTGGCCACCATTGGACCGGGAGGAGGAGATTTACGAGGTTTATAACGTGGACCGCAATGCCTACCGTGTCCGCACCCTTGGGCATGTTCATTTGGCGGACAAGGACAAGCCGCGGCCGAGACCATGTGAGATGTCCGCGGGGACAACCGAGCTGCGTTTTTATGGGGCCCGCTTGAGAATGGATTGAGGCTGCCCCTGGACCCTTTCTTTTACTTCTTCCTGGAGTTCAATGCCTGCCTGCCCATGCACCTGACTCCCAATGCCATCCGAGCCATTGTCTCCTTCATTGTGTGCGTTCCCCGGGTATGAACCTACCCTGCCGGGCTCTACGCTTATTATCGAACTGAGTTAGCCGTGGTATCCCGAGCTTGAAGGCTAGGAACTACTCCACCAGGACTTTCTCTCCTCCCTCCAACAAATTTGACCAATGGAATCAGAAGGACATTTTGGTTATTGAGTCAAGATTCGGATGGCCCTTTTCCAAACCTTCACACCCCGTCCCTATGAAGGAAGCCGCTAGCAAATATCCGGACCCGTCCTCAGCCGATGCTATGCGCACTGCCATAGAGAGGCATCTGGCCCTCTATTTGGACAGCGGGGAGGAGCCCGTATATGACGTGGGCGCCATAGTGGAAGATGAGCCCCTCTTGATCTACTCGGGGTGGCTCCTCGCGAGGAGGGAGCCCACATGCCCCAGGTAGAGATAGAGCCTTTGCCCCGCGACCACGATTGGCGGGTGCACGAACATTACCGATTCGAGGCGGATTGTAAGACACAGTATCTTTGCGCCGAGTGCGATCCTCCCGAAATAATCGGTCTCGATTCCTCTATAAAATCAATGTTGCAATTTACTTTGCCTTTGATTTTTGAGCTAACTCTCTGCTAACCATTTTTCTTTCCCTCCGAGTAGATCCGAAGTGTATAATTTCGATGGCCCTACTCTAAGTCTTGCTCAGCGAAGGCCAAGAACCGAGAGGGCCAACAAGGAAGGCTGCCCGAAGAGGCGTAATGAGATAGGAGGGGTTCCCACAAAAGACAAGGCATTCTCGTAGCGAGCGGGAAGCGCGGGAGACTCTATCTGCTCCCAGAGAACCATTCTCGACCACCGGGAATCTGCCTCCACCTCCCAGGGTCCTCCTCCACCCAATGCTCTCCGGCATCATCTCCCGGCCGTACTATTGCCTCAGGGCACAACCAAGAGCGATCCAGAAAAGGGCGACAGAGAGGCGGATCGACGCATAGGGAGAGGTCCTCGAGACCCGGAAAGTGGTGGAGACTTCTTCGCAGCCCCCTGCTGCTTTGCCGCTTCTACCCTTGCTCCCTCCACCGCGGGGACAATCGCTCGGTGGCTACTGCCCGATCTCCTCCTGGCCACCGCGAGGGAGACACGGGAGAAGAGAAAACAGGTGGGAGCCGTGCCCGCCATTGAAGGGGTGGACACAGTATGCCCGCTACGCCCATGCTTTCTGCTGTTGGGATTGGGCTCATCAACGAGCTCTTCGCCCGGACTTCTATCATTCCGTGGCGGAGAAGGAGAACCCATCGGCCTTGATGGGAGACATTGGGATTGCCCTCACCGAGGTTTGATTCTTTTCTGTCTGTCCCATTGACATTTTTAGCCTTTCTTGCTCTAACTATCCTCCTCGCAGTGGGCAATAAGGCTATGAGGCTCGGGAGACTGTGATAGCACTGTCCGCCGAGCTTACCCGGTAACACCAAGGACATGGCGGCTAAACTCCGTGAGCTGGAGGCTGGCCCGGGAGAAGGTGGGGACTCGAGCTCCCTCCCGGATGCCAAGGAGAAAGAGTTCGCGACCAAGGAGTCCGATGCGAAGGGCTTCCGGGAGCGGGTGGCCAGAGCCGAGTAAGAGCCTAGAAAGAGCAAAGCGGTCGGCGGGATGAGCTCGGGGCCTGACAAACTTCACTGGAGCAAAGAAATTCCGAGCTCGTGGTCAAGCCGGATGCCACCCAAAAGCAAGTGGAGATCCCGGAGGCCAAGGCGGATGATCTCTCAGGAAGGCTGCTTGCCTCGACCCGGTTCGGCTTGGAGAAGGAGAGGATGCCGGGCCGAAGCTCGCAAGGAGGCCATCGAGGAGTATAAGAACTCCGATGAGTTCGGCGCGGAGTGCTCGGCCCTGCATGAGGCCGGTGTCGGACACGAGATCCGAACCCGCGGCCACGGTATGTTCTCCGTGCGGCGGTTGGCCGTGATCGGCTCAGCTGGTTGCTGCGACGCGGAGTGCGTGCCGGGCATGCGCTAGTTCCTCTGTCCGAGGACGAGGTCGAGGGTCCGGGAGCTCTCGCTGCGGCCTCTACGCCTCCCGTGGCGAGAAGTGGCGCCACTTGGCTCGATCGCCCAACCGGATGAGCCTGCGATTCGGGGAGAACCCTTTATCTTTGGGGGATGCCACAGCTCGGGTTCTTCCGGAGGGGCCGGCCATAGGAGATCTCTTTCCCCGGCGGCGGCTCCGCTTGATCTCCACCGAGCAACAAAGCTGCTCCCCCATCGAGATGCCTGCGGGGACCGGCGCCTTCCCCAACTCCGGACTCGAAGCGGGCGCGGGGGTGCGGCCGGCGAGGAGCCGAGGCGAGGCGGGCACCGGTGGTGCGGCCCGGCGAGGAGCCCAAGGAGAATGCTCCATTAGTATAGGATTTTTGCTTTTTCTTGTTGTAATAGTTTTAGGACTTTGTAAATACTTCCTTAACATTAATAGAAGCATTTTTCTCCACTTGGCTCCTTTACTTTTATCTTAATTGCTTGTCTCGTAGGCTATTTTGAGTAGTTTGGCAATTTTCGAGCACCTCAGTACTTGCATTCTTGCCTATTACTTTTTCCAGCGTTTTTGTATTGCAATTAACTTTATACTCTCCTTCTGCGGGCAGCAGCTTAGTAGGCCCTTTGCCCGCATTTTTTGAGTTTTCCTAACTCTTTATTCAAAACCCTTAGGTTTTTTGTGAGAGTCAGCCTTATTCTTCTATGATCGCGTTTGTTTAGCCTTGTGGCAAACTTTGAGGCCTTAACCTCGTTTGTCTGTTTGGCTTTGTTAAACTAGTTTGATCACTCTCATCCATTTACACTTATTCCCAGCCTTGCGAGCTGTGGTGTAAGTCAAAAGTAGCCAAGGCAAGCATACTTTCATAGGGCATGCAGAAGGTGGCCGTGAGGCTATTGTCCGCGCAATGAGAAAGGTAGGAGCATATTTTTAGCATAGAGGCCCTTTAACCCCACTGGCATCTGTATCCCCTTATTGGAGGTTCTCACTTATTTGACCCTTTATTCAAAACTCCCTAGGGTTTTCGTGAGGGTCTCGTGGCGATGCGGTGAACGGGCTTATATGTAGGCCTTTGTCACATACGGGCATGCGAGTAACGGCCCTAACGAGGTCCTTCGCGCAATTAGTGGGTCGGACTTCGGGTCATTGTCCCCACTAGAATCCGTAGGCACGGGCATCATGGCCTTTGTACCTACGTTCATCTATATCCACTTATTTTTGGTGGTGTCACGCGGGCGGGAGAGTATCCTCCCCGCGATCATAGTACGGATCGTAATGGATCTTTGTACATATATAGGCATGCGGATCCTTAGATCTTTGCGCATCGGTAAGTAGGAGCTCATATGTTGGCTCTTGAACCCATTGGCATCCGCTGCGGGCATCCACCCTAGCTTTTTGAGGTGGTGGGAATTGACTTTGCATCAAAATATGATGATAACTTCCCTTATATATATATAGTCTTATACTCCTTCCAAAAAATTACAAAGATTTAAAAGAAATATCTCTTAAGGTGGTCGCTATTCCAAGCGTGCTTAAGCTCTTCTCCCTCTTTTGGTCGCAATATGTAGGTGCCTTCTTTGACTATCTTCGTGACCTCATATGGACCTTCCCATTTCGGGGACAGCTTGTTGAAACCGGGTTGGGTCCACTTGGACCTCTACGCTTACGAGTACCCAGTCTCAAGCGAAAAACTCCTCCTATTTACTCTTTTGTCATGGTGCTTCTTCGCTTTCTGTTTGTAGTTCACCATTTTTTCATGTGCCCGCATTCTCTTTCCTTCGAGATCGTCCAGTCACACCTTACATTTGCCTCGTTTTGAGACTCGTCGAAGTATGTGACTCTGTACGAGGGTAGGGCTACCTCAAGTGGAGCCATTGCCTCTGACCCGTACGTGAGCGAGAAAGGAGTTTCTCCTGTAGAATTTCTAATTGTGGTGCGGACAACCCATAATGCAATCTGTAGCTCGTCCAACCATCGTCCTCCTCGTCCTTCCAAGTTTTTCTTTAGGGCGGTCAGAACTAGCTTGTTCGCGGCCTCAGCTTGGCCATTTCCCTGAGGATAGGCAACTGCGGACTTACGGTGTTGCACCTTCATTCTCACACATTCAGCAGTGAATTTTGCGGAGAATTGGGTGCCATTATCTGAAATTATTGCTCGGGGAACCCCAAATCGACAATAGATGTGGTCGTGGACAAAACTGATAGTGTTATCCTCGGAAATAGTGGCTAAGCCCTTTGCTTCCGTCCACTTGGTAAAATAATCCACGGCCGCACGGCATACTTGATGCTTCCTCTAGCGGTTGGAAATGGTCCAATAAGATCTATCTCCCAGCGTATCAAACGGCCACGATGGTACAACCAAAGTCTGCTCTGTTGATGGTAGTCTAGGGATGTCCGCAAATCTCGGCACTTATCACATTTTCTAACATACTCCTGCGCATCCCTTCTCATTGTGGGCCAAAAGAATCCTTGGAATTTGATCTTGTGCGAGAGGGTGCGAGCACCTGGATGTCCGCCACAAACTCCTTCATGGACCTCGTAGAGTAAGTTGGTGACCATGTGAGATTTAACACATCTTAGCAAAGGCTTGGTGAATGATCGCCGAAAAAGCACCCCATCGAGGACGAGGTATTTCGCGGACACCGTTACGATGGCTCTAGCCTTTCTTGGGTCCTCGGGGAGGGTTTGCTTCTCGATGTAATCCTTCATTTCATCTACCCGAGTCCCTTACTTGATCCTCGAATATTGTTTATACGTATTCGATCTATAGCGGAGTCTCTCAGTGAATTCAATCGGCAATTTGTCTCCAATTCACCAATTTCTTGCTCGGTTATTCTTGAAAGGAGGTCGGCTTCCACATTATCCTCTCTCATGACTTGGTTATTTCATAGTAAGTGAAATTTTTGATGAGGGTTTTTGCAAGGCCGCGATCTTGAGCTAGTGCTTGGGTTGATAGTATCATACTCCCCCTAATTTGATTAATTATGAGTGAGAGTCACTATTGATCTCAATATTCGAACTCCCAAGTCTCTTGCCAATTCCATGCCCGCTATAATCGCTTCATACTCGGCTTGATTGTTTGATGCCTCGAACTTGAATCTCGAGGCCCTCATAAATTTCTCCCCGCAGGTGCGATCGAAGTATGCCGCTCATTTGATTAACTTGCTCGCGGAGCCGTCCACATATAAAGTCCATTACCTATTACGGACGCTCCCTTGGTTGAACAATTTACGTAACTTTCCGGGCTTTACGGGTCATCTTCGATTACGCTCGCTTTCTTTTTCCGAGGTCGTTGTCCGCTAATTTGAATGATGATTCTACTACAAAATCAACTAAGGCCTGCGCTTTGATTGTCTTTCTCGGGGAGTAGGTGATGCGGAACTCGGTGAGCTCTATAGACCAAGCTAGCATTCTCCCAGAGGACTACGGTTTATGTAAAACCTTTCTAAGCGGGGCCTCGGTTAGTACGGTTATAGGATGTGCGTAAAAGTAGGCTCTTAATTTTCGGCGGATACAAGCAAGGCGTAAGCTAACTTTTCTATATTAAGATAACGCCCTTCTACGGCGGACGGTGCCTTACTTACATAATAAAGCTGGTTTTGGGAGTTATTCTCCTCCCTTACAAGAACGGCGGCTCTTGCCCGGATCGATGACTAAATACAAAAAGAGCTCTTCTCAGAGACACCGAAATTTCTTGAGTAGAGGTGGCTGCCCGAGGTATGTTTTGACTTCTTCAAAAGCTTGATAGCACTCAGTGCTCCATGTAAATTCATCAGCTCTCTTCCCCCCCCCCTTTGAGAGTTTTGAAGAAGGGGAGGCATCTCTCTGGCGACCGCGAGATGAAGCGACGAAGTGCGGTGATGCGACCATTGAGTTTTTGTACATCCTTCATGCGGGCGGGAGGTTTCATGTCTAATAGGGCCTGGATTTTCTCTGGATTAGCCTCTATCCCTCTTTGGTTGACCATGAATCCGAGGAACTTGCCCGCCTTGACCCGAAAGCGCACTTAAGGGGTTTAGCTTCATGTTGTTGTGGCGCAAGTTTTGAAGGTTTCCTCCACGTCGAGCTCGTGGGAGTTTTCCTTAGTTTTTATGACCATGTCGTCAATGTAGGCCTCAGATTTACGCCTAGTTGGTTTTTAAAGACCAGATTGACCATGCGGCGATATGTGGCTCCTGCATTTTTCGGCCCAAAGGGCATCATAGTGTAGCGGTATGTCTTGCCGCGGCAATGAAAGCTACGGGCGGACATCTTCGGGAGCCATCCGGATCGATGGTAGCCGGAGTATGCATCAATGAAGCTTAGAACTCGTGTCCAGGCTATAGAATCCACCAATGCATCTATGCGAGGAAGAGGAAACAATCCTTGGGGCATGCCTTGTTAAGATCGGTGAAATCAACGCACATCCTCCATTTTCCATTGGATTTTTTAACCATGACCACGTTGGCCAGCCATTTGGGGTAGGTAATTTCCTTGATTATCCCCGCTTTTAGCAATTTTTCCACCTCTTCCTTGATGGCAATCTCTTTTTTCGGGGAGAAATATCTGGATTTCGGTGAATGTTCTTGAAGGATGGGTCATCATTGATTTTGTGGAGGATCACGTCTTTCTTGATTCCCAAAGATATCTTCCACCCTCCAAGCGAACACATCGCAATTTGCTCTAAGGAACTCAATAAGTATCCTTCTCTCCTCGCATTTGTGAATTTCCACCCAACCTTAACCGTTTGCTCGGGAAGTGGGGATTGATCACCACCTCCTCGAGCTCGTCGTTAGGTTGAAGGTCGCTGATTTCACGATTGTGCAAGGAGTCAATGACAATAGTTGGGGTTGACACGAGCTTCGGTCGGTGTTGCCATTGAGTATATGATATCACGGTCAATTTCCCCTCTATTCCTCGATCAATATAACCTCCCTCAACGGGGCGGCCAAGCGCTTCGATTTTCTGCTCATCTTGAGCTCCACCTTCGTGGAATGGAAAGAAAGCATGCCAATCGGTACGGGCGGCGGCGGGAGTGCAAGAGTTTTCCCCTTTTTTGACTTGTCCTCGCCTTTTCCCTCTATCATTTTGTCGTCGCCCTCTATCTGCGGGCAGGAGGTCTGGCCTTTCTGTTCTTTCCTTTTTTCCTCCAGTGCTCGGAGGAATCTCCCGGGCTGGTTCTTGATGGTAGCAACCCCGCGCCGGGGTGTTAAATTTCACCCTTTGGTGGGGACGGACGCAACTATTCCCAATTCGGCTGAGCCGATTCTGTGAGAATGGCATTGTATTGGGAAGGAAGATCGACCACCATGAAAGTTATCTTGGCCGTCTTCTGCATGGGTTTTTCCCCAATAGCTACGTCAAACACAATCGTCCCCTTTACCCTTACAGCGTGGTTGGTGAAGCCTTCGAGCATGCCCGCATATGGAGTGAGATGTGCTTCAGTCATTCTCATTCCCACCAAAGTATGGTAGTAGAGTATGTCGCGGGCGGCTCCGGTATCTATCAACACTCGGCCTATGTTTGCCGGTTGATTCTCATTACGAGGTGAGTGGGCGTGTGGAATAAAAAGGGTGGAGGCAAGTTCACTCCTTTTGAACCCAATTTCATGCTCTTCCTCCGGAGCCGGGCGGGGATGGAGAAAACCTTCTCTCTAATGTCCGAATTTGGAGGGACAATCGCTTATTTGAGGGAGGTTCCTCCCCAATGAAGTTAATGTCATAGTCCCCAAAATCGTCATCATAATTATCTCTTTCATTTCTCTCGGTCCCCGCGTGTGTCGTGCCCGCGATCATTGTTATTGGGGGCGTGTGTTTCCCTTAACCCACTTGGATTTAGCTCCCCGTTATTGATTTTCTGGATTACTCGCTTGGTGGAAACGATCCTCGATTCCGTGCCGTGGTCGTTGTGATACTCACGAAATTTAAGTCTACTCCTCTCATTTGGCTTTCGAAGCATGGGGGAGGAGCGAGGAAAGTCCGAGGCTCTCATGATCACCACCCTTGGGTCGGTGAGCTCTGTAAAGCTTGTTTCGGCCACGGCCTTTTTGAGCTTTTCGATCCCCGGCCTCTGTTTTTGCCACGATTATTGGTGTGGCGAGGCTGCAGGGTGGTCTCACGGACTTGGCTTATCCTTTCTTTCGCGAAGCTCGGGAGCGGGCACACTAGGCTCTTCGGCGGAGGCGATGGCCGAGGCCCTTTCATACATTTCCTCCATCGATTTAGGTTTCTTTGGAGGCAAAATTCATTTTGAGGAAGGAGGAACCGAGGCCGCCCTCAAAACATAGTCGATATCTCCCTCGTCCGTGTCCACAATCTCCTCGCTCACCTTCTGAACCGGGATATATAATCTTTTGTAGGCTCGTTCGGTGCACCTTGCTTGACACGGACAAGATACGTCTTTGGTCTAGCGGGCACACGCTGCTCCGGCAGGCATTGAGGAAGAGAACTACGAGCGGGTGAATATCGGATACACCGGGGCTTGAGGGCTAGCATCCAAGATAGGGCCTTGCCGTGAAGGTCGCATCCAAAGCTTTGCACATCACCGACTCGTCCGCGGAGAATAAAGCCATCGGCTCCTCAAATCTTCCCATATGACTCTTGGCATTTTTGGATCCGTCATAGGTGTCCATCCGAGGCTTTCGCCTCCGGATGGTGCCCGCGCAATTTTATCGCCGAAGGCGTCCATGAGTGCGGCCACACTTGGGCGGCCTTCGATGTGTCTCCCACATCTTTCTCGCATAAATTCCATAAACTCGGGGTTACGATCATCAACCTTACGCTTCTTAGCTCGTGGAGTCACGGCCTTCTCCTTGGCCCAGGAGCCAGTGCGGCTTTGGACCTCGCACGGTGGTTTGGTGTGCCTCTTCCCCCAATCTCCTCGCTGTCCTCTACGCACCACGCTCCGCTTGGCCGTGTCCGCGTTCGAGTGGTTCAACCGGTTTGCCCCCACGCTTGACTAGCAAGCCGAGTTAGCGGGAGCTTCGTTGGGAGAATCTTTGTGACCCTTGAGGAACCGTAGCCCTCCGTTGGCCTCTATTTCAAACATTTCCATCTCCGCGCGTCGTTGATGGCCGTACGGCCTCCGCGACCAGTTTGGACTTGGAGGCCAGGATTTCCTTCCTTCTCGGGATTTGCTATGGGGACAGTGGGGTGGTTAGAGTGGTGTTTTTATGTGAGCTTGGGAGTTTTTGGGCTATTGTTTAGTAAGGCACGGGCTTTTTCGGACGGGGCTTCCTCGGTAATGGGTGTAGAACTCGTTGAAAGCCGGGGATTTTGGGGTGAGAATGGGCCCCCATTCCGTTGAAAACAGAGTTGGTTTGCCTTTCCTATTGATGGTGGAGGGTTCGGCTTGGTTCTCCTCCTCTAGGGTCAAATGACCAGCATTTTCAGAATTTGAGACATGTCTCGAGAAAAGACGAAAATAACCGAAAGAAGTGTTTTTGACGATCGGTTGTTTAGACTACAAGGTGTATACGAAAACAAAAGTTTTAAACGGGAAAAACTAGTGAAAGTCGATTCCGGCAATGGAACCACCGATGACGCCACGGCTTTTGGGGTCGGGAGCGGTTCAGATATCGGCTAGGATATATTTGGTGGTTTGATGTACCGGATCACAACACAAACAAGCACCGTTAAGGTCAGAGTTGGATGTTACTCCAACTCAGGCCCTCGGGTGTGAGAGTAAGAATACTGAGTAATAAGACTTTGAATACCTTTGGAGTGTGTGTGTGTTTAGGTTTAGAGAGTAATAGAGCTTACTCAATTGTATATGGAACTTACCTTGCCCAAGGGAGTAAAGGCCTTCTATTTATAGGCAATGCAATGGTGCTTGTTGAGGTAAGCAATGAGATCAAACTGTGGGCACTTTGGTATTTGACCCACTACACGTGTCCGTTAGCCTAATTGGTCCCGCTGTGGGAGGGAACATTGATCGTCCAAGGGACATGGTGAAAGGGACATGAGCCGTGTAGCCGCTTAGTGCATTAAATGGAATAGTAGGCGCGGACCGAGCCGCATTGAATGCGTGATGGGGAGCCGGCAAGTGGCTTTGTCGAGCCAGTAAGCTAACTTGCTCAGTAAGGCTTGACATTAACCGGGAAGCAGCATGTGCCCGCGGTCAACGTTGTGCCCGCGGTCAAAGATATATGACGCGAGCACGATTGATGCGGGCATGACTCATGCGGGCACGGATCCCGCGAGCAGGGTCCCAATGGTCCTCGATGGGGACGATGCGAGGAGGGATGCGGTCTTGACCATAAGGGCCTATTTGTCCGCGGTCTTCCCTACGGTTGATCGGAATCTTCGTCACCTGTTCCTTGGACTAGACCGAGCGCGGGCCCGGTCCAGTAGATCCGGGCTCATCACACTACAATGCCATATCCATGGCAAAAAATTACTGCCCTCCTCATTAACTCCATCCGACAAACCAAATATTTCAACAAATTACCTATAAAAAATTTCAAATACCCAATAATGTTTCCCAACAAGTTATTGAAGTTGACAATCAAATTACCCAACTGGGTACTTTAAAATCAGAGGCGGAGTTCGTAATTCATCCCCTTCCATTTCAGAGACGAGGTCGTTTTGAACTACGATCTCAGCCTCTGTCTCCGGAATCGTTTTCCCTTTCTTTCTTAGATCTTTTTTTTTTTTTTTTGAAATCAGTTTTGTTCCATTTTGAATATTGATTTGATAGTACATTATAATTTTTGTGGTGCTGTGGTGGTTATGGTGGTGATTGTGATGGTGACGGTGGTGTGTTTGGTGTGATGGTGATAACGGTGGGGGTAGTGAAATGATGGTGGGGTGGTGGTAGTGAAATGATGGTGTTGAGGTGGCTGTGATGGAGGTGTGGCAGTTGTAAGGTGGTGTGATGGAGGTGTCGGCTTTAACTGTGGTGTTCTGGTAGCAATGGTCTTGAAATAATGTTGACTTTGTCAACTCTTGGACAACTAACTCCTTTCACCACTTCACTATTTCATAAATTTAAGGTACTCACCAAAGTGAAAAGATCAATTAATATAAGATTTTGAAATTTAATTAATTAGTTCTGTATCATAATCAAAATTTTACATATTTTTTTGCTATCCAAATTATCGCTTATCCAAAAATAAAAAATCATCCTCTCACGCTCTTCTCTCACGCTCTTCTACTACCCCTTCCGACCAATCTTCCCCTTTCCCTCCGGCGATCCTTCACTTCCCTTCGACAACCCTTCCCCTTCCAACTCCGCCAACCCTCCCTCTCCTCGCATACAGACAGTCCTCGCTCCTTTCTCTGTCTCCAACTTCCGATCGTCCTCTCCCCATCTCCTGCTGAATGCTGCAATCATATTCGATGACGTTCCAAATTTGTCGACCTTTTTATATCCGGCGAAATGAAGGGTTTTTTTTTTAGCAAAAAGAGAAATTTGCTAGGTCTCAAAATTCAGTTATTTTAGATTTATCTCAGCACAGTTTTCTCTAGTTTTAAATGAAAATTCTGTTTTGTTTCCTCTTATCCATCCAGATAATAGATTATGGGAATGAGAAATTGAAGCTTATTGGTTTGGTGGAAGGATGATTAACATTAGAGTTATTGGAATTTGGATTGATTAATTGGGAAAAAAGTGAAAATGGCTGCAAAGCTTTTGCATTCACTACAGATGAAAACTCGGAAGGCAAATAAGATGCATAACAGTTGTTTTTCAACCTTAGTTATATTCTTTTGAAAAAATTCTCCTTTACCCACATATTTCAGATCTTATCCCATCAAAATTCAACCCAAATAAAAAAAGACAATCTCCTTTTTTATTCCAAATCAATATTCCTTAAAACCCCATATGCTATGAGCCGACCCTAATTATTAACGGAAGGGAGTATTTCGTTTAATGTTTCCGTCTGATAGTTATCAAGAGCAATGGCGATCTCCTCTTTCAAGCCGCTTCTTCTCAAGCTCTATTTTCCGTCATTGAAGACCTCCTCAAGCTCGATTTGATTCTACAATTGAATCCTTCCCTAAATTCAAGAAGAAAAGGTATTAGATCCGGTGAATATTTTAATTAAATCTAAAATCGATTTTGGTTGAATTTTGATTATAAAAATCGATATTTTTAGTTTTTGATGATATATCAACTTATTTTGTAAATAATGAATAGTTCTATTGAATGTTTTACTTGTAAAATAGCAATCAATTGAAATTTTTCTTCAAAATCTTGGTTGTGTTGCTTTCTGGTCTCGATTATTTCATTTTTTATAATTTATCAACGTATTTGGTTATTATTGAACATTTTTAGGTAATTTCTGTATATATATATATATATATATATATATATATATATATATATATATATATATATATATATATATATATATATATATTACGTTAACTGTCTCTGTTTAGTCTTTTTGTTTATGTGTTATTCAATTTGAAATAATTAGGTCTTATATCATAGGGTATAAGATGCTATAAGACCTACCAGTAGACTTACACCTTGAATTAATTATTGATATTTTTTTTTACAGAATATTTTCTTTTTATCTGACATTGTGATGGAGTCTGACGTGATTGTACTGTTGTATAAGAGGAAGATGACATGTCGTCGATTGTGAAAAACAAGGATACCATGATAAAAGATGATGCAAGGAGCCATTGCAGAAAAAGGAAAACACTCTCTATGTCATACATTTTAGCTGGGAAACGGTCTTGTATGTTGGTTAGAGGAGAAGTTACAAAGAGAAAGATGACATGTTGTCGATGTGGAAAAGAAGGATACCATAATAATCTAACTAGAACACCGAAACATGTCCTATACCAAGATTATATGTTGTTACTAGGTTCAATCAATTTAATTTCTATGAATCTATTGTTGAATCTTGTTGTATAAGAACATCAAGTGATCTTATAGATATAAGATATGTTGTTGTTTATGATGTTGTAGATGACTTATATCAGGTCTTATACCTTTTGCTATAAGACCTCTTATTAGTGTTGTTGTTTATGTTGTTTTTGATGGTATAAGACCAGGTGTTATTATTCTTACAATTTGTGTATGACTAATAATAGGTCTTATACCTATTACTATAAGACCTCTTATTAGTATTTTAACATTTTATTGTTGGTCCTATACCAGTTGCTATAGGACCAATTAAAGGGCTTATATCTTTGTATATGATGTTGTCAGGTCCTATACCAGTTGCTATAGGATCAATTAAAGGGCTTATAGCTTTGTATATGATATTGACAGGTCCTATACCAATTGCTATAGGACCATTCAAAGGTCTTATTGCTTTGTATATGATGTTGCCAGGTCCTATACCAGTTGCTATAGGACCAATTAAAGGGCTTATAGCTTTGTATATGATATTGACAGGTCCTATACCAATTACTATAGGACCATTCAAAGTTCTTATTGCTTTGTATATGATGTTGGCAGGTCCTATATCAATTGCTATAGGACCAATTAAAGGGCTTATAGTTTTGTATATGATGTTGGCAGGTCCTATACCCATTGCTATATGAACAATTAAAGGGCTTATAGCTTTGTATATGATGTTGCCAGGTCCTATACCAATTGCTATAGGACCAATTAAAGGGTTTATAGCTTTGTATATGATGTTGCCAGGTCCTATACCAGTTGCTATAGCACTACTAGAAACAGGGCCTTTACCGACGGACTTTTACCGACGGACTCCGTCCGTCGGTAATACCGACGGAAAATAATCATTTACCGACGGAAAATAATTTTAATTTACCGGAATTTTTTTTTTTAAATTTCGTTTTGTTCGTCGGTAATTGATGAAATTCCGTCGGTAACAAAGCCATATATATACACGCGAAAATTCCCCATTTTTAATTGCGCTTCATTTTAATTACGCCTCCTTCCTCAGTACGCAAACCCTAACGCCAACGCCGTCGCCGCCGAGCCTCGCCGTCGCCGGTAAGCCCTCTTTCTCTCTCTCAATCGCTTTCTCTCTCTCACTCGATTTCTCTCTCTCACTTTCTCTCTCTTTCATCAGTAATTCGCCAAGAACACGCCGTCGCCGCCGTCTCTTTCCATTTGCGTTTACCGTCGCCGTCGCCGGTAAGCCATCCTTCTCTCTCTCAATCGCTTTCTCTCTCTCACTCGATTTCTCTCTCTCACTTTCTCTCTCTCTCATTTGTCACAGCTATTCGCCGCCGTTGCCGCCGTTGCCGCCGATTCCTTCCTAATTTCCGGTAAGGATTTCTCCTTTCTATTTCTCAAAGACCATCACAAGATTTCTCAACCGACAAACTATTTGGTCTGTTTGTCTCTTCTGTGCATATTTGTTCTTAATCAGAAAATTTGTTCTTAATTTAATCTAAGGTAAACACTACGGAAATCAATCTTGTAGAACTACTGATTTTCAGTTTAGATCAGAAATTATTGTGTGATTCTGCTCTTTTCATATGTACTGTTCATTGTTTCATTCCCAGCTCTATTTCCTTGTAACCGAACCTCCTAGCGTCCTAGGTGTAGAGCTGCTGTGTTTATTTTGGTTGGAAGAAGGTGTTTGATGGTCCAGATAAATTTTCATTTTCCTTGTTATAAGTGTCTCATAAATATACTTGATGAAGCAATTATCCCACATTGGTAATTAATAGCCTTGCATTCAGTTTATAAAAATCTTTGATGGGAGTTATTGACCATTGACATGTAAATGTTTTTAATTGACACATCAAAAATGATTTTGTTTATCCGGACAAGGATTTGTGATTGTTTTTATAAATGTTTATATGCTTCATGTCCATCTTTGTTCTTAATTTAATCTATAACTTGGTATGTGTAAGTTGTTTTTTCATGGCTGCCATGTTTATGTATGTGGGTATATGTAGATTTAAGAAGTTGGGGCTAATTTGGTGAAAATGTTGTTTTGAATTAGAATTATTGGGTTATGTATAATCTGCCGCACACTACCTCACTAGTTCTAGATCCCATTTTGGGGCGATTGACGGCATCGCGGACGGTGATGTATTTCGCCTACGTTTGAGCGCCTGATATCAATCCTGGCACCCTAGATGCACCTTAGGCGAAGTGGCGGTGGTAGCGGTAGCGGTAGCGGCAGCGCTCGTGGTCGTGGTAGTGGTAGTTAAACATTCATTTTATTTGGCATGTAATCAAACAACATATTTTGTTTCCCTTTCCCTTTCATTTTTCCCAAGCGAAACAGTTTCCCTTTCCCCTTTCCCTTTCCCCTTTTCCCCTTTCCCTTTCCCCTTTCCCGTTTTGCTTTAGGTTGTTGGATACAGTTTTTCGTTATTTGATGTTTAAACAAAACATTTTCCCTTTCCCCTTTCCCCTTTTCTCTTTCCCCTTTTCCCCTTCCCTTTCCCTTTCCCTTTACCCCTTTCCTGTTTCACTTGATTTGGATGGTTGTTTCAAGCGAAACAGGTTGTTTGTGTTTCTTTGTATGTAGGGATTTGTTTAAAACAGGTTTGACAGGTTTACAGGTGTCTTAATAATAAAATAGATTTTTTCGTCGGTAAATAATTAAAAATAAAAAAATAAAATTCATTACCGACGGACATTTCCGCCGGTAACGTTTTAAATTACCGACGGACATATCCGCCGGTAAAACTTAAAGTTTCCGACGGATTTAACCGTCGGTAAGGGGTTTTATTATTTTATTATTTTAATATTTACCGACGGACATTTCCGTCGGTAACCTCCGGCAATGGCTCCGGCAAACCGGCCGGGGTACCTGCTTGCCGACGGACGGTTTCCGGCGGAATTTTCTGTTTGCCGACGGACAATCCGCCGGTAATACCGACGGAAATGGTCCGTCGGTATTACCAACCAATTATTTTCGACGGAATCCGACGGACTAATTCCGTCGGTAATGTCAATTTGCCGACGGATCTGGGGAATTACCGACGGAAATTTCCGTCGATAAAAGGCCTGTTTCTAGTAGTGTAGGACCAACTAAGGGGCTTATAGCTTTGTATATGATGTTGTCAGGTCCTATACCAATTGCTATAGGACCATTCAAAGGTCTTATAGCTTTGTATATGATATTGACAGATCCTATAACAATTGCTATATGACCAATTAAAGGGCTTATAGCTTTATATATGATGTTGGCAGGTCCTATACCCATTGGTATAGGAACAATTAAAGGGCTTATAGCTTTGTATATGATGTTGCCAGGTCCTATACCAATTGCTATAGGACCAATTAAAGGGCTTATAGCTTTGAATGGTCATATAGCAAGTGATATAGGACCTGCAACTTGATTTATAAAGACGGGTCGAGATGAGTAACAAAGAAAGTGATGAAAAGTAAATAAAATTGAGACGGAATGAACATCAATTATTCATCAAAAAAATCAAAAATTCTGAGTAAAAAAATATTCATTTAATAAGAGTTATAGGACCTGGAACAGGTCCTTTACCACATTAACAAAAAAAAATCAAATTTAGGTTTAAAATTGGTACATAATTGATTTGTTTAAACCAGGTAAAAACGAGTATATGCACAAAAAAAAAATTGATACCTAATTTTTTTTCGATTGATGCAGAGTTTCAATGGAGGTTATCAATGTCTTCAAAGAGACCTAAATTAGGCTTCAATAGCTTTGATTGAGGCTTCAATGATGTCGATTAGGGTTTGATTTTGGTTGGGAGAGTGATTCGCACCGATTAGAGAAGAATGAGAGGGTTTTTTGATGTTTTTGATTTTTTTGATAATGAGAGGCTACGTGAGGTTACGGAAAATTAACAGCACTTATGGTCCGTTAAGGTTGGGGTTTAGTGGGATTTTCATCTCAAATGAATTAAAATGACTTATTAATCTGGACTATGGGTTTAAGAGTCCTTGACTCTATTCTTTTTTCACTTTTGTTACTACAATCGTGCCCAAATGATTGTCCAAATATGTTTTAAAAATGTTCTAATTTACTTTTGCACAAAAGCAAATTTGAATATTTTTATGTCATTAATTTTGGTACAACCTTCGTGCCCAAATGAATATACAAAACAATTGTTAACAAATATGTCAAATAATTTCATAAAATTCAAAAATAGGGGACATAAAAAACTAAAAACAACTGTAAACTTAACTAAAAATAACTATGAACTTTACAAATATGTCAAATAATATTACAAAATTGCAAAAATAGAGATCCTAAAAGACTAAAAACAACAATGAATTTAAGTAAAAACAACTGTGAACATAACAAATATGTCAAATAATCTCATAAAATTGCAAAAATAGAGTCCATAAAAGATTTAAACAACTGTGAACTTAACAAAAAATAATAGTGAAATTAATAAATAGGTCAAATAATCTCATAAAATTACAAAAATAAAGGCTATAAAAGCATAAAACAACTGTGAACCTAACTAAAACAATTGTGAACTTAACTAAAAAAATATGTGAATTAAGTAAATAATAGTAATTTTCATGCAGAAATTATGAATTTAGCTAAAACAACCGTAAACTTCTCTTAATTGTTATTGGAACAAATGTGAAAAATAACTATGAGCTTATCAAAAGCAACTATAAACTTGGAACAACTGTAAACTTCTCAAATTTGCTTCAGATTATATGTTGATTCTACTAGTTTGATTCGTATTGACGATACGAAAACAACGGTGGTTTCAGATTTTTTTTTTTTTTTTGATTTCTTTATCTTAAGATATTTCATTTTAAAGTTTTGAGAGAAAAAAAAAATAAAGAGAGAGAAATAAAGAAAGCGCAAAGGGGGATGGGGAATGGAACACACACGTCATTTAAGCAGTGGCATATGTGTAATTTTGCCAAATTTAGCAAGGGTATGTATGTCCGTTTACAATGAAAGGACATGGTGGTCGATTCTGAAATAGGTGGTCGTTTTTGTTAGAGTAATGGATGATTTGGTAACTGTCCCTAAATTTAATACAACTTGTTTTGCTAAAAAAAATACAACTTTCTTTATGAAATAATAAATATACAATTATAGATAATAGAAATTTGCATGTATCAAGAAAATACCTTTCACATTTATGAAATAATTTTTTTTTCTAAAAAAAATAGTTTTATTCTTTTTTTAATTAAATAAATTTAGTCTTTTTAAATTGATTTTGCTTACCTTTTAATTTTCAAATTTACACTCAGAACCCTAAAAGTTATTTAACTTTAATTTATATTGACTTTCCTGTTTTACTCTTTACATTTGGGTCACATGTACGCCACATATATTTAACTGAAAAAATGGGTGTTTTTAGCTTCAGGTACCTTGAATACAACTAAAAAATAAATAAGGTATGTCAAATGAAACAAAAATAAGTTTGGAATAAAAATCAAAAGTATCCATATAGTTGGAGTAAGTTTGATGCAATTTTTCCAAAATTTAAATAGGAGGGTGGAGTAATTTATTAATAGCATATATCCTTTTTTTTTTTTTTTAGTTGTTTTAGAGTTGTTAGAGCATACTGTATTGATGAGAATGTAGGATTTAATTTAAATTATAAACTCTTCATATCAATGTCTTTCTTTCTTTAACCTATCTTTTTCTTTTGGAGATATTCTTTTTTCCCTTCTTTTTTATTTTTCCTTCTCTATCTCGAGTAATGTTCATATTTTCCCTTCCGTTTCATTTTAAACTAAAGGTTAGATTTTTAATAAAAAAAATACTTTATCATAATACCAATCATATACAAACTATTAAAATCTATATTTAATAAATTTGACAAGATAATAAGTACGACATTTATTATAAATTATATAAGGAGTATATATATTAATTTTTGTATAAAGCCATGCCAAAATCTTGCAAAAAACTAGTTTTTTCGTAACATAAAAAAAAAACTAGTTTAAAAGCACTAAGTCTAACTAATAATAGTGTTGAACTGTTCTGAAAACTAGTTTTTTTATAATATTTTTTTTAAAAAAAAACTAATTTTTCACAAGAATTACTCTAAAACCATATAGTAAATACTTTAAAATGTTGAATGCTTATGTAAGATTCAACAAATTGGTATATTGCATAGTGTAACACTTGAAAGTATATTATGTATGATTTGTAAGAAGATTTTGTGCATGAATTATTTTCCTTGTCCTTTTCACTATCTTTTTCTTATTATCAAGTTAAGAAAAGAACATAAAAAACTTGGAAACTTATGATGACTTGATGTCACATCTTTATTTTTTTGTTCAAATAATTGAATTGAATCGATAGGTGTTTTATAATTGTCATAAATCTTTTTTTTTAGCAATTAATTGTCATAAATGTTAAAGTATATATCGATTTGTTTTGTTATAGTTGTGCGACTTTTTATGTATGAAAGTTTTAGTGTAGCTAGTAAATCAGTTTTAATCAAACATATTACGGATGTTAGTAAATATGTGAGTTACAACTGTTCACACATTCACCCATAAGAATCGAAATAAAATAAAGAACATAAAAAATTAAACGCTTACTGATTTTGTCCCATCAAACAAGGCTTTAAGCCCGAAAAGGTTTTCAGTATTAAAGATTTGTTTTACAGAAGAAAACAAGAATAAGTGAAACAAAAATATTAAAATGCTAAAACAAATTCTAACCAACTTTTAAACAAAAAACAATACTCCTTTTACAAGGAGAGCCTATTATAATTAGAAGTAGAACAAATAACTTGAATGAAATCTAGATGTGAGTTAAGATGTAACTCACAACTGCACTCACAAGCTAAAAAATGTCTTGAATTCGTGAAAAATAAAAGGTTTTCTCTTCCAAAAAATTTTCAATACGTGTATTCTCAATGTGCTGATGGTTTTATATTTATAGGCTCCTTTGAGAAGACCTTCAATCAATTAAACTATTCATTATTTGATGCAATTCAACTTTTACAAGAAAAAATAGATTGACACTTATAAGTAAAGAGAATTGTTAGTGATATTAGTCCTAATCTAAAATATAACAAAGTATATTTATATAAATAAAAGATATTTACATATTTAACAATGTCATTTTTCAAATAGTAATTTAAATATTTGATAAGAAAGTTATTAAATCCACTTATCAAACTTATCCATTGTATTCAAATTATGGAAGTCAATATTTCCTAAAATCTCACTCTTTCAATCTTCAATATTCCATAATCAAGATTGATACAATCCTACTTTTACTAGAAAAAAATTTTAGTTGAAAAATCAATCTCCAAGAAAGACATAAATATTTTAAGTTTGGAAAATATATTTTGACAAAATCATAAAGTACTAATCGTACTCTTTCAATCTCCCCCTGATTTATAGCTTTCTGATCTAAATAGTATCTACAAATAATAAAAGATATGAACAATAAAAATCATGACATGCACGATATCTAAATCTTTAAAAGAAAGTAAAAAAAATCTAAATTACTTAAATTACTCGATCGCATGATTTCAAGAATTCAAATCTCCTACAAAGATTCTAACTCTTTCAATGTATGAATCCAAATCAAAGGTTGGTTCAAATAACTACTGCTGTACTGGCGGAACTGTACGGGCGGAAGCCTTCGAGGTCAACCCGGCGGCTTCTATTAGGAAGGCGGCCTCCGAGTTCCAAACTCTGTGAGAGGCCCGCGAATCACCTTGCCGAAGCCCACAATAGGAGAGATTCATAGTTTCATACTGTGTCTGATCTTATTCAATATCTAGTCCTTCCGTGCATTTTTCCCTGAGACTAATACTAGTTCAAGGAGACAGTATATGTCTCTCAATAATTTGCTCAATTTTCCTACGTGATTTTTGAAGTGCGCACTCGTGTTAGCTTTGCTATAGTCATTTCAAATTTGAATTTATAAGGCCTTCAAAAAATCAATGATTGAGATTAGTTTGACTTTAGCAAAATTTCATATGAGCTCATATTAATTACGAGAATTGATTTGCCAAAAAAAGAGAGATTTAATCTAGGTTGAGACTACGGAGGAATAGCGAATCTAACTATATAATATGTAAAACCAAAAACATTCCTAAGCCTCTCACCCCATCCACGTGTTATTCTGAGCTGGAATTCCACGTGTAATTGTGAGCTGTCTACCTCGCACAGCAATTCCAAATTTACACCGCAGCTATCTCCCTCTTCCCGTCACATACTCGCCGGCGAATTCCTTTGCCAATTCCTTGTATTTTAGGAATGTGGGGTTTGCCAATTACGCATTCAATTTGCCAATTTGCCATATTCAATTTGCCAATTCCCGATTATGAGGCGTTAATTGTGAGCTGTCTACCTCGCACAGCAATTCCAAATTTACACCGCAGCTATCTCCCTCTTCCCGTCACATACTCGCCGGCGAATTCCTTTGCCAATTCCTTGTATTTTAGGAATGTGGGGTTTGCCAATTACGCATTCAATTTGCCAATTTGCCATATTCAATTTGCCAATTCCCGATTATGAGGCATTAATATTAATCCATTCCATATTCGACGCTGGGCCGCTTCAGCATGTTAAATAGACGAGAAACCAATCATTCGTTGCTTCTCCTCTGCTCAATCGTTCTAAGGTGTAAGGTGAGTTCTTCGAATTGCCATTGACGATTTCTTCTTCAATTGTTTTCTTCTGTATAACTAACACAAACTTAGGACCTCTCTTTTCTCCTACACCTATTGTGATTTAAATTGCCTTTGGTTGTTTGCAATTAAACTTTGATTTGAATTTCCTTGGTTGATTGCATACAAGTTGTTTAATGAATTGATCATGAGAATAAGTTAAATGCTAATCTATAATTTTCAATCTTGATTGTTGGTATTGGTTTTTTGGCTACCTGTCAATTGATTGTTGATATGCTATATAATATAATAATAATAATAAGTTTAAATTCATTTCATAACATTTGATACATTGTTTAATTGGACTAAAGACCTTGCTTCAGTCATAACTACATGATTACTGAAGTCTGATTAAGTTGTCTAAACCCACTGTACAGTCCCTGAATACTATGGAGATTGGCAGAATCTTAGGAACACAACCTCAAGAAAATGATCATATATTCAATATAAATGTGCATATTTTGGACGAATAATATTATAAAATCCCATTGTAACAAGCTCAGGGAATATATTGACACTCTATCTATTGCTAGCCAATAAAATCCAACATTGATGAAAATAAAGTGAAATGGGAGTTTTAGTTGAAGAGATTATTGACTCAGGAATGATCTAGATCCTTTGGTAAATTTTGCTTTTATGTGGATGCTTTGTGCCTATGGTTCATTTTGGATGAGGCAGTTGTCATGAAACTTTAGCTCTAGAACTGTTAATAGCTACTTGGTGGTTATAACTTTTGCTATTTGTAAACTAAAAATGTGAAGGCAGATTGTAATGCTATATGCCCTCTATGGTAATCTTCTTAACTTTGCTGAGATTAGAATGATTTTGGATGCCAATGAAAGGGTTTATACAAGTATTTTTTTACCTGGGTCTCACTATGCTGATGAGTGATAACATACAAATATATTTGAGCTGAAATTAGCGCAGTCATGATTACAAGTTTTTTTTTTAAATCTTATAAACAGTTATGAAAATAAAGTGAAATGGGAGTTTTAGTTGAAGAGATTATTGACTCAGGAATGAATCCCCCTCCCTCCGTGCAACAAAACTTCCTTTATTAGCAATGTTTTTAAACATTTTCTTTTATAGCTGATAATTCCTGGCTTAGTATTGGTATAGCAGGTCCAGGAAGCATTGCTGTAAAAAAATACATAACCTTCAGTAACACAGACAAATGTGAAAAATGAACATCCAAGTTACTCATTGGCCTTTTACAATTTATGTGCATAACATCTAGACTTGTGTTTGCTTTCTCATAGAGTATATAGTAGTAAATCTACCAAGCACACATCTGCTTTAGAAGGGGATCATCACTACAGAAAATTAAAAGTGATGAAATTTTGTTTACTCTCTCCGTTAAGGTCTATTTTTGTTCATGTGGACAATAAAGGTCTCCTATCCTGGGGCTTCATGGTTCTCAATTTTATGGCTGTTGTCCAAGTAGTGCAAAGTGGGACTAGGTGTGAGAACCCAATGCAGAACTTTGTTATGACCAAAACTTGGTTCGATGTTCTAAATTTAGGGTCAAATGAAACCTCCTTCTCGGTTGCTACTTAATTGACTTCTTTTTCAGAGCCTTTAGATCATGCTGTGAGGAATCGTAAAGGATTTTGATTCTGAATGCATCCTAGCACATACATTTATTTATTTTTGTGAACTTTGAGAACTTCATGTTTAAATCAACATACGACCAGTGATTTATACTTTTTTTCTTAGCATTTCTTTTGCTACAAAATATCTTTCTAGCTTTATGTGTTGTGTGCCTGTTTGCACCAGCACGATTTTTCATTACAAAGTATATAGATAGCCAGTTGTTGTTTTGTGGTATACGAGGTACCTTTAAGTCTAGAAAGCTTCCTTAGATATCATGCTATCTATACGAGTTGGCAAAGCTCTCATTGTGGTTTGGACAACATTCGCCCTCTGTACTTTCTTGTATTTCTGGTAATCAGTTTTACTTCTTTGGAGACATTACAATCTTACATTTTTATAATGGCCTTTCTTCCAGAGACCTGCATTCACAAGTTATTTTGCGGTTTTAGTCAGGTTTAAACTTTACTTTCATATTCTTTATCAATGCTTTTTGAGCTTTTAGTTCACTTTAACTATTTGTTGCTTATTTTAATGCAATTTCACCAATGGTCATCATTGTTCACACTTCATGTGTGAATTGGATTGGTAGTTTCGATATTTGAATCAGGGTTGAAAGCTATTTTCTAATTGCGTTGGTAGGTAAAAATTGAAACATTAAGTTTGAGGTAGAGCATGTGAAGATAAGCTGTGAATTTTTACCTGCGAACACCTTTCGAAAAGCAGCCAATCATGTTTGGCAGGCACAATTTTTCAGTTTTTGAAGACATTCATTGACCACAAGAAACTGCTTCTGTATGCTTATGTATATTGAGATTTTTTTCTTTGTAGAGTTGAACGAGATCCATATGAAATATCTCTGCTTAGTGACATGTAGATACTGCTGTCAAACATCTGACTTTTACCAGTAAGTTTCATGGTGGTGAAACAGAATGTTTAAGAAGGTGATTGCTTTCGAAGTCAATACCAAAGGTGGAAGTCTGGTTAATATTTTTTCTTTATTTATCACTTTTTTTCTAAACACATGGTTTAAAAAAAATGTCGTGGTGCTACAGATCTGTTGACATGAGTTGTGACAATTATTTAAGTTTTTATTGTTGATGGATTCAGTTCTGCAATTGAAGTTGAATTAATGAAAAACAGTCCTATATTTGGTTGTTTTTTGGTATTTTGTGACCATGATGAATTGACACAATTAAACTTTGATCTGAGGTACCTTTAAGTCTAGAAAGCTTCCTTAGATATCAATCTATCTATACGGCTATTTGTTTGCTTTCTCTCTGAGGTATAATATCAGATGACATTACTTGGACTGTTTTGGCCTTGTGAATAGAAGAAGTTGAGCTATTTTTCCCCATAAATTACCCTACTTTTCTTGGTTCCATAATTTATTCTTAGTATTTTTGTAACGACCCCAACCCTAGGCATTTATTTTTAATATTATATTAGATGCTTTTAATATTTATATTTATTTTATGTGTTCCTTTATGTCTTTAAATTCTTAATTTAAGATAAATTGGGTAAGTAGTAAGATTGGAATCTTTTAAGAATTTATTGGTTATTAAATAAAGAAGATTGGGGAATAATAAAAATGGAAAAATGATAAATAGTGCAAGGAAGTGAATTGAGAAGGATGAATTATTTGGATAAAATAAATAATATTCTTGGGAAGGGTATAATAATAGAAATGGATAAAATAAATAAAAGGTGGGTAGTTATTTGTGTAGGGGAAAATAATGAAATAGAAAAAGAAGTAATGTTTGAGAAGGAGGTTAAATGGTGAGGGAGGGACCATTTGCCTCTCCTTAATTCCCTCCCCATGTTCCCCTCCTAAAGTCAATGACCCATACCCCCTCCTACTTCTTCAACCGTCCTCCCCCTCCTCCCTCATTATTCTTCTTCCTCCCTTCTTCCCAAAATTCCCATGGAAAAGCCTCCTCTCCAAAGTTTTCCTTCATAAATTCAGAATAAATCCATTCCCTTCTCATTTCAAGATCCGAGTGTACTTTTGGATTCGTGGAGTCGAGAGGAACACATTGAGCTAAGAAGATCTTTGATCCTCTTTCACAAATTCTAAGTGAGTTATTATGACTTTCCTTCCTCTATATGCTCATGAATTAATTGATGTTGTTATTATTGATATAATGGTTATTTGGGGCCTTAGAAACCTTCTTGGAGTTGAGGAATTAGTTAATATTATGGAACATTGTTGTTGTTCATAAGAAATGATTAAAAGTGTAATAAAATTGGTTGAGTTGTATTAAGATGGTTAATCATGAAATATGGAAGTAAAAATGGGTTGGAAATCAAGTGGTAAATGATTTGGGTTTAGGTTATCTTGGGGTTTAAATGAATTAATATAATGTGTATGAAGTTAGGAAGTCCTTCTAGGTTCACAAACAAAGGAAAACTAGTTTGGGACAATTTTGGTTTGGGTTGTTGAAGGATTTTTATTCTGCTTTGAATTCTGGGCTTAGGGCACGAGTCGTGCCCTGTGGCACGAGTCGTGCCTTGGATGGGGACGAGTCGTGACAAGGATTAAAGGGAAGTCGTGACCTTTAGGGGGACGCCAGGTTCAGTGGGGGTTAAATGGGCACGAGTCGTGCCCTGGGGCACGAGTCGTGCCCTGGCCTGGTTACTTTGCATCAATTTCTAAGCTGTTTAAATCAAATCAAACTGGAACCAAAATGAAATCTCTTTAACCTAGATTAAAGTAGAATACTTTGGCTACTCAATGACATCTTAAGTGATCAAAATGGAATTGTGGAAGTAGTTTAAATATTGCCCCGAAAATGGTTGATAGGTTTGATTTGTGACTTCACCAAAATAGTTCCAATTTGGGAAATAGAACTTGAACTTTAATAAATGTTATTCGAGGTCGTATAATGACTATGTAAGAGTGGTTTATGATATATAGTAGCCTCACTCCCTATCTTTAGTGAATAGTTGCAATGGTGTAGAAGCCATAGGTTTCACTATTGAGCTAATTGGTAATGGGTAGGTATCACTTGTGGCATTGTGTCCAAGTTATGGAATTATTGATATTATGGTTATCTTAATATCCTAAAGTATGGACTATTTGGTAAGTTGTTATGTGGTATCCCATTGTGTGGATTATGTGTTATATGGTGGTGTGACATCCCAATTGTGGATTATGTGGCATGTTGATTACATTGTTATCCCAATATGTGGATATGTTTATTATGTGGTTGTATGGTTATCCCAATTGTGGATTTATTTGTTATCATTCATATTTAGTGATGATACTATGCATAGTGTATTACTTAAATGTTGCATTATGGTATTGATTGGCATGAGTATACATTACCATGTTATTATATGATTATCCCATTTTGTGGATTATAATTCAAGTATCTATTATGTGCTTCGAATGTGTATATGTTCGGGTGGGTATGATGGAAGTCAATCAATTATTGATTTGTTCAATAAGTGATTGAAGGTTCGTCATACCGGTGACCCTTCCCCACTCTGTGGCCACAGGCGTGGGGCCGTGCAGCCTACCGTACCGAGTGATAAGTAGCCTTTACATACCGCTGCGATTAGGAGAAACCGGGGAATGTTTCCGTATGAAGCCAACGCTCTCTCAAGTAATGGGCGATGATAGTATATGACACTCTAAATATAGGGGTCATATATGTATCCTGCTTTTTCTTATATGGATCTCTCGGGGTATGAGACCTATAAGCGGTGAATGTGCATGGGGGCAGCTTCACCAAAGAGTGGAGTTTTACTCCCACGTTGTACGACTTATTGTTCGTACGGGAAAAGGTAAAATGAGGTAACGTAAGGTGTTTACCGCTTTCATAATGTGTTAAGTGTTGCCATGCTACGTGTTGCATCTTGTATGGCATCTTGCTGCATATCATAATAGCTCATTGAGATTTATTCTCACCCCTCTCCCTTTACTGTTTTAGATTCCGAGACAGGTGACCCGAACCCGTGAGGCCGGGGATTTCATTGTGGACTTTGCTCTTGGGGTTTGACAAGTTAAGTATAGGAGTGGGTTGTTAGGAGTATTTGTTAAGTATTCCTCTTTTATATTTTGTATGAAAAACCCTTTTGTTAAACAGATGTTAATTAAGGTTTCCAATGTATTTGATTAGATATCGGTTTATTAAAGTTATGGTTGGATTTCCTCTAAGTAGAGATATTACTAATTGATTTTAAAATTGTAAGTTTGAAAGGTGGTTTTCTTTTAAAGGCAAATAAATGTTTTAAAAATTGAGATGGTTTTTCTTAGATTGAGCTCCCTTAGCTCGGGACACGTGTTAGGTCCCGGGTTGGGGTGCTCACAAATAGTATCGAGCTTAGTTTAGAGGTCAAGGGTAGATGTCTAAACTAAGGGGGAATGTGTGGAAATTGACGTCGAGTGTTTTATGCAGAGTTCGTTCTAATGGCCTAAGCAAGGATGATCAGCGAAAGGTTCTAGGAAAGGAAGTAGATATGGGTATAGGTGGAATTCAGAATGAAGAGACGATGAAATTATTCAGGGAGTTTGTACAAGGTATGGAGACGAGAGGATCAGTTTCGAATCAACTTGAAGGATGTCAAAGTGATGAATTGGAAAGATTTGTGAAGATGAACCCACCGAGCTTTAACGGAGGTCCGAACCCGTTAAAGGCGTAAGAATGGTTAGCGTAAATGAATAGGATTTTCGAGGTTATAGAAAGTCCCAACAAGGAGAAAGTTAGGTATGCCGTGTTTAAATGTGAAGGGTTAGCCGATCGGTGGTGGCAGATATTGAAGTGGAAGTTGGGAGCGGGATCATACGCCCGGACTTGGGATAATTTCACCAGACGCTCGAGGATTATTTCGTTTCGATGGTTACAAGGGACAAGAAGGAGGTCGAATTCTTAGGACTAGAACAAGGGAGCATGACGGTGAATCGCATGTAATCGTGTTTGAGGAATTAGCTAGAAGTTGCCCTCATTTGGTATCGTATGAAGCGAAAAGAGTTCATAGGTTTATAAAAGGTTTGAGAATTGAGTTTAGGAAGAAATTTGGGATTGATAGCTTCACCAATTATCAGACCGCCTTAGAGAGAGCTTATATGATCGAGAATAGTATGGAGGAAAATAGTGGGAAATTGGAAGGTAAGATTGGAGATCAGCCAAGAGCTTTAACTTCAGGAGGATGAGAGAGAAACTTGTGGTAGCTTCTTCGTCTAGGCCGCACCCAAACAAGATGGGATGATGTGTAAATATTGCAAGAAGATGGGTCACTCAAGACAGTGTTGGAGTAAGCAAGGGAAATGTTTGAATTGTGGAGGAGCTGGGCACTACAAGAAAAATTGTCCCGCATTTCGTCGTAGGTTAGCTTCGGGTGTCTGGTCCAAAGTGGTCAAAGAGGTGGTATCAAAAGAGATAACATAGGGGAACCGAAAGAGAGGGTCTCGTGGTCGAGTGTGTGTTTTGGATCCAAGAGAGATGGATTCCCTGCAGGTCACTAGAGGTATATTCCCCGTCTCAAAGGTTAGGGTCATGTTTGATAGATCCCGTTGCATATCATTCATATTTGGCATCACATTTTGCTTATATGTGACATACATTGTTGAGAATTTGTTTTATTGTTAGAGGATTCCCGCTCTTATGAGAGAATACCTCGAACCTTCTTTGGTTTACCACGATGGTTATGTGGTTATGGCTGAGCATGTATTGCCAGTTGAATTGGTATAATTATTATTTTACGATTCTTAGATATACTTGACCTGGAGGGTTAAGTAGTTGTTGTATAATGATAGACTATCCTAATAGGTGAGTCTCCTTTTTCCATGCCTAAATTGCTTATATTGGTAATTGTTATAAGTGAACCTTAAATGTAAGATTCTGATTTTTTGAGGGTGTTTAGGGTGAAAGTTTTGAATTAAGATGTGAAGAGTAATTGGTATATGCTAGACTTGCTTAGGGAGTCTTTTCCAAGATTTTATGTGCTAGTTGCGAGTAAATGTTAAATGTGCTTTCGTTGGTATATTTTGTTGTGTTGGTTCTGAGTAGGATAAGCAGAATTGTAAGTCTTATTTTGATGGCTTTAGGGTAATTAGAATTGATGATATCTTTGTTAATTAAAGTTTCGGGAAGATTGTAAAAATAATTTGAGAGTTGGGTTAATGATACCTTGTGAGGAGTCCCTGTATGCAAAGTTTAGCTAGTATGAGTTAGCTCGAGAGGATTACAAATTTTGGGTTCTATAGTCTTAAACTCGGGTGTTGCCAAGGATCTTGTGAGGTTGAGTCCGTGATCTTTGAGTTAGCAAGTACTACCTAAGAAATTTAATGAACCCTTAAGAATTGTAAAGTCATTACTTTGGTTGAATCTAAAGGGCGTATAAATGGTGTAGGTTGTGATGAGGATGAATCAGATTGTTAGTGATGGAAAATAGGTTGACTCTTACCTTACCTAGTGGATGTGAGAATCTTGTGAAATTTTAAGTGTGTATTAAAGGAAGATCAAAGTGTAGTGTTATGCAAAATGGGAAGTGATAGCGTATGTTTCGAGGAAGTTAACTTAGATAGAGCGGAAATTTCTTATCATTGTTCGAGAGCGGTTACAATTGTTTGTGTGATTTAAACGGAATCTTATCTTTTGAAGTTCTCTATCGGGATGGTTACCGATCCTAAGAGTTGAAGGATTTTGTAGTCGATAGGAAATATGATTACCAAAGGTCAGTGTATAATATCGCTATCATTCTAACATTAAGATAAAACCGTATGAGACGTTGTTAGGAAAGAAAATATCGATCTCTAATTTGTTGGGATGAAATTGGGGAAGCAAGGTCTAAGGTAATTTAGCGCCAAGGTTTGTTAATCCATTTGAAGTTTTAGGAAATGTTGGTGAGTCGACTTATAGACCGATTTGGGGCGGCAAATTTATAGAGTATTTGAAGTTTAAATGTGATATCGTAATGTATTGGGAGACATAAGATGTAATACTTTTATTTGAATATACTTTCTTTGAGGTCGTGAAATTTCGGGTTAGTGATGATGGTATAGTATTCTCGGAATATTAAGTTGTAGTATCACATTACTTATGAAATTGGAAAATCTTGGAAAAATCATAAGTATTGGAGAGACTAATTGGGAAGTGAAGTCCTAGAGTGTTAGGGTTATGAAATGTATAGTAGAATCATGCCATTGAGAACCTAATGGAAAAGTGTCAAGTTAGAATGTGTGAAAGGTAACCCTTGCTATCTGATCCTTAGGGTAAGCGACACCAAATCTCGGACGAATTTTCTTTAAGGGGGAGTGAGTGTAACGACCCCAACCCTAGGCATTTATTTTTAATATTATATTAGATGCTTTTAATATTTATATTTATTTTATGTGTTCCTTTATGTCTTTAAATTCTTAATTTAAGATAAATTGGGTAAGTAGTAAGATTGGAATCTTTTAAGAATTTATTGGTTATTAAATAAAGAAGATTGGGGAATAATAAAAATGGAAAAATGATAAATAGTGCAAGGAAGTGAATTGAGAAGGATGAATTATTTGGATAAAATAAATAATATTCTTGGGAAGGGTATAATAATAGAAATGGATAAAATAAATAAAAGGTGGGTAGTTATTTGTGTAGGGGAAAATAATGAAATAGAAAAAGAAGTAATGTTTGAGAAGGAGGTTAAATGGTGAGGGAGGGACCATTTGCCTCTCCTTAATTCCCTCCCCATGTTCCCCTCCTAAAGTCAATGACCCATACCCCTCCTACTTCTTCAACCGTCCTCCCCTCCTCCCTCATTATTCTTCTTCCTCCCTTCTTCCCAAAATTCCCATGGAAAAGCCTCCTCTCCAAAGTTTTCCTTCATAAATTCAGAATAAATCCATTCCCTTCTCATTTCAAGATCCGAGTGTACTTTTGGATTCGTGGAGTCGAGAGGAACACATTGAGCTAAGAAGATCTTTGATCCTCTTTCACAAATTCTAAGTGAGTTATTATGACTTTCCTTCCTCTATATGCTCATGAATTAATTGATGTTGTTATTATTGATATAATGGTTATTTGGGGCCTTAGAAACCTTCTTGGAGTTGAGGAATTAGTTAATATTATGGAACATTGTTGTTGTTCATAAGAAATGATTAAAAGTGTAATAAAATTGGTTGAGTTGTATTAAGATGGTTAATCATGAAATATGGAAGTAAAAATGGGTTGGAAATCAAGTGGTAAATGATTTGGGTTTAGGTTATCTTGGGGTTTAAATGAATTAATATAATGTGTATGAAGTTAGGAAGTCCTTCTAGGTTCACAAACAAAGGAAAACTAGTTTGGGACAATTTTGGTTTGGGTTGTTGAAGGATTTTTATTCTGCTTTGAATTGGGGCTTAGGCACGAGTCGTGCCCCGTGGGCACGAGTCGTGCCTTGGATGGGGACGAGTCGTGACAAGGATTAAAGGGAAGTCGTGACCTTTAGGGGGACGCCAGTGTTCAAATGGGGTTAAATGGGCACGAAGTCGTGCCTCGGCACGAGTCGTGCCCCGGCCCGGTTACTTTGCATCAATTTCTAAGCCGTTTAAATCAAATCAAACTGGAACCAAAATGAAATCTCTTTAACCTAGATTAAAGTAGAATACTTTGGCTACTCAATGACATCTTAAGTGATCAAAATGGAATTGTGGAAGTAGTTTAAATATTGCCCCGAAAATGGTTGATAGGTTTGATTTGTGACTTCACCAAAATAGTTCCAATTTGGGAAATAGAACTTGAACTTTAATAAATGTTATTCGAGGTCGTATAATGACTATGTAAGAGTGGTTTATGATATATAGTAGCCTCACTCCCTATCTTTAGTGAATAGTTGCAATGGTGTAGAAGCCATAGGTTTCACTATTGAGCTAATTGGTAATGGGTAGGTATCACTTGTGGCATTGTGTCCAAGTTATGGAATTATTGATATTATGGTTATCTTAATATCCTAAAGTATGGACTATTTGGTAAGTTGTTATGTGGTATCCCATTGTGTGGATTATGTGTTATATGGTGGTGTGACATCCCAATTGTGGATTATGTGGCATGTTGATTACATTGTTATCCCAATATGTGGATATGTTTATTATGTGGTTGTATGGTTATCCCAATTGTGGATTTATTTGTTATCATTCATATTTAGTGATGATACTATGCATAGTGTATTACTTAAATGTTGCATTATGGTATTGATTGGCATGAGTATACATTACCATGTTATTATATGATTATCCCATTTTGTGGATTATAATTCAAGTATCTATTATGTGCTTGAATGTGTATATGTTCGGGTGGGTATGATGGAAGTCAATCAATTATTGATTTGTTCAATAAGTGATTGAAGGTTCATCATATCGGTGACCCTTCCCCACTCTGGCCACAGGGTGGGGCCGCAGCCTACCGTACCGAGTGATAAGTAGCCTTTACATACCGCCGCGATTAGGAGAAACCGGGGAATGCTCGTATTGAAGCCAACGGCTCTCTGCAGTGGCGATGATAGTATATGACACTCTAAATATAGGGGTCATATATGTATCCCGTTTTTCTTATATGGATCTCTCGGGGTATGAGACCTATAAGCGGTGAATGTGCATGGGGCGCTTCACCAAAGAGTGGAGTTTTACTCCCACGTTGTACGACTTATTTGTTCGAGACGGGAAAAGGTAAAATGAGGTAACGTAAGGTGTTTACCGCTTTCATAATGTGTTAAGTGTTGCCATGCTACGTGTTGCATCTTGTATGGCATCTTGCTGCATATCATAATAGCTCATTGAGATTTATTCTCACCCCTCTCCCTTTACTGTTTTAGATTCCGAGACAGGTGACCCGAACCCGTGAGGCCGGGGATTTCATTGTGGACTTTGCTCTTGGGGTTTGACAAGTTAAGTATAGGAGTGGGTTGTTAGGAGTATTTGTTAAGTATTCCTCTTTTATATTTTGTATGAAAAACCCTTTTGTTAAACAGATGTTAATTAATGTTTCCAATGTATTTGATTAGATATCGGTTTATTAAAGTTATGGTTGGATTTCCTCTAAGTAGAGATATTACTAATTGATTTTAAAATTGTAAGTTTGAAAGGTGGTTTTCTTTTAAAGGCAAATAAATGTTTTAAAAATTGAGATGGTTTTTCTTAGATTGAGCTCCCTTAGCTCGGGACACGTGTTAGGTCCCGGGTTGGGGTGCTCACAATTTTTGCCCTAAGTATTTCCCCTGTTACACTTTAAATGGCATTATTGTGTCATTGTGTTATGATGCATATTAAATAATGTAAATGGAGATGATTCAGTAAAGGAGAAAGACTTCTTACTCAGCTGGTGCTTCATGTATCATACCCTGTACAAGATAGCTAATTAGTTGAAATAATCACGGAAGATACTTACACATCTGCTTTTATGCTCCACTAAACCTTAAAACTGATGAGCAAGTTTGATATGATCATGCAATAGAACAAGGTATCTGCTTTCTTACACTTCAAAAGGAATGATTCTGGCAATGCATTACCATGTAGAAGGCAATGTAAATGAAATTCTTTCATTAATGGAGAAAAAGTTCATACTCTGTAACTTGAAGTTTATTTTATTTTATTTTATTTAGTATAAATATCAGAAGGTTTGCAATAGGTCCCCTACATCAACTTGGTGAATAGGTCTAACAATCAACCTAATAATCACCTCTTCTGTGAACTCCCATATTTTTCATCATACTTCCACACTCACAGAAGTCAGCTATCACAGTTACTCAACGAAAAATATTCACTGAGCTATCAAGATGTGATAATCCTTTAACTGAAGCTTCAATCAAGCTCTAATAGAATCCCTCCACAAAATACCGTCAGGCTTCATTGGCAGGTCCTTTATTAGCCCCAAAACTTCTTCATAAGTTTAATAACTACAGATATGCAATAATCATTGTGAATCTGTGGACACTATAAGCTACTTAACAATAGCAGCATGCTTCACCTTGCTGGTCATGGTGAGCATCAAATTTGGATAGATCCTCCATCAACCATTTGTAATTGATCGAGCCAAATTGTATTCAGGTCAATCTAGCCGTAACCAACAGATCGGATGGATTTGCCTTGAATAAGCAGTTGTAATGGGGTAGAGAGGAAAATTATTAAAAGATTGGTGTGCGAAAGCCTTTTAACAGTAGATGCTTTCCCAGATGGTTACTTTTTATGGTCCTAATTACTCTATCATTATAGCATTATAGATCTGAGTCTTGAAAGAAGCAATATATTTTATTACAATCAAGCAGTTCCGTGGTTTGGTGATTCCCATGTGAGTCAGTCTCTAAGGGATGTAGATCGAAACTGAGTAGCTCCCTTTCAGAACTCCAATAGTATCACTCAGCTTTGGGCTTGGGTAATATTGCTGACCTAGCAATAAGTTGGTAAATTTCACAGTGACTTTGAGAAGTGAAAAATCAACTCTCTTTTTTGGGTTGAAGCCTGAAGGGAGTACATCTGAACTCAATGTCAATACATCGACATCTATGACGAGTCATGACTCTTTCATAAATAGATCTGATGGCAGTGTTGGCTTACATCTTTTGTCGAGTTTATGCCTTTGCAGAAGTAAATTCTTATTGTTGAAACTACATCGGTTCAACTATTATTGATGAACTTCCCCACTTTCCAAAGTGGTTATCTATCCATATTTATCTTCTTCATTTAGTCTATTTACCCATATGATACTGTTATATATCAGGTAATGGCAACAAGTAAGTTAATTGCTGTTAAAGCTATTGATAAGAGGAGCAGAGGTCGTACCATAAATGTTCGGATATTACGCCTATGGAAGCGCGAAGATACTAAATACAAAAAAGTTACCGTTGAGATGTTACTTATGGATGATGAGGTTAGTCAACCAATACTCTCTTTATATACTATTTAATCATTCAATATAATTTCGCAATTAAATCATTTAACTTCTCAATTTCTTTTTATTAATATTTTATAATGAATTTATTAGGGATCTAAAATCCAGGCAGCTATTCCACCTAGCACGTCATCCGAGTTCAAAGATATGTTTAAAGAGGGGGAGATGAAAAAATATCTAATTTTGGAATTGAACCGAATGCCATTACAATTGTCCAAAAAGCAATTGTAAACCATGAATGGAAATTATCATTCGGTTTAGCTACCACTGCATCTGAGGTGGATACATCGGTAAATATTTCTGACAATGGCTTTGATTTCACTCCCTTTAGCCTATTTGGGAGTGATCCACATAAAAGTGTCAATGCTGATTATGTGTTTGGTGAGTATTTTAACACACAATTTTTGTTCGTTAATTAATTATGCTAATAACTAACATTATATATTTTTCTTTACTGTAGATGTAATCGGTGAGGTGGTATTACCAATAAATGATTTTGAATATGTTAGTGCAGTCAAGGCAAGGAAGCTGGATATTAAACTGGTAGATAATGGGTACGTTATAAACGATGATTTAATATATTTACATGAATTTTTCACATACATGGTAACTATTTAATCAGCTTTATTAATCCCCTTCTAATATTTTACAGGGGAATGGAGCTAGATGTTATCTTATGGGAGTCGTACGGAGGTCAACTGAAAAGTTTTATTCAAAACAAGGGACAAGATTCAGAGGAACCAATCGTACTGATTTTACAGTTCGTGATGTGTTCAAGATATATGGGTAATATGTTATCTTTTTAAATTGATTACTATCTCTAAATTATATTTAAAAGTATTTTTTACTTAATACTAAAATAAAAAATTGTTATATTATACAGGGAAGAGTCGTGTTTCTACCATGAAGCACGCAACAAAACTTCTTATAAAACCCGATGTTCCTGAATTAAAAGAATTTGATAAAAAGTAAGTCCCTTTAATTCTAATGACACATTTTAGACACTATTACACGTTTATGTTTTTTTTTATAGATGATTTTAATATTACTTTCACTATTTATTTAACAGGCGTGGTAATGGAGTTTCATCCATGGGTCGCAGTCTCACTACTATAACAGATGATAGCAAGTTCATCGGTGGTGACGAGTGGTTCAAAATCGAAGATGTCAAGACTATAGATGAGTTGCTCAGATGTAGTGAGGTACAAAGCAAAATTTGAATAAATTTTTATTCATTAATAGTATGTTGGTAATTATTGAACTATATGTTAATTTTTACAGGTTGGCTTATACACTACATTCGCTGAAATAGTTGATGTTGACCCGCATTGTAACTAGTACTACCAAGCTTGCAGAAACAAGAAATGTAACAAACGAGTTGACAGGAACTCAACCAAATGTCCAAAGTGTAGTACACCATACACCAACCTCATTCCAAGGTATATGTCGTTACAATTTTTTACCTTCACTGAATTCATTTATAAATTTATAGTGTTTTCATAGATGTTAATGATTTGATTTGTAACCGCCTTTCCTTCTAGGTTCAAAATTAAGATTGTTGTTATTGATGGAAAGGATGATAATGGAGCTGAGTCTTACTTTATGTTGTTTGATGCATGTGCACCTAATATGCTTAATATGTCCGCTTCCCAAGTAGTTGCTGAAATATCAGAGGTAGTTATTCTATTTTACAATTTTTCCAGCTAATACACTCCCTCCGTCCCACCCGACTTAGTATTGTTGCAAAAATGATTTTACTTTGAACATGCCATTTGAACATAAAATAAGATTTTTTTTAAAAAAAATCTTATAAACAGTTGTGAATTCATTATTAATAACACTTTCAAACTACAAATTTATATTTTTATTAGGACTATTTTTTTTTAATTGCTTGGACAAACGACAATCATGTTTATAAAAAACTGTAGCGAGCAGGACGGAGGGAGTATGTATCGTTTTATTTCATAATGTATAATATTGTGCCTGATTGAATGGTCAGTCGAATCAATTGCCTGGAACGTTTTGCAAAATGTTTGGAAAAAAATATCTATTTCGGGTGGAGATTGATGAAAGAACAAAAGATGCCGTCGGTGATAAACGTACTTTCACTGTGAGAAAAGTGACATGGGATGCCCTCTTGATTGATAAGTATTTGTCACTCACCAATTCTGATGTAAGTACAATCCATCTTGCGTCATTTATATATAAACTTATATGCTATAAATATTGAATTTTGTTATCCATACCTATTGACACGCTGGTGTAGGGCACATATATGTTGGATTGTGGGGCAATTTGTTCCCGTTTACTTGATATATAGTCGGATTGTGTGGTAGTCTCTGTTTCCCTTTATTTGATACATAGTTGAATTGTGTAGCAGTCTGTTTCCCTTTACTTAATAAATAGTCGAATTGTGTGGTAGTATGTTTCCCTTTACTTTGATACATAGTCGGATTGTGTAGCAGTCTGTTCCATTTTACTTTGATCACGCTTTAAAGGCCTATTGGTTTTCATGAAAGGGTTACTTCAACCCTTTGCCAGGTTATTCACAATCACCCTCCTCGCTCCCCCTTTATGCTTCTTAGGAAAAAAATTTAACAGCTTTTCAGAATGTTTGAATGCCTTAATTTTGTTCTGATTTAGTATATTAAGGTAGTTTTGAAAGTTCATTAAGAAACCATGAAAATATGGCGACCTTAGCTTGGCAGTTTTGAAAGTTCACACACTTTAATACCCCAATTATAGAAATGAGACTAACTTTTTGGGACAAATGAATATAGAAAATGGGAACATCATTCCGAGACTGAGGGAGTATAATACTTTAATGCATGAGAGAACTATAATCTATTGTAGGGCAGGCAACACATCCAAAAGGTTAATGAAAAGTATACTTGCCCTGGCTCCCATAGATTGGTCCAATAGAATATTGGAAGACTTGATATCCCTGTGTATTACTGGAGGAACTGCCTGAAGTTTCAAAAAATGAGATTAAAGGGTGGAACATCTGTGTACATCAATGGTAATGCGCGGAAGTTGACTAAAAGAACAGATAAAAGTGCATGTTAATTCCAGAGAGAGTAGATCTTACCCCATTGTGGAGATACTCCAATCCCCTTGCTACTTCCAGAGCTATTTGCACCCTCAAATTCCAGCTCAATGGCTCTTGCTTTTCATCTGAACCTCCACAACAAGAGCATTTGATAAGAATATATGTTTTAAACAAGAGTAGAGGAAGAATAGAGATAAAAGATCTCTCCTTCCCGTAATTTATGAAGCAAGTGAGAATATCAGATCAAATACAGTTCTAAGTAAACTGAGGCCTAGAACATTTCATATAATCATTTATGAAACTTAATTTCTATGATGAATGGGTATATTGCGATTCCAAGTCAGATTCTAAGTAGCATGAGGTTAAGATAGCTGAAAAAAAAAACCTGATTCTTCTCATTAATTGAACATGTAATTCTTACTCCCTCCGTCCCTTAATGAATGTCCAAATTTCATTTAGCTGACATCTTGAAAATGTTTACTTTTTATACATTTTAGTGAGAACATGTAATTCTTCTCAGTTATTGACCACCTCATTAATGTAAGGAGTACATTTTAACAAAATTACAATCTGTCAAAATATAGAAATTACATATTTAAGTATCTTCTTTCTTGACCATACTGTGACACTTCAAGAAACTACTGGGTAGGAGCTGTGTTTTGGTGACCATTGTTGATTAGGATATCCACCTTCCCTTCATTTTGGGAATCTATATGAACATGTTAGCGACATAGGTATTAAACCTACACCAGACACCAATGACTCTCACTCAGCACACGAAAGGAGTAGTAAATTGCTTTAAATCATGGGAAAATAATGCAATTTTGAACATTGCACTTTGCTTTAAATCATGGGAAAATCCATATTGCGTCATTTATTTATAAATTTATATCCTATAAATATTGAATTTTGTTTCATTCAAGCTGCAGGAGGTGGCTTCTAAGCTGGTTTCACAAGATAAGAATGTGTCCGACTTAGTGACTAAAGATCAGGTAAAGAATCCCTACTTAACTTTTCCGATTTTTACTTTTCATTTTCATTTTCATTCTATGATATGATATAATTTGTTTTATTTAGGATGATGGAGTTGAAATCATTGGAGATAACTGTTCAACATCATGTGAGCAGATCACTCCTATGAAGCGTACATTGGATGATGCTCTTAATAGCCAGGATGAGCAACTTTCGGCTACAAAGATGTTGAAAGAGATCAAGAAAGAGAAAGTGGAAAAGTAGTAAAAAAGGAGAGATGCAGTTGAGGAATATTATTTTATTTTATGATATTAAAGTTGATGAATTATAGTTCTTTATGTTTGATGATGCAGTTAAGGATCCATGTTTTGTTTAATTATGTTTTAAGAACAAAGATTATGTGTTCGATTCTGCTGACAACCTATGGTGGTTGTTTTTTTCTTTCCAGTTCACATTATTTTGGTTAGTGATAGGCGAAGAGTACAATATTTTAGTTGGTAGTCTTTGGTTGTTTTTGGTATTTTGTGATTTCATTTGATATGGTACTTTGTTATCATCTTACCTGTTTTATCTCATATATCTTTATAGTGCCAAATAAAGCCTAAGCTCAAAAAGCACCACTATATGCAGAGGCTATCATGTGGCAAATGGATTGGGGAAGGTAAACAAATTGTGACAAATGTTTGTTAAATGGGGGTTGATTTTTGAGGAAGCTTTGGTTCAATTTGATGGTGTTCAATCTTCTATGTTATTCAGTTTGATAAAGAAGGTTAAGGATATTTAAATGGCTGTTTTGAATCAGTTTGCTGTGCCCAATGTTCAGTTTCATGCTTCCAGGCTGCTGTTGATACAATCAGTGATGATGCAGTATGATTTTTTTATGTTGTTGTTGATTCTATCAATAGAGAAGCAGGTTTACAGTTTCTATTTGTTGTTGGTGTTGTCTCCATGTCTGCATAAACATCAATAGAAGGTCCAACTCGTAAGAAACTTGGCACACTACAGCATGATTGGAAAAAATACCAGCACAGGAGGCAATTAGAACTCTTGCCTTTCTTGAGTCCAAATGGAAATTGACACGGCTTGGAGATGCATGTACGGTTTTCACGACCCGATATTCAATCCATAAACCATATTTAGACAAACTTTATAAGTACCAGATGACCTTCCCACTGTTAAGATTATTAGTCAAATCCTTAAGCATAGACTTCACAATTTCTAGATATTCTCAAGCTTATCACTCTTTCAAAGTAAACCATCACAAGAAAACAATCACAATGAATACGTAGATAAACACACAATGTAAACCCACATGCCCTGTAAACATCACTTTTAGAAGTACAGATGGGAAAAGCCTTTATACCAGATAGGCGGCCATGAGATACATAAGTTCCCAAACTGAAATTACACATGAATTGGTACGGGTGGGAATAGCTCCAAGAGAATAACGAGCACATGAAAAGCTTCATAGGTACATTTCCCAAATTTATTACATTCCGAATCCACTCAAAGCCACATTCACCATCTAGCACAGAGTAAGAATTTATTGAGGCATTCAACAAAAATACATGATCTACAGGGGCAGTAACTAGACACCATGAAATCTAAACACTTCGTCGCACGAAGAAGAATAAAGTAAAAAAGGTTGGAGTGAAAAATAAGTGTGTACATGGTGGGAGGTTCACTTGATCTTGGATCCAAAAAGTGTGCACTAAGAGCAAGTACATACAAAGAGCTGTAATCTTACATAACCACTAGTCGTAGCTGAATACATTGAACTGCTTCTTCCTCTTTTGAGTATGTTATATATCTATTAGGAAAAAGGAAAGAGATAATTAAAGAGTGCATGTTAATTGATGTTGATGACGCAGATGAAGGGATGGAAATTACAGGTCGAGGTTGTGCCATTCAAGTTAAGGGAGTAGTAAATTGCTTTAAATCATGGGAAAATAATGCAATTTTGAACATTGCACTTTGCTTTAAATCATGGGAAAATCCATATTGCGTCATTTATTTATAAATTTATATCATATAAATATTGAATTTTGTTTCATTCAATATTTATAGGATGTTGATGGCCTGCAATTGTTGTAGAATGTGACGTGCAACACCTCCACTGCTCTTGCAGAAATGTGGTGGGCGACTTCCATTTCTCTTCCGGCCACCATAAATTCTCTGTAACGCACCAACACCAATGCCTCCCCTCAAATAGATCTTCCTTGCAATAGATGCTGTCATCCAAATACAATAAGAGGAAATAAATTTGAATACGGGATAAATTGTGTCAAATAAGAAATGTACAAAAGAAGTTTGACAACTTACCAGTTCTGATATAGTACCAGTTAGGGTCATAAGGGGCAAGCTCCTTGAATGTACCAGTCTTGACAATATCTGTCCAGTGCGGAAGCTCCAACAGTGGAAAAAAAAAGAGATTGATAAGTTGCATCTCTGAATAGAACCAAATTAAAATGTACATCAAGAGAATTTTATAGAAACCCATCTAATTCCCCACCGACACCCCAACCATAAACCAACAACAACGCACACAAATCCATGTAATAAATAGGAAGCATTCGAGACAGTCTCAAAATCATTTAGGAGATATTTGGTTTTAAATTGACTTTTATTTCAGATATTCTATTTTAAAGGTTTAGTCTTGGGGATTTGTAAGATTTTATTTCATGAGATCATTACCCGCTAGAGTATTCCACTTACAAACTAAAACAATCATTAGAAGAATGCTGCATGGTCCCACTTGATGTGCGTGAAATACATGTCTTCACAACTTTTCCATACTGGCCAAAGTATTCTCGACGCACAAGAAGCTGATAAGAGTACGGTTAAATTTAGACAAAATCAGAAGAAAATAGAATTAAAAAAGGAAACACGAGCAAAAGAAAAAGAAAAGACAAGTGATGGCCAGTCGAAACGAGAGAAGTATAAACAAGTGAAATCCTAAACTCACTTCTTCATCAGCAATGCTAAGAGGCAACCCGATAACATGCACCAGATTCCGCTGGAACACTCAAACATTACCAAGATGCTTCCTTAATCAACGAGATTTGTTCAGAAGGAGGAGAATTATCCTTGATATTAGCCGCTAATCCCCGTACTAATTATCCTGGATATGAGACGTTATTATTAATCCCCACCATAATCAACGATTTGATTATTCCGTTTCTCCCTATCATGCCCCGTTTATTGCTGTTAAATAGACGAAGTGATCAGAAATTTCTTCCATACAAAAATAAAAAGAAGAAACAAACTCATTCCCTGCTTCTCCTTTGCTCAGACTATCGTTCATAAGGTAAGTTCTTCATCTCATTCATCGATTTCTTCTTCTATTGTTTTATTCCGTATAACTCAAACTTAGGATCTCTATTTTCTCCTACACCTATTGTGATTTGAATTGCCTTTGGTTGGTTGCAATTAAAATTTTATTTGAATTGCCTTTGGTTGATTGCATACCAATTGTTTGATGAAATGACCATGAGAAGAAGTTAATTGTTAATCTATAATTTTCAATCTTGCTTTCTGTATAACATTACGACAAACACACTGCAACAAGGTTTGCAGTCTTTGGTTGAAAATCAGATGCATTAGTTTAACGCAGTGGACCTATAATAGCATAAATGGAACTCTGCACTAGGTTCATTAGTCATGAAACATGATTAATGAGGAATCGCATGTAAAATCATAGACTGAAAATGAAATTCCATAGAAATTAGAAGGTGTAGGAATGTGGATATCAGGTGCATTAGCAAGTTCTGAAATATTACCTCTTGAGGAAGACCACTCCACCCACCAATTCCCGTCCCAGCAACGTTAAATATACCTGTTCTATAATACTCCCTCTGTCCCATAATGATAGTCCTATTTGACTATTCAAACATCTTTAATCCATCACTCCCCTCTCATCCTACCATCTCTCCCCCTCTTCTTTCTTGGTGTTTCATCCTTCCCCTCTTCTTTTTCGGTGGAAAATTTTAAACGTTCAATGATTTTAATCTATCACTATTGGAAATGGGACTATCTTTTTGGGACAAACAAAAATGGTCAATGGGGCTATCACTTTGGGACGGAAGGAGTATTGCGGCAGTGGAACAATAGAGGTTTCAAGAAGATATACTAAAGTCGATACAAGGGAAAAGTCAATAGTACCCGAGTCTTAATGTACCGATCAAATTCTTCTTTTTGCCTATCAAGTTCAGATGCAATACTGTCCCCAAACGATAGCAGCATTGATTGCGCTCCTGTCATACTTCCACTTGCAGAAGTAATAGAGGAGTTCCGTTCTTCATCATTGTATGACAATTTCAAACCAGTTGACATGGGATTTTGGCTTGGAATGAATGCAGGTCGATCAGATTCATCATGACAAATATTGTGATTCAAGGAAATTTGAAGCTTCTGCTGCCTTACATTAGCTTCATTTATATTTCATTTTCTGAATATCATCCCATGTTGAACTCTTTTCTACTCTCCCTTTACGACTTTTAAAAATCCCCATTTGTCTTGAGAGAACATGATTTGTAAATGACACCAGAAAATCAATTTTGACAAATTTGATTACTTTGTTTTGCAAGACTAGACTGTAATGCCCCAAAACTCTTTGGAAAATAAAAAATTAATACTTTAGGTAGAATTTGATGCAGATGGAAAAGCTATTGGCGTGACCTCTGAAGGAGAAACTGCAAAATGCAAAAAAGTTGTTTGTGATCCATCATATTTACCGGACAAGGTAAGCTCTAGCAGAAGACAACGATTATATTGAACCTCGGCTTTCTTTTTGACTCACTACATGCAATTACATGCTTATTCACCCAAATAAGATAACAAGTATACTTTTTAGTTGTTCTTCATTACTACTGCAAAATATCTTTGGGTACCTGGCTTCGGCACTAAAATTTGTGTTTGCAACGAGTTAAAAATGTTGGAAAAGTTGCCGAGCTATATGTATAATGAGTCATCCTATACCGTACACCAATGACTCTCACTCAGACAAAGTTATTACGCCTCGAAGCAACTCGGTCAGTAAATCGATATGTAAGTTGACCCAAAAACTAAACTTCTTCTTTGATTTTTTACTGAGAAATGTGTGAAGATCAACTAATACATCTAATAAGATTATATACTCCCTCCGTCCCATAATATATGCCACACTTTCCTTTTTGGTCAGTCTCAAGAAAAGGTCATGTTTTTAAATAAAGAAATAAACTTGGTGTAATTTTATCATTGTACAAGTTTTTTTGGCATATATGGAGAAAGATCATTGTACAATTATATACAAAGAAATGAATCACATTTCTTAAAAACGTTGCCAGAGCTATATGTACAATGCCCATTTATAAAGACTGAGAAGTACAATTTGGTGCTGGAGAAATGAAGTCATTTGTCTTTGCTTTATGTCTCTGAGTCCTTTTATCATATTTTCTTCCTGTTTAAGAGAAATGTAAGTTAATAGGGTGCAAAAGTAGCATAAAAGTATCTTAGGACTGTTCTGTAATTAGGTATAACAGTGTTCATGCTTGGTTCTTTTCGGTCAAATGGAGCTCGAGCTTTACACTCAAGCCAAGGAATCCATGCCCTAGCTCTATCATCAATATTTATCTTCTTCATTCAGTCTATTTATACAAGCTCTTATAAATTAATCAATAAACACAAGTTATCTTCTTCATTCAGTCTATTTATACAAGCTCTTATTTTAAATTCCAATTATCAGCTGCCATCTATCCATATTTATCTTCTTCATTCAGTCTATTTATACAAGCTCTTATAAATTAATCAATAAACACAAGTTAGAACTTCATCCGTTAGTGATTGATGATAGTAAGCAAATATATTGGAATGAATCCCTTACATTTCACCAACATGTTTATGGATATTGAATTTAATACTTTGTGTATTGTTTTTAGAACTACAATGAACAAAGAATTTGGTAAAAAGCAACAGAAGAGTGAAGATATGGACAAGCATCCAGGAATCTCAGTTGGTAATCAAAGAGTCACATTGTCTGACATTACTAATCGTAAGTTTTCTAAATTGTGGCCAGCTACCTTTTTATCACACATATTCTTTTTGTTCAATAACCTTGATTGTCTATTGAAGGATAATCATTCCATTCACTATATTTTATCCACAGGTGAAACTCAACATATGACGCCGACAGTTCCTACGAGTAACATTTTTAACAGTAAGAATATCAAACACTTATATGAGTTATGACAAGAGAACAGTAAAATATTTTTAATTGTGTAATGTGTGATATCATAATTAGTTATTTTTTATTATCTATCAGGTGTTACTAGCACTCCGACCGGTAGTAATTTAATACGACCGAGGTTTCCTGCATATAATCTTACAAATTGTAAGAATATTTCTTGTGCATCTTCAAATACTTTATATTATAAATTTTTTTATAGCATTACTAATCATCCTTTTTTTAATCATAGCTACCACTCAAATAGGTACTAATCCAACAAGCTTAGAATTTAGAAGTCGTGGTCGGCCGATTGGTCAAAGCGTAGGGGTTTTACAATCTCTCAAAAGAAGATTGGATATTGATTACTCTAATTCTGGAAATCGACAACAACGAACTGAAAACATTTCTACATTCGTTGATGAGAATTTGAGTCAGACATCAGGCCCAAAAAGCTTGGAATTGAGAAAGCGGGGTAGGCCAATTAGCCATAGTACTGGAGTTTTGAATTCCCTCAACAAATGCATGAATGTTGAGCACTTGAATTTTGAGATTCAAAATCAAGTAAATAACAATGCCTCAATTAATCACATGGATACAGGTACAAATATAATATTTAAAATGACAATTTTTCACTATTTTAAATGGTTTTTAAAACTTTCTGTACTTATTATGTTATGAAATTATCATCTTATTATGTTATCACATATCTCACAATTTTTTTTCAAGATTTCGTGCTAGTACAGATTTGGTTAGAATTGAATCACAAAATGATTTGCCAACAAATAAAAAAGATAAGACGAAAGCATCACAAGGTAGTACTTGATTTTAATATTTGCGTTTTTATGTGATTTCGAATTTCATCATCCAAATTCATTTTTTTTATTTGCTTCCCCTCCCCCCCTATTAGATTACTTATCTAATTATTTCAACATTTTTATTTTATTCTCAGGTAGAAGTCAATTAATGACGCCACGAAGTACTATGAGTACCATTATGAGTAGTAAGAGTATTAATATTTTTTTAAATTGTTTGGATAATTTTGAGATTTATACACATATACTCCTTCCGTCCCATTTCAATTGCTTTTTCTTTATTGCAGCTACCGTGCCTAATTGGACTAATCCAACAAGCTTTGATGTTAAGAGACGTGGCAGGCCAATTAGTCAGAATAATAGGGTCTTGCACTCTCTCAGCGGGAACACGAATACTCATCACTTAAATTCAGAAGTTCAACATCAAACAAATGAAAGCAATAACCCAGTTAATTGCATGGATACAGGTAGTTAAGATCAATCAAAATGACAAATTTCCACTATTTTACATGTTTTTTAAAGCTTTTATTATTTATTATTTTAAAATTCTTATCATCATATCATGGTATAACATATCTCAATATTTATTTTTAGATTCATTGATGGTTGAATCACAAAATCGCTTGCCAACAAATGAAGAATATAAGGCGACAACATCACGAGTTAATAACAATGCCTCAATTAATCACATGGATACAGGTACAAATATAATATTTAAAATGACAAATTTTCACTATTTTAAATGGTTTTTGAAACTTTCCGTACTTATTATGTTATGTAATTATCATCTTATTATGTTATCACATATCTCACAATTTTTTTTTTCAAGATTTCGTGCGAGTACCAGATTTGGTTAGAATTGAATCACAAAATGATTTGCCAACAAATAAAAAAGATAAGACGAAAGCATCACAAGGTAGTACTTTATTTTAATATTTGCGTTTTTATGTGATTTCGAATTTCATCATCCAAATTCACTTTTTTTATTTGCTTCCCCCCCTATTAGATTATTTATCTAATTATTTCAACCTTTTTATTTTATTCTCAGGTAGAAGTCAATTAATGACGCCAAGAAGTACTATGAGTACCATTATGAGTAGTAAGAGTATTAATATTTTTTTAAATTGTTTGGATAATTTTGAGATTTATACACCTATACTCCTTCCGTCCCATTTCAATTGCTTTTTCTTTATTGCAGCTACCGTGCCTAATTGGACTAATCCAACAAGCTTGGAAGTTAAGAGACGTGGCAGGCCAATTAGTCAGAATAATAGGGTCTTGCACTCTCTCAGCGGGAACACGAATACTCATCACTTAAATTCAGAAGTTCAACATCAAACAAATGAAAGCAATAACCCAGTTAATTGCATGGATACAGGTAGTTAAGATCAATCAAAATGACAAATTTCCACTATTTTACATGTTTTTTAAAGCTTCTATTATTTATTATTTTAAAATTCTTGTCATCATATCATGGTATAACATATCTCAATATTTATTTTTAGATTCATTGATGGTTGAATCACAAAATCCCTTGCCAACAAATGAAGAATATAAGGCGACAACATCACGAGTTAATAGGAAAAAAAAGATGACGAAAATTGCACAACCAAGCACAGGTATCTTTAAGATTTTAATTGGGAAGTATAATGCACTTTAAGGCAATATGTGTTTTTTTAAAAGCACTGAATGTGAGCATTGCCATATTGAGCTAGAGCAAAAGTTTATACTACATTGAATACTCATTTATTTTCAAAAATCAATTACATTTTATTTTGTTTTACATATGCAGCTTACTGGGATATTGGAGATCCAAATTATGAATGTGAGCATTGACATGCTCTATTTTGGTACGAAGAAAGGACTCCAAAGAACAGGCCATCGAAGAATCCAAAATTTTCATTGTGTTGCATACATGGTCAAGTACAAATTCCTCTCTTGAAACATCCACCTCAGTTGCTCCGTGATCTACTCGAGAAATGGCACGAAAAAAGCAAAACTTTTATGGATAACATACGTGCTTACAACATGATGTATGCTTTTACATCAATGGGGGGACGATAGATAAGAGCGTAAATCAAGGAAGAGGCCCTTATGCATTTAAGATGGGAGGTCAGAATCTTCATCGAATCGGATCATTGATTCCCAAAGAAGGAACTCCTCCACAATTCGCTCAACTATATATTTATGATAGTGAAAATGAAGTTTCTAACAGAATAAAAGCTATCAGGTATGTTTCTTTCGTAATGTATTATATCATGGCATTTGTTTGCGTATATAAATTGTGAGAATATCTATTAATTTAAATTGCTTGCTTTAAAATGAACAAGAAATGAGGATGTCAGACTTTGACAACTCCATTGTAGCGGACTTAAGAAAAATGGTTGATGAAAATAACCCGTATGCAAAGATTTACAGAATAGCTGCAGAGCGTATTTCATTGAGAGATTCGAGTGAGGTAAGGCTTCGACTGATAGGAAAGCGATCTAAGGATGGACGAATGTATAATTTGCCAACTACTTCAGAAGTGGCAGCTCTTATCGAGGGTGATATTGAAGATGCACCTGATGTGAGAGACATCATGGTTGAGAATAGGTCTGGTGACTTAAAACAAATACACGAGTTCAACCCGTGTTATCTTCCTCTTCAGTACCCGCTGCTGTTTGTTTATGGGGAAGATGGATACTATACTGATATTCCTAGGAATATGCCTCCTTTGTCAAAGCGGCCCAATCTTTCTTTGAAGGAGTTCTTATCATTTCGACTACAGGAGAGGTCTACAGAGGGACCCCAAATTATGAGAAGTGGAAGACTACTGCAGCAGGTCATGGTTGATTCGTACATAATGATGGATACACAGAGGCTTCAGTGGATTCGTCACAATCAACCCGCTCTTCGTGTTGAATCTTACCGGAAACTATCAGAAGCGGTTTCGAGAGGAGATACCGATCCATCATCTGCAGGTAGGCGAGTTGTGTTGCCATCAACGTACACCGGAGGACAGCGTTGGATGACTCAAAATTTCCAGGATGCATTAGCTATTTGCAGGTGGACAGGATATCCGTCACTTTTTATCACATTTACCTGCAATCCAAAGTGGCCAGAGATTACGAGATTTGTTCAGAAGGAGGGGCTAAGGCCAGAAGATAGGGCTGATATTATATGTCGGGTTTTTAAGATGAAGGTTGACGAATTAGTAAAAGATTTGAAGGAAAAGAAGATTTTTGGCGAGCCTACTGCACGTAAGTCTTTAAGTCCACCGTTTTTTTTTGTTTTTTTTTCTGTTGGTAACTGTTATCAACTTGATTACTCTTATATCAATATATTTAAAAAACAATGTCCTAATAAAAATTAAAAACAGTTTTGTTAATTCATCAAGCATGATACAATAAGATTTTTTTTTTAATTATTATTAAGATTTTAAATTTTAAATTTAAACAATTATTCAAAGTGTAATCAAACTTATCAAAAGTTTCAGTTGTACTAGGACGGATTATATGTATAATTATTTAATTTTTATGTGAATTGAAAATAATTTTATTTCTTCCCATGCTTATTTGATACAGTTGTTTACACTGTGGAGTTTCAAAAGCGAGGTCTTCCCCATGCTCATATTCTTCTTTTTCTCAAAAGTAAGGACCGAGCAGGAACAACCAAAAATGTCGACAAGTGGATATGTGCTGAGATTCCCGATAAAGAAACTAATCCTAAATTGTACGAGGCTGTAAAAGAATATATGGTACATGGTCCTTGTGGTGCTGCTAACCCAAAGTCCCCTTGCATGGAAAATAAAAGGTGCTCAAAGAACTTCCCTAAAACCTTTAATGAAGGAACATCCATTGATGAGAATGGATATCATGTTTATCGGAGGAGAGACACCGGAGCCAATGTAGAAAAAGGTGGAGTTTTGCTTGATAATAGGTATATTGTGCCTTATAATGTTGAGTTGTTGTTGAAGTATCAGGCTCACATCAACGTGGAATATTGTAATCAAAGCAAATTCATAAAGTACTTATTCAAGTATATCAACAAGGGAAGTGACAGAATAGGGGTTAAGTTTTGCGTCGATGATGAAGTGAAACATTACATGGATTGCAGATATGTTTCTGCATGTGAGGCGATGTGGAGAATATTTGGATTTGATCTCCATTACAGGACACCCCCTGTTGAGCGCTTATCTTTCCATTTAGAAGGAGATCAGGTCATCCCTTTCAAAGACAGTGATTATCTTCCGGATGTTGTGGGTAAACCTACTGTTAGTCAATCACAGTTTTTACAGTGGATGAAAATCAATCGTGAAAATTCAGAGGCTCGACGTTACAAGTATCATGAGTTTCCAAATCATTTTGTTTGGGATAAGACAAAGCGAGAATGGCCTCCTAGAAAGAAAGGCACATCAATAGGACGGATTTATCATGTCCCCATCAATACTGGAGATATATACTATCTGAGGCTGATGTTAAATCATATTCCTGGTGCTACATGTTATGATGATTTGAAAACCATAAATAATAAAGTGCACGATGATTACAAAGCAGCATGTTATGCTCTAGGATTGTTAGATGATGATAAAGAGTATGTGGATGGAATAAAAGAAGCAAGTGAATGGGGGTCACCGGATTATTTAAGAAGACTATTCACGGTGCTTCTCCTATCTAATAGTATGTCGAGGCCACAAGATGTCTGGAATCAAACTTGGCAAGTACTTTCAGATGATATCATTTACAAGCATCAGAAGAATTTTAACAATCCTGATAAAACTTTTTTGATGTTTGATTTAATTTTTTAATGAAATATATTAATGTTTATATGATTTGTCACATTTTTTATATTATTTTTTAAAATGATGTGAATTAATTATATTTTGATTATTTTTTTGATGTGAATCTTTTCATATTGTAGGGCTGAAACTCAGTGATGATCAAGTAAAAAATTTTGCATTGGCTGAAATTGATAAGTTACTGGCAGCAAATTGCAGTGGTCTCCGAAATTTTAAAGACATGCCTCAACCAAGCACTTCTGTTATTTCTGATGCGGAGAATATGCTAATATTAGATGAAATGTCATATGACGTTGAGGAGATGCAGGCTGAGCACTCCAGATTACATAAATGTTTGAATGAGGAACAAAGGATGGTTTATGAAAAGATTATTTCTGTTGTTGATTTAGGCGATGGTGGAGTGTTCTTTTTGTACGGGTATGATGGCACGGGGAAGACGTTCATATGGAAGACTTTGTGCTCAGCATTACGAAGCAGGAGGGACATAGTTCTTCCAGTTGCTTCTAGCGGTATTGCTTCCTTACTTCTTCCAAGAGGTAGGACTGCTCACTCCAGATTTGGCATACCTATTCAGGTGGACGAAAGCTCAACTTGCGGCAAGATTAAACCCGGTTCGATGTGTGTGGTCTCCTAAAGAAAACGAAGCTCATAATTTGGGATGAGGCTCCAATGACCCACAAGCACCGGGTTTGAGGCTCTTGATAGGAGCTTGAGGGACATTATGCGTACTTCGCCGGTCGATGCTCGATAAACCCTTCGGTGGATTAGTTGTTGTGTTTGGAGGATATTTCAGGCAAATATTGCCTGTCAGGCCTAAAGGAAGCCGACATGATATTGTACATGCCGCCATTAGTTCATCTAAACTTTGGAATTCGTGTGAGGTTCTAAAATTGACAAAAATATGAGATTGCAGGTAAATCATCTTATATTAAACTTTAATATTTTACATTTTCCTATTCCAAGAATTAAATATTTCTATCTCATTCATTTTCTGAATCTATGTAGGTCGGTTCCTCTTCCTCTTCTGATGCTATGGAGATCAAAAATTTTGCTGAATGGATACTAAGGGTAGGAGATGGTGATGTCGGTGAAGAAAATGATGGAGAAGTCGACCTTAAATTACCAAATGATATTTTGATAACGGATACAAATTTGATCCTATTGCAACTATTGTTCAAAAACTTATCCCGACATATTACATAATATGGGTATTGATGGGTTTTTTCAGATAGAGCAATTTTGGCACCAACTAATGAGATAGTAGATACTATCAATGATTATGTGATGTCACGGTTGCCCGGTGAAGAAGTGTTATATATGAGTTCGTATAGCATCGGCAAGGAGGACGGCGATATTGCGGGACACGATGATGTATTTTACTGTTGAGTTTCTTAATACGATCAAATGTTCGGGCTTGCCGAACCATTCTATACGTCCGAAGGTTGGGTGTATAGTCATGCTACTCAAACATTGATCAAGCTTCTGAATTATGCAATGGAACGAGACTGATGGTTACAAATCTAGGAAAACAAGTAGTTGAAGCAAGAATGCTCTCTGGAAAGAATACTGGCATGAAGGTGTTTGTGCCTAGAATGATGTTGAGCCCATCCGATTTGACAAAATTCCCAGTTAAATTCCAACGTAGACAGTTCCCATTGAATGTTTGCTTCGCTATGACTATAAATAAGAGTCGTGACGCCTCTTTCTCATGTTGGGCTTTACCTTCCTCGACCTGTATTCAGTCACGGGCAGTTGTATGTAGCAATCTCGAGAGTTACAAGCAAAAAGGGTCTCAAAGTTCTGATTTGTGAAAAGGACGGTCAAACGAGCGATGTGACCACTAATGTGGTCTATAAAGAAGTTTTTCACAAATTATGAGGTAATTCTAATTTTATAAATATTTATACTTGCAATAATTCATTTAATAGACTTAAAAATTTGTAATTGCAGTAGTACTTTATCTCTCTCCCTATCCAAGTGTAATATAACCTGTATATGGATGTCTATGAACTTTAAGATTGCGGCTTTACTTTTTCCCTAAACTTATTAGTTAGTATACCTATTTCTGATCGGCTTTACTTTCTCCCATCTACTGAATGTATCAGGCACTTGATCCTCTGGGTCACGTGAATGATCCTGAGTATGTATTGCTTCCTTTGACATAATTGTGTTGCCACAATTTTTTTTGTTTGTCTTTCATCTCTCCCTTCAATGCAAGCATTTCAGTTGTAATGGTTAGGAATTGAAGTCTTGATTATCATTTGCTCCCATTTAGCATTCTAATGTCTTATGCCAACATGTTATGAAGCTACAAATTTGAGTTCCCCACGCCGGATGATAGACCCGTGCCCCTATAATTAGTTTCAGGTTTGGGTGTTATAAATAAACTGTTAGCTTCTTCATTCTGAGATATGCCTGGTCTTAATTGCTCATGTCCACCTAGCTCATGAATTTTGATAAAATATTTGTGATCAATGATGTGTTTTTGTCCCTCATTAGCTGAGTCTTCTATTACATGGATCTAACTACATGTTGTTTTAATGATTTTGCAGCGATGCATCTTTTGGATATCCTGGAGGCCCTATACTGTTCAGGAATTTAATCTTTGGCATATATCTAGATAGCATTCTGGCACGTAAGGATAGATATCTGGATGGTTTTGTTTCTGTTGCTCAGTAATGCTCAAGTACTTTTTTCTGTTTTATGCACATCATTTTAGAGTGGTAGGCTGATCATACATGATTAGCATAAGAACCATAAAATTATTGTGGTGGTTGATTGTGGTTTTCTTGCATCTGCTTATTATCTGAATGGAAGCAGTTAATATGAAATTTGGTTTGAAGTAAATGTTTCTATGTATTAGCTCAAGAGAGTATGCAATCAGACGATATAAGTAAAATCATTTAAGTATGTAAATACACTCAAAGCTGTGTTTGGTGAATGTTTGATCATCAGGTATTGACAACAATTGGAAACTTCTGTGTTTGGTGAATGTTAGATCCCCTGTTCAGAAAGAAGAAAAAATAGAGCAGTTGTTTTCTTATTTGTAAATTCTAAACTTGGGGAAAGCCGAGGGTTGTACAACCTTCACTTTTCTTAATGCATGTATTGCTTGCAGAGTTACATTTTATGTGTAGCCAACACAGAAGTTTCTCCAATCTCAAGGCAAAATCTGGGTCATGACCATAATATCTTCAGTGGTTTTGGTATTTCATATTCTGTTGAATTGGATTGGTATGATGAAGCTTGGGCATGGCCTGGTTGGTGCTGCTATAGCTGACAACGTCTCGTGGTGGCTCAATTCGTATATGTAGTCTCTGCGTATTACTGTAGGAACTGCCTGAAGTTTCAAAAAATGAGATTAAAGGGTGGAACATCTGTGTACAGCAATGGTAATGCGCGGAAGTTGACTAAAAGAACAGATAAAAGTGCATGTTAATGCCAGAGAGAGTAGATCTTACCCCATCGTGGAGATACTCCAATCCCCTTGCTACTTCCAGAGCTATTTGCACCCTCAAATTCCAGCTCAATGGCGGTTTACACTCAAATCCCACTTGCTACTTTCTGGAAGGTTTCATTTTCCTATTTGTTTTCTTTAACCTTTATCTTTGGTGGCGGTTTCATGATTTTCTATTCATAGTTACACGTCATTCGGTAACATTCGTATCGTTATTTAACAACATTTCATTTTCTTTTCCTATAAAAAAAAATACTTCACAACATTCCAGGCTAAAGCTTCCGGAAAGAGTTATGAAGATTGCCATAAGATGGGAGATGAGATGGGAGTAAGGAATCTTGATCGTCTTTCTTTTGTACATTTTGGCTTTTGTCACTGTTGTTAACTTAGAGTCTGGATCAGGCGTCAATTCTTATGAACTACGAGAACATATTGAAGTCATGTAATGCTCTGGATTACCATGATCTTATCAGCTGCTCACTGAAGCTACTTGCTGATTGTCCTGAAGGTTTTTCATCTGCACATAGTCTATCAATGAGTAATTGCGTTTATTATGTCTTAACAATCAATGGTTGTCATTCAATTGAAGTGTTCAAGGAGTGCCAGGAGTCATGGAAAGCCATTGTGGTAGACGAGTTTCAGGACACAAGTGCTATGCAATATGGTTTGCAACGAAAACTTGCTTCTCATAATCACATAACAATTGTTGGAGATGAAGATCAGGTGCATATTTTCTTTAAGACCTGAATCCAGCAAAAGCCCCCCATTTGAAAGTTTCACAATTCCCTCCTTCCCCTGCACAGTTATCTAGGAATAGCCAATCTTCTTAACTCTGATATTATGTATGTCATACTGCAGTCAATTTTCAGTTTTAATGGTGCTGACATTTCAGGATTCTGTTCATTCCGTAAAGATTTTAATGTGCACAAGGAGGTTCGATTTATTTTACACATTTATATATAAATTCCAAAATGAATATCCAAAAAATGATCAAATTTGCTGTTGATCAGAAGTGTATCACCCACTTCAGTTACTGATGCAAAACGTTTATGAGCTCAGACCGTGGATTGTGCTTTTGGAGCTAAACGAACTCCTGCAAGTCATAAGTTGGGTTTTTTTGTTGTCACGTGTTTTCTCCTTAACCAATCCTTTCTTTCATTTAAAGGTCTTACAGATATTGATCTGGACAAAAGAGAATGCTTTTGGTCACACTTGGATTGCTTTAAGACAGTGTTTGAAGTGTTTCTAAAGGATGAAAGGAGGCTTCTACTATGGGCTGAGGACTAAGCAGCTCTCCCTCTTCTTCATTGGCGTTGTTTGTACTACCATTGTTATTTGGACATGGGAGAAAACACCCATTCTCATCTCCTTACTACCACCACCTCTGGATATGCCCATGCAGACATTTCCAGGTTATCTTTTCTTTTGACATTGCTTTCTTATATAATTGTAAGTTTTATCAAGTCATATGCGTAGTCTGAAGCTACCGGAAATGTTGAGAGAGAGAAGGAATGTTACAAGGATGCAAAATCACCCAACATTTGCTTTTTTGTCTCTCTGTAGTCTGGAGAAAATTATTTGTAATGCATATGCCTCAAAAGGTGATATGAATAGATGGAGTCTGAACTCTTTGAATTGTGATGCATTGCACTCTCTGATACCCAAATGAGATGGACGTGTATGGTGAACTAATTGGTGAATTGTATAGAGAACCACTATTAACTTCACCTCTGCGGCAGTGGCTCATGAGAAAAGCTCACTCGAGGAAAACAAGTGTAAATGTCAAAAATGCAAAGCATTTTTTCCGTAAAGGCAGAAGTAGCTTTATGATTTTGGTATGACACCAACTTGACATTTGTTTCTATATTAAGGGAGCTCCTTTAATATAGTCATTCACTGTTGGATCACATACCAGATGTGAATTTCCTTATTGGTTCTAGAATTATTGCTGATAGGTCTTACTGAAGTCTGTACATATTTTCAATGTGGTGAATTACCAGTATATTTTTTCAAGTATTTCGCAAAGGATGTTCCTATCATGAAGCTTGTATTATTCAATTTACTATTACTATTGTAATTTGGTAGGACTATATTTGAGCAGCAAGGTATAAGGGTGTAGTTGCTGACCTTTACTGTGATGGCAGTTAAAGAAGTAAAAGTGAAACAAGTTCCCCATGTAGAATATGGTTCACGACAAGCAGAAAGAAGAATGAATCTAGAACCAGTTTTAGATCCCACGAATGCAGATTTTCCGATGAGCAGGAGAACGGAGAATTATTCTAGGACTTCGTGGGAAACAGACCATGGTAGAATTTTGACTGTACGTTATCTATAGTTATGTTCTTCGTTTGATAGTACATGCATTCTGGATGTGACACAATTATTTGGTAGATATGCTGAAGGCCTTTTTTCTTTGGGACGTGGCAGCTCAAAGTGCGCTAGAAAGAATATGCATTATGTTGATTTATGTGTGGATGCATGTATGTATGTATTTGCATATCATTTTATATTGCGAAGTTGCCTCTGTGTTATAAATTGGGAAAGATGATCTGAGTAGCAACTCCAGTATAACACAAGAGCGGAACTATGGTTTGTATAGATGTCATGGGAGTTCAACCTTCATATTTTTTTGGTATGTTCCCGAGTCTTATGGCCTTTGTACTCTTCACTTTTTATTGGGAAGGCAGAAGATACATGACTTCTACATCCTGCTGGATGTATTGTTTTCTATTGAAGTTAAAAAGGACTACTAATAATTTTCATAGTTGACTTTATAGTTATTAGCAGTTCTCTTATACCAATTGTCTAAGTAATTGATTTTGATTTCTTTGATAAAAAACAATGCTCTAATTATTCAAAGAAAGAGTTATCTCTTACAACCATATTAATGATGAAAAAATACGCCTGATAATTATGATAAAGTAAATCAAGTATCCTTACCCACTCAAAGAGTTAAGCCTTGGTGCTACTAGAAAATTTAAAATATTTTGTTTTTGAAAGAGCAGTTTGTTTGTAGAACTTATCATAAATTCCCCTATAAAATGTCAAATGTATTCAATCTCTCAACTTTGTGTTAAAAAAAATCTTTTGTGTAATGCTTCTGATCACTATTTCTTTACATCACAGGGCTCGACAGTGGAGGACGTTGCTAACTCAATTTGGGACGAAAGAGTATGAATTATAATTTAGCACTGTGTCCATGAAGTGTTAATGGATGTTTCACTTTCATTGTAACTCTGAGGGCTTCAAATATCTTATTTTTTTTTCCCTTTCTTTTCTTCTTTTTTGTGTGTGGCTGTGGCCTGTGAGGGTGAATAGAATGGGATGATATGCACATATATCATATTTACATTGTTTAAGTGAATGCTTCATGTATGTATGGTGTTTTACATGGAGTTCTTGGGTTACATGAAAAGATAGTGGGCAGTGTGTATTGGAATAAGTTGTTTTATAAGAAAACAACGTTCATTGTCAAGCTCATCCTCATCTTGATGTTAACATCATCGTTGGACTTTATATAGCAATGTAGATCATGGGGGGTTTATTAATGAAAAATGTCAAATTTGAAGATTATTTAGGGACGAAGGTAGTTTTTTTTTTTCTTAGCATTACTATGCTCCCGTCGAATCTCGACGGGTTACTGACTAGTTCTCTTACTAAAGCAACTATATATATATGACTTGTCCTTGGAGGAATACTTGCACCAAAATGAAAAAAAAAAAAATTGCACAAAAAAAGTAATAAATTAATGGATGTAACAACAGAAAAAAAATTACTACCAAAAATAGTTCACAATCATATAAATATAAAAGCAAAACTATATCAAAGGCTGTAAATATATGCCAAAATGACAGGTTGTCATCAACGGCCCAGATTCAATTCGCCCCACTTTCCTTTAATACGCTGTTTAATTTATCCCTTATGGTTATGCATGATTTCCACATTGCGTACAGGAGATGGTTTCCTGCTTAGTTAGTTCTTGAGTCGAATGCATTGCATTTATTCCAATTTCTCTTTTTGCATTGTAGACTCCATTTTATTATTAGTGCTACGCTGATGCAATTATAAGCAAAAAATAAAATAAGACAAAAACTAATAATATGAGACATTATACACCCACTGTTGTGATAACCTCTATGAAACAATTACATTAAACAAGCACACATATATCAGTAACATGAGCTGCTAAAAAATCTAACGAAAGGACGAAAAGTGGTTAATGTCTTTTTGCATCGTAGATTCCATTATACACATATAAGCACTAAATATATATATATTTTTTTTGATGTGTCAATAGTTATTTTTCTTTTTAAATTTGGTAATACTTTCAAAAAGAAATTAAACCTTCCTTATGATGCCTCAAAAGTCTACTATCAAATTAAATTTATTTTCTTATTAATTATTTATGAAAGAATAATTAACACTAAAGAGTGCTTGAAGTTTAAAAGGAAAAGGAAGTGCCTGAATTAAAAGCAACATACAAACATTTATACCTTTTTTAAACCATTTTTGAAAATATACCTTTTTTATTTCATCAATAATATTTCTTCCCAAATCAATGTCTTTCGATAATTTTTTCCAACTTTTTTTTAAATTCGGAAATGATTTCAAAAGGAAATCCAACATCCCTTATGATACATCAAAAGGAATTGAACCTCCTTATAAATATACCCATTTTTCAAATAAATTTCTTTCTATTAAATTTCCGAATCTAAAAAAATAAAAAATTTGGATTTTTTTAAAATTTTAGCAATGATTTCAAAAGGAATTGAACCTTCCTTATATATATATATATATATATATATATATATATATATATATGTATCATACACAATCTTTTTCTCTCTCAATTCTTTTCTATCATTTGTTTACCAGTCATTTTCTCTAGGTGATTCATCCATTCAATTTTTCTCTATAATATTATGAAAAAAATGTGTGTTATTTTTTTCTTTTTTTTTTAACATTCATAAAGCTATGATTTTTGGAGTATATTGATTTTTGATTTTTGATTTCTCAGCCCGCCTCGCGCCTCTGTTTGGCTTATTAGGCTGAATAATATCTTCATTGTTCATCGTAAGTATTCTATCTTTTTTTTAATGTCTTTTTTTATTATAGCATGATTTTTGAAATATTCTATCTTTTTCTTTAATGTCTATGAACACTCTGTTTACTTTCCATTGATGAATCATAATAAAGTTACATTAATCTATGTATTCCATGTAAAAAAGTTATGTCTGAAACTCAAACTTATTATATTTTGTATTATTTATTTACTTTTGGAAAATATTTATCTCCTTTACCTTGAAATGGTTATTGAAATTTCTCAAATAATATTTTACAAGGACGAGATGGGGATTAGAGGAGAGAGCATGAAACCATTTTTGAAAAATTGGAAAGCCAAATTGTTTTTTTCTATTTTTTATTATTAATGAAATAATAATAAAAAGCTTGAAATAAATTTGAAGTATTCTATCAGTTAGCTAAGGACAACTAAGTTAATACCATTTGCAATGGGATATTCTGCTTATAGACATAAGTTCCCTTCGTATCCTGCTTATAGACCTGTGAAGTTGTTGGAGACAGTGATACTAATTAAGGACAACTATGTTAGTACCATTATTTTCGGACGGGGAGAGTATAAATTTTTTATTTTATAATTTTGAAATTTATGGGACGGGAAAGCTTAGTAGGTGATTTAAAGTTATTCCACTACTCTACACAATTAGCTGTAAATAGCTTAGTAGGTTGATTTATCTTAAAATTATAAAAATGCTATATACTGTGAATATAGTAGTACTGCATGCCCTTCTTATCTTCTTATAATGATATTTCTTTTTACTACTCCCTATTTCCCGTATTGTTTTTAAGCTATAATTTAGATTAGTTTTAATACTCTCTCTGTCCCATAATATTTTTGGTTATGATTATATTTGTTTTTAGTACTCTCTCTGTCCTACAATATTTTTTTTTGCTATAATTTATATTAGTTTTAAATCCCTCTATCCCAAAAATTAATAGAAGAAATCATAAATCACTAATCAAACTATAGCTTCAAGGAAATATAAATCCAAGTATAGCTTCAAGTAAACATCTGGAACACCAAGAAAATAATAACATAATATCATATATCACTTATCTAAATCTATTAACTCCTTAGAAATGATTGAACATTTGCTCAAAATTTCATTATACATTTTAAGGAGGATTAGGTTAATTGTGAATTAGGTTAATTGAGCAAAAAATAATTTCCATTATAATTAAGATAACCTCTATACTTTTATGATTTAATCTTAGTTTGAGCAGACCTTCATGGATAAATTACTTGGAAAGAGAAAAAAACAGTCTACTGATGAAGCCACGGAGCTCAAGAATCTATAAAAACGGTCTTCTCAGTCGTCTGCATTGACAGATATTTCAAATGGTAGTTATTTAATTTATGTTTTGCATCATTTTAATTTAAAATTTAATTGATTTATCTATATTTGTAGTGCACTTGACATCTGAAAGTCGTTTAATTTCTCCGACCCTTGGAAAGAGTTCTAATATGTCCCAAGGTAATGTAATATTCATTTTGTGTTATCTTATTTTTTATTATTATATCCATATTTATAAATAAACAACTTGAACTCTTTACTTAATCTTAACTATAGATATTTACCAAAGTTATGTATTGCAACCCTCCTGTCAGCGATCATCATTTGCAGATATTTCTAATGGTGAGATCTCTACTTTTAGTTTCGCTAATATATTATTATTGTATATTAAATTATCTTAATTCCATTTCAGTAGCTATAGATATTTACCAAAGTTGGGACGGTCCGAAAATGGAAATTAGTATCAAGTGAGGTGGGACGGAGGGAGTATTTATGAAAGAGAAAAAAAAAGTGTTCAGAACGAAAGGAGTATTTTTAGAAGGGTAAATATGCCATTTTAATATTTTGTTACGCTTAAATTAGCGTTTTGATTTGATACACCATACACATTTTAAAAGAAAATGTTCCGTTTCAAAAGCTCCTTTTATAAACTGTTTCGTCTTAAAAATCTCCTGTTTATAAACTGTGTATCGTACGGGGCCTTCATGGGAACGCAGTATTTCACGTTATACAGACTTCGGACGTGATCGCAATTCCTTTCCCCAAACATTCTTTCGCGTCGACTTTTGGGTTGAACGTTCGTTTACCCACTTTCACCGCAATCCCAAACGTGGCCTTATTCTACTCTCATCAATAATTAGCAAATAATCAAAACATATTTTGTATGCCATTTAACTTGGTTCAAGCAATTCCATATCCCCGTCGGGTACCGACGGGTTGGTGACTAGTAATAACAAAGAGAAAACATACGAACAAGATAATCCGCTACAGCACTGTGCTGCAACCGTTGACCCATATTTTGTTACACTTTCTCGCTTCTTATTTTAATGATTGACTAGTGTTACACCCGTGCATTAAATACACGACCAAAAAATTATTTTAAAGAAAGTCATGATTTTAAGAAATTTCCTATCCATAAAATTATAAATGAAGATAAAAATAATAATTGTTAAGAAAATAATTTTCATAAACCGACAATAATGTTAATGAAGTAATATTATAAATTTTGAAATTTTTTCTTGTACACAACATTAGTTGTTTGACTTGTTAGCTTCACTTCTTCATCACACGTTAAAATCTTCAAACCAGCACAATTAGTTTGACTTGACAATGCAACATAGAGTTGAACGTAACTAAATACTAAAAACTGGTATTTTGAGTAATAGACTATAGATTTTGCCATTCACATTAGGTAGTTGAAGGAGCATAATATCCAGCTTCCATTGACAAATTGAAGCTCATAATGCTTAATGGCCAGTTTTTCGGTGTGTGTGTGTGTGTGTGTGTGTGTGGGGTAAGCACAAAGCATATTGCAGACGGGACGAACAGTAATACTAACAAATGAAAATATCATGAAGCTTTCTTCATGAACTTTAGACATTTTATTAGGATTAATTTAAACGCACTATCAAAAAAACTTAGAAATGCGTGTATATGAGCATGCAAATTCTGGTGTGTATATGAGCATGCAAATTCTTGAGACAATGACATGTTTGCTGCAGATACCCTAAAACCATTTAGATCATAAATAATTTAATATTATTGGAGTTTCTATTCAGTTATGATTCTGAAGCATCAAAATATACAAGCTGAAAGTTAAGCAACGATAGGAACTAAAGCTGCTTTAACCTGGAAGCTGTGGTTTTGCAAGCTATGTCAGCTTTCAGCCTTGGCTCATCTAATTTACTTTGTTTTTTGCCGTTTTGAAATATTATTTACTTGACCATGATCTTCCTCGAGTTTTCTTCTCAAGCTCTGCAAATCTTCATCGCTCACAATCCCATTTTTGTTTCTTGTTGAGCTCGTATGCTTCAGCTAACTTCCTCTTGCATTCTTTGCTTGCAGAATCATGGGCAACCACTGAAATATATATAAACAAGATTACCATACAGAAAGTGGTCATTTGCATAATTTTCGTACTTGAATTCCAACTCAGCTAGATGCCATGCTGAATTTGAGTAAATGGTATTTACATATTTTATAAGCACGCATTGATGCATTGCCACTTAATTAGTCTTGACAGATTGAGCTACTTAGCGATAGGGGTCTACGAGGTGTATGTAAATGAAGACTTCACATACTGTAATAATCCCAAACACATAGAGCTAAGAATCTTTCGAGTTCCAAGGCAATATGATGCTTCGGAAAACAAACCAGTCCAGTAAATTTCTCTGAGTACCAAACGTTACAAAGATGTTCTTCTGGTGTTACTGTAGTCAAATAAAATGCAGCATTATACATGAAATTGTTATCGGCTTATTTAAATATGAAATTCCCTAAACAAAAAATGACATCATCAGTTGGCCGTTAATGCTCAGTGCATACCCCATCCCCTAAAGTGCACCAAGGTTTCCTTTAGTTATATACTCCCTCCGTCCCATAAATGCTCAGTGCATTGCCACATAATTAATCTTACTATATTGGGCTACTTTGCGAAAGGGATCTACAAGGTGTATAAAAATGAAGACCTCATGAACGTTAATAATCCAAACACAAATGTGAAGAATCTTCAGAGTTCAAATGCAGTAATATGATGTTCCAGAAACCCCCACATTATTTTTTCTGAGAACCGGAATGCCAAACATTATATAGATGTTCTTCTGTTGTCCTATGGTAAAATAAAAATGCAGCTATCCATGAAATCATTATCGGCTATTCAAATCTGACAAGTATTCCATAAATAAAATATGACATCATCAGTTGGCATTGACAGCACTTCTAATGGTGTCAATGCTCAGTGCATACCACATCCCCATCACCTAAAGTGCAACACGGTTTCCTTTTGTTAAAGATCCTTTATCTCTTCTAAGCTAATCCAGATAACTTGCGTGTAAGTTCTGACTTTCTTAATCACAGATTATACTGGATTGAATGCATTCAGATTGGTTTTGATGGCTCGGACACGAGTTCTCTGAATATGATCGCACAATCAAGATTTGAGGAGTCAAGGGCCTTGAGGCATAAGATACACTCAAATATGCTTCATACATTTTACCCAGATTCCAAGATGCCAACAGTCAAAAGAGACACTAATCCAACCAACTTGATTTGCTTAGAGTTACTACATAAACTTCAATCTACGTTAAACCCAAGTAAGACTTCCTAACAAGAAAAGACAGCAAATATAGCTATTTAGTTCATATGTGATACTCCACTGTAGGTAAACATAAACAAGCAAGATAATAGTGAAACAGACAGAGCCTGTATGTGATAGGGGCATTCATGTTAAGAAAAACATAAAACTACCTGGTCTTGGATAATCTTTTCCGATTATGCACTTTGCTTTGGTTTGGATGCTTAAGGGAGCTGTCCATGATTCATAAATATACTCCCTGGGCATATCTGAAAGGTGAATGGCATGAGATTCATATGGTAGATCCAAGCCAATAGAAAACAAAAAGGATTTGGAAAAAACATACCTTTCAGTACGGGGAGAAAATGCCTAATATAAGAACCATCAAGATCATATTTCTTCCCAAAAGTTGTTGGAGAATAAATCTGATTATACAGATCAAATTCCATAGGAGAAAATATTTTAGAACTACGTGTGGTTTTTCTCAACATTCAGAGACACACAAGGAAAAAGCAGAAAATGCAATTCGTTATACACCACCTGGTAGAAAAATGATGAGCATGAGAGCCATAACCAGTTTCCATTATTAATTGCCCAATCAGAATCAACAAGGAGTCTCTCAAAAACATCACACCCTTTTTCCCAATGAACAAACTGTTGAAAAACAACTTGTTACTAAAAGCAGCAGTTAATAAAGGAGGTCATCAGAGAGTCTGAATCATTTACCAGATCTCCACGAGTTAAAAAATAGGCAACAGAATGGCGTGCGAGATGGTGCATCCAACCCCACTTCCGAAGCTATGGCAAAAAGAAAACAGCTTTCACTGTAATTACTAGGATCTAAGCAAGCAGATTGAACACCTGCTGCTCATACCCATAGACATATAAACAAAGAAAAGAAAAACAGAATTTCATGGATCAAACCACACAAAATGGATTTTGGTACTTCCCATGGATGCCCCCCCCCCCCCACACCCCACTTCAACATCATATGGAATCCTTTTGCATCTTATATAGACCAAAGGGTACATTTGGCAGCTCAAATCCAAACCGTTGAATTGGAATTGGAAGCGTAACTTTAGCTCCATGGAATTCATTTTTGTTCTCCCGATTTCATGGCTTAGATTGGGGTTGCCAAACACATCCTTTATACCAAGTTTCTTCAATTTCTCTCAAATGACATATTCACTTATCAATGTCAATTTTCCTTTTCCCCTTCATGTTATTGCAGTCACCGCTCACCAATGAATCATCTCTACTGGAACAATTATTTCTCATAAACCTGACCTACATTCAGCAGTGGAAAATTACAGATCCGACTACTACCATTGTCTCAATTAAGAGGTCTATAATTATATAATTTCAAACTAAGTAAAAATATATTTATTTGAAAATTTATCGAAGTTATAATGGCCCTAATTTGAGATATATCTATCTGAAAATTGATCAAATAGACTGGTAACTCGAAATGGAAATGAATAACTGAATGAATGAATGAGAGAAGAACTTGCCTGCGACGCAACGAAAATTTTCACTCACAGAAAATACCATTGTCCGCCATTGATGAGTCCCAACCCCAGCTTTTCGATGGAATATTTGGGGGTTTTCTCGATTGTGCCATGGACGCCTGGACGGTCACCTAGAGAGAGAGAGAGAGAGAGAGAGGGGGAGCGTTAGAGAGGGGCACGGTTATTTGCAAGGCACGGACAATTGACAAAACTGTCCTCATCCATAGGCGAACGTTTCGTGTGATTATACACAACGTTGTCAGATATATTTTGTATGAAAATACACGAAATATATTGAGTTATTTCGTGTAGATTTACACGAAATGTCATTCAACATTTCGTGTATAGGCACACGAAACACGTAGGTATGATTTTGAGTCTCATTTTGTGTGCCTATACACGATTTACATTGGAACATTTCGTGTAACTACACACGAAATGCACAAATACATTTCGTGTATAGACACACGAAACACTCCACCAGTACGATTTTTTTTTGCAAACCCAGTTACGTATCCTTTGAAATTGACATTGAAATTGAAAGCTAGGTTGTAAATTGATGTTACAACAATTTTCGACTCAAATTTATACTACAATTACGCATTGTAACATTCAATTTTAGGCATTAAATCTATTAGGGCTTCAAATTCAAATTTAAAGGGTTAGGTGTCTAGTTTGGGTTTTAGTTTTCTGGCTTTTTTTTTTTGTTTGCGTAATTTGTAAAAGCAAAAAGAATCATTTTTCTGAGAGATGTTGTTAGAAGCTGTTTGATTTTGATCAGATTGAGGATTAACATTGTAGAAGTTTTTGGGGGTTAGGGTTTAATTTTGTTACTAGGGTTTAAGTTGAATTTTGGGAGATGGAGTCAACTGGAGAGAAACCTGTTCAAGCGATGGTGGTCAGGAAAGTGGGTCCTAGCGATATTGGGAGATTAACGGCGGTCCAACAACCATCATCAGTCATGGCGGCGGCTGGTATGGTGATGCCGGCAACGGAATTTAAAAAGAAGAGGGGGAGACCGAGGAAGTATTTCGTGTAACTACACACGAATTTTTTTGTTTTGTTTTATATATACAAGGGCATTGTGGTCATTTCAAAGTGCCTTACACATTTGGTGCCTTGTAAATAAAATTCACCGTTAGGGAGAGAACGAAAATGGGGGAATTGGAAGAGTCAATTGATTGTTTTGGGTTACCATTATTAGTAGGAGTATTTTAAGGTTAATAAATATATCTAAATTAAAGAAAGTGCGTTTAGTAACGGATGATAAGTAACTGATGATAGAAAAGAATGAACCTGGTCTATATTCCCTCTGTCACACATTTACGTGTACAATTTTTATTTTGAGCGTTTCAAACTTATATGCATATTTTTTAAAATGGAAAAGAATTTTTACTATTTTCTTCACTCATTCTCTCTCCTACATTATTTTTATACTCATAACACCATTATAATTTACTATTTCCTCCACTATTTTACTTTTACACTCACAACACTTTCAATATAATATTTCCTCCTTTATTTACGTGAAAAGTCAAAGTTTGCACTTAGACCCGAAATAGAGGGACTATTCAATTCAGGTGCTATTTTAAGCGGGAAATAGGGGGTGTGCTGAAGTGCTTTGCACTTCAGCTTTTATTTAGTTATAGTCTTATAGATGGTGTGAGTGTGAGTGTTTCACACACGATCGATGATTTATAATTATTAAGAATTGTATCTTTTTTATTTTTAAAATATATTTGTAAATATCTTATTTAGTTTATTTAGTTGTTATTATTTATATACTAACCTATTATTAATTTTTTTGTTTTAGTGTATCTTTTGATTATTTTGTTATTATTTACTCCCTCCGTCTCATAAAATCTTACCCATTTTGCTATTTTTAGCGTCCCACTTTAAAGTCTCACTTTTCTAAAAAAAAAAACTTTTTAATACTTCTTTATTCATGGGACCCACTTATCATACTCACAACTAGGGGTGGACATGGTTCGGTTCAAACCGCGGTTTGAGACCGAACCAAACCAAACCACGCAGTTTGGTTTGGTTTTTTTCTATAAATGGTTTAGCTTGGTTTGAAAATTTAATAAACCATGTGGTTCGGTTCAGCTCGCAGTCTGGAACTCAAAACCGAACCAAACCGAACCGAACCAAACCGTTTCAGACCGAACCGCGGTTTGGAACCGTGAAACCGAACCACGGAACCGAACCATGAAATTCTTGAACCGAAATCCTAGCCGTTCATTAAAAATTAAAGATGAATCACAACCACTGATTTGAAAACCCTAGATTGAAGAATTTTGCAGTTGGATTGTACTTGAATTTATTGGGTTTGGTACTTTGGTATAATCTATTTGGTTTGATACTTTTATCTTGCTACTAAGACATTTGAATTTTATTTAATGGTTGAATCTTGAATTTGTAATTTTGTATCTTTATTTTAGACAATGTCTTGTAATTTGTTTTGAGATGGTTTCTTTTGTTGTACTTGTTAGAACAATGAACTTTCAGTTTACTAAAACTCATTCCTATTTGGATAGTAGTATTTGTGTTTTATGTTCAATATATATGATTGCTAGTTTGATAAAAAAAATATGTAAAGAGCAACGCTTTTAGTTGGACAGGTTAGTAGTTCGGATAGCGGTCTAGATCGCAGTTCGGACCACGGTTTGAACCGTTCATGAAATCGTGGTTTGAGACCGAACCGAACCAAACCGAGGTGATTTGGTTTGGTTTGGTTTGAAATTTTCTATGGTTCGGTTTGGTTTGGGATTTTTCCAAACCGAGTACTAGCGGTTTGGTCTCCAAATTCCTTCCAAACCGAACCAAACCGAACCATGTCCACCCCTACTCACAACAACTATCCACTTACTATTCTCTACCCCACTTTATCTCTCCTACCCACTCATCATTCCTACTTTAATAACATTTAATAACATTATATATATTCACTCCTTATTTTCCGTTTTCAACAGTAAATAGGTAAGCTAATGTGGGACGAAGGGAGTATGTACTAACATATTAATTAGTGTATATTTTGAGTCAATATCGTTCTCCTGTTTTAGATGGTACAAACTATACTTTATGAAAAGTTAAAATACGTCTTTACATCAAAGCAATTGATGAGAGGGCGTGACTTATTATTATTGTCCCATTGTATCCTTCTAAGGTTGAAAGCAACGATTTAGTGGGTGAAACCCGTGAAAAATCCTACAAACTTAAACCTGTGAAAGATTGGATTACAGAAGAAATTATCCTTGCAAATTATAATTCTTGAGCTTTATGTGCTATATCAAGTCATATTAATGAACACATATTTCGTCTATTAATTAATTACAATGTAGCAAAAATAACTTGGGATATTTTGCAAGGCTATTGTGAAGGTGATGATAGTGTAAAGGTTACTAGGTTAAGAATTCTCATAACTATTTGGGGTAGAATTTTTACTCAAGGCTGCACTGACATCTTGGTTAGTATGATTCTTTAGCATCTTGATTCTTCAGCATCTTTAACATGACATCTTATATTAACAACTTGAGGATGCAGGAACATCTGTTCCTATTTTTCAGGAGAATAATTATCAACAAAGACCAACAACCAAGTCAAGCCTATTTCAAACATATTTCTAACGGAAGATCAAGTCATGGCAACGACTCCTTATCTTTAGCAACTTGCCCAGAATTTGTAGGGATTTTCAGTTACTTTGTAATCTTCATCTTTTGTCGGGTATTTAAAGAGAGATAGGGATATGTGCCATGGATTGCAATTTTGTAGCTCTCTCAATACTTTCACTTTGTACTCACTCAAGAAAATATTGTAAACATTTCTGATTTTAGGTAGGTTTCCTAAAACCTCCCAAGGTTTTGTGCCGTAAATCAATTGATCAAGGGCTTTCCTCGTTACATCTTGGTGTCATATCTTGAATTTTCTCATTCTTATATTTAATTTGTGCCCAAAATCATTCCACTAAAATTCAGTTTCTAAGCATACAAGAAATTGACCAAAACAATAATCAAGTTTGAAAACTTGAGAATTAATTAGATTGAAGACATTAAAAGCTATTCATCGAAATTAAGGTAAATATCTAATGAATGTCTCTCCCTAGGTGAGTATATATCAAATGCAAGGTTGGTAAGTGAGATGTTGAGAATTGTAACTGAATATTTTAAAATCAATATTGCTGATGTTGAAGAAGCACATGACACCACGACTATGGGATTAGATACTATTGTGGGTATTCTGACTATGTTCGAAATGAATCTGTCAATTCAACAAAAACATAAGGATGATAGTATTACTCTTGCTAATGCTCTTTACAGTGCCTCCAAAGTTTCTAAATAAATTGTAGAAATCTCTAAAGAAATAGATAATTCTAATTTGAAAATTGAAGATGTGGCTTTACTCACCAAAATGTTTACATCATTTTTAAAAAACAAAAAGGAGAACAAGTTTTCAACATAAAGCCAAAGCACATCAACTTTTGAGCAGGATACTCGAAATACTTTTAAATAGCCTATAAGTTTAAAAAACAAAAAGGAGAACAAGTTTTCGAATCGGAACCAAAACCCTAATTGGTCATCCCTGGTATGAAGTATATGATTTAGATTTAACGTTTAGGATATATGGTATATATGAGATTTAGGTAGCTGAATTAAGATTTGGGGTATGGGGTATGAAGTATATGATTTATATTTAAGGTTTAGGGTATATGGTTAATGTGGATGAATTAGGGTTTAGGATATAAAGTATATAATTTATATTTAAAGTTTAGGTTATAGGGTATACATGAGATATATGTAGATGAATTATGATATGGAGTATGGAGTATATGATTTAGAATTAATGTTAAGGGTATATACGAGATTTAGTTATATGATTTTGATGATGCCAAAAACGTTCGGATCATCCCAAATCCAGCAGCAGGTTGTATCTTGGCGATTGATTAGCCTGAAAAAGATGAACAAACACGTAAACTTAACCGGGGCTTCACCGGCGAAGGCCCTCCGGCGTGAGAGTAAGTATTTGCTTTTAGAGAGAGAAATCAATTGACAAGAGTTTAGAGTCAAGAGATGTGTTACCAAACTAATGTGAATTATAGCTTGTATATATAGGCATAGCATTGTATAATCATTGTTGGATAGGAATGCATAGATATAAGATTTTACTCCAAGGAGAATTATAACTTGTTCAGTCCTTGTGTTTATGAGAATTCGTGTGAGATAAGGTTATAATCCTAAGAGAATTATAACTGTTCATAGTCCTTATTTGAGTAGGATTAGTAGATAACAGTCTGCACGTGCGCCGGTGAGGAGTCTCCTCAGCTTGTATTGCTTGGTCGGCTTAAGTTGGGCCGAGGAGGAGAAGTGAAGAATGAGGAAGCATATTTCTGCTTTATTGATAGCCGAGGAGGAGGTTCCTCGTCTTCAAGGGGAGCCTTGCTCGGCCTTGGAGAGATGCCTTCCTCGGGCAAGGTGATGATGCTTCATCGACATAAAATCATAGTTGGGTCTTAGTCATTATACGTCTGCTATGTCCATGTCGACATAGGGGAATGACGAGGAGGCAATACGCGCAAAGGTAGGGAAGACCCACTCCCTTTGTCGTAATTGAGACTTGTATGAATTATATTTTGAGCTCAATCCATTGGGCCTTGCCCGGTCACAGATTCACGTTCGTACCTCGGTTTATACCGTTCAGATTTAGTTTTAATATATGAGATTTATAATTTATTTTTTCATTTATATACATTCATTTGTTTAAATTTTCTAACATTTTTATATACCTTTTTGTAAAACAATTCAGCAATAAAAAAAAGTATAAAATATTATTTCCTAGTCAATAAAAATATATTAAAAAAATAAAAAAAATAAAGGGTAGTCTGTTCCTCTTTTCTTTGATATACTTTTATTTGTTTAGTTTTTTTTCTATCTTTTTATATACCTTTTTGTAAATAAAAATCACTAATAAAAAAAGTCTAAAATATTATTTCCTAGTCAATAAAAAATTATAAATAAAAAATAAATAAAGGGTAGTCCGTCCTTCTTTTCTTTTATATACTGTCATTTGTTTAGTTTTTTTATCATTTTTTTATATACCGTTTTGTAAAAAAAAAATCAATAATAAAAAAGTTTATAATATTATTTCCTAAGCAATAAAAATAAATAAAGGGTAGTCTGTCCCTCTTTTATTTTATATACTTTCATTTGTTTAGTTTTTTTAATCTTTTTTTATATACCTTTTTGTAAAAAATATCAGTAATAAAAAAGTCTAAAATATTATTTTCTAGTCAATAAAAAATTAAAAAAATAAAATAAAAATAAAGGGCAGTCCGTCGCTCTTTTCTTTTATATACTTTAATTTGTTTCATTTTTTTTTCTATCTTTTTTTATATAACTTTTTGCAAATATTTTCAGTAATAAAAAAAAAAATTTAACAATTTTTTCTATTAAAAAAAAAACCTTTGAACCGCCGGTTTCGAACCGTGAACCGTCAGTTCGGAACCGAAATCGTGAACCGTACGTTCACGGTTCGGTTCCAATTTCCCTTTTTCCAGAATCGGAACCGACAGTTTCGAACCGAAACCATAATTAGTAATCCCTATTCCTATACAATTCTAAAAAATATTATTGTTTGCAACTCTTGCTTGGGCTGACAATAGCTCCCACCTTATAAATATTATCAATAACAATTTTTGTAATTGCATATAAAGATATTGAAATTGTCATAAATTTATGTTTAAAGTTTGACCGAATTGAACATCTATCTATATATAATAACAGGACAGTCGAGGAATCCCGCCCAAACCAGGGGCATTTTAGTCATTTCACACGTTGGCGAAATTGCAATTAACAAGGCGGAGAGACACGTGGGTCGCTGGCATTGGGCGCGTGCGTTACACGCGCCGACAAAGGCGCGTGTACGCGTAAAGTTTTTGTTTTTTTTTAAACGCAACACGTGGCGAACTCTTATTGGCCAGTTTATTTTCAGATTTTTTTATCCCCTTTTTTCGACCTCAATTATTTTATAAAAAATAATTATTTTTAAAAAAAAAATTTACACCAAAATTCATAATTTTTTTCCTCTTTAATTAGAGACTATTTTCATTTAATTTGGACACAAAAAAAAAACACTCTTTTTTAAATATAAATTTCTTGATTATCCTTTCTTAATTTTTCTTTTTAATTTTTCATTATCTTTTTTTTTTGAAAATTAATTAAGTGTGAAGTATATTTTTTTTATTATAAATGATGATAATAATAATCATAATTTTACTTTTTAAATATAAATTAATGTTTGTAATGTTATTTCCTTCGTTTCAAAATTTTACATTAATTTTTTAAACATATTAATTAATATTTTATAAAATATTCCTTGGGACGAATATATGAATTTTTTTTCCCGAAATAGTATTATTTTGTAAAAATTAATGTTTATAATGTTCGTGTCTTCGTGTCAGAAAATAAATATTAATTTTTGAGATAAGTAAATTCATTGAGGCAAAGGAAGCATTTTTTTTTTGGATATAGAAAGTAGTATTAATTATGGGATGAAAGTAATATTCATTTTTTAATTGAAGAAATTTTTTTTTCTTAAAAAGTAGAATTTTTTTATATGTCCAAAAAAAATGAACATTGCTTCTTTCGTCTCAATGAACATTTTTAAAAATAATATATTCGTCAAAAAAATTAATGTAATATTTTGAGACGAAGACACTAACATTACAAACAGTAATTGCAGAGGCGAATGAAGTAGTATTATTTTTTAAAATATTCATTGGGATGAAGGAAATAATGCTATTTTTTTTTTGGAAAAAAAATGTAGTATTATTTTTGGGTTATTCATTTCGAATCGAAAGTAATATTCATTTTTGAAATATTGTAATATTAGTGCCTTCGTTTCAAAATATGACATTACTTTTTTAAACAACTTAAGTAATATTTTATAAAATATTCATTGGGATGAAGACGATATTTTATTTTTTTAGCCGAAGTTGTATTATTTTGTAAAAATTAATTTTTATAATGTTTGTGTCTTCGTGTGTCAAAAAATAAATATTATTTTTTGAGACAAGTAAATTCCTTGAGGCAAGGAAAGCAATTTTCTTTTGATATATTGATATAGAAAGTAGTATTAATTATGGGACGAACGTAATATTCATTTTTGATTTGAAGTTATTTTTTTTCCTTAAAAATAGAATTTTTTTATATGTCCAAGAAAAATTAACATTTCTTCCTTTGGCTCAACGAACATTTTAAAAAATAATACTACTTTATTCGCCTAAAAAATTAATGTCATATTTTGAGACGAATGCACTAACATCACAAATATTAATTGCAGAGGCGAATGAAGTAGTATTAGTTTTTAAAATATTAATTAGGATGAAGGGAATAATGCTCATATTTTTGGATAAAAAATGTAGTATTATCTTTGAATTATTCATTTTGAATCGAAAGTAATATTCATTTTTGAAATGTTGTAATGTTAGTGCCTTTGTTTCAAAATATGACATTAATTTTTTAAACAAATTAAGTAAGATTTTATAAAATATTCATTGTGACGAAAATAGTATTTAATTTTTCTTTATCTGAAGTAGTATTATTTTGTAAAAATTAATTTTTATAATGTTAGTGTCTTCGACTCAGAAAATAAATATTAAATTTTTGGACAAGTAAATTCCTTGAGGCAAAGGAAGCAATTTTTTTTTTGGATATAGAGCGTAGTATTAATTATGGGATGAAAGAAATATTCATTTTTGAATTGAAGGACAATTTTTTTCCTTAAAAGTACTTTAGAAATAATGAAAAACATATGATTATGAATTTTCATTGAGTTTCTTTTTTTACAAAACATTTTATATTAAGTTCTTCTCGCTCAGTTTTTTTTTTTTTTAGAAACAATTCCTATGGATCTCTTTTACAAAATGATGGGTTATTAATAAAGAACTTTAGATTAATGATAAAAAAATTGTGGAAGTCATTTGATATAACATTTTTTAATTTAAAGAGTAGTTGAAGTATATTAGTGAAATTAAAAATCTTATTATTGGCTACAAATATAATTATTAGAACTATTTATGTTTTAATTTTTATTTTATCAAAATTTGATGGATTATTAATCTTGGTTTCATTTATTTGTGCCTTTTTAATATATAATATTTATGAATAATTTTTTCTTCAACTTTTGTCCTATTTTAAACGTTAAAAAATGGGTTAGGATATTAAAGAGATGAATGGTTTTATTATAAAGTATAAAAAGTTGGGTACAAAGTAATAAGTGAATAGTTATTGTGAGTATGACTTATAAGATCATTTAATATTGAATTTTTTTAAATTTTTCATTGTAATTTTTTAAAATTTAAAATGGGACACCTTTTATTAAAAAAAAAAGAAGTTTAAAATGGGACGAAGGGAGCATTTATTTATTTGATAGTGAAATAAATTATCCTAATGTTAAATTTAATTACTAGCAAAATAAAAATTAAGCCTTAATAATGAAAACTAAAATAAATAAAACTAGAAGGGAAAATTATATTTTTTGTCTCAAGTCAACTTTAAAAAATGTCATTATACAAAAAAATTATTTTCTTCACTTCAAAAATGAATATTACTTTCAACTCTAAATAAATCACCAAAAAATAATACTGCTTTTTTGCCAAAAAAAATTGCATTATTATGTGCTTTAACTAGAAGGGAAAATTATATTTTCCGTCTCAAGTAACTACTAAAATTTTTGAAGTAGCGAAATCAAATTACTTTTTTTGGCCCAATTCTAGAAAAACAGTGTTAGTATGTGTAACGACCCTAACCCTCGACACAATTCTTAGTATAACATTATATACTTTAATATTAATATCAACCTTATGTGTTTATTTTATATCTTTAAATTTCTTATATTAGAATAAAATGATAAGGAGAGATAAAATAATGTTCTAGGGGATATTATAAAAATAGAAAATGGATAAAGAGTTAGAGGAGGTCAAAATGGGGAAAATAAATAATTTGGATAAAGGGTTTAATTTTAAAATGTTGAAAGACTTTAAAAAAAAAGTGGGATGGGGGACCATACCTATCCCCCTTTTTCCCTCACCCTTTCCTTGGAAGATCCGCCCCCCTTACTTCCTTATCATCATGCTACTCCATCCTCCTCCTTCATCATTTCTTCATCTTTCTTCTTACCCTCTTCCATGGAAACTCCATGTGAAGCTTTCCCTCTCCAAGTCATCTAGATAGCTTGTTTCTCAACCATTTTCAAATCCAAGTGTCTTTAGGAGTGGTGCATCTCAAGGAGTTGATCAAGCCTAGAAAAGCTTCATTTCATCTTGTATTAACTAATGTGAGTTATTATGACCTCCCTTCTATGTGATGTTCATGAATTAATTAAGGTTGTTCTTGTTAATAAAATGGTTGTTGATGCTTGGATATTGAGAAATTTAGTAGTGAGTTAAAATGTTGTTGTTGATTAGGAAAGTGGGTCAAGAAGGTAAGCAAATGGGTTAACTAAATTAAGAAATTTATACTTGGAAAGTGATAGTGAAATGGGTAGTGATTCAAAGGGTAAATGATATAAGATTTAATCATTTTGGGTTACATGGCTTAGTAAATGAGTTGTTATAATTTCCCTTCTTATAAATGTTCATAATCTCCTTGATATTGTGCTTGTTCATGTGATATTTGTTCATGCTTGGGGAAACCTTATAGAAGCTGTATGATTATAGAATGAAGTAGAAGGAAGTCAATGTTCATGTAAGATGATTTAGAGGAAATGAAATGAGTGGGAAAATTAGGAGTAAATAATCTAAGGTTACCTTATCTTCGGGGTTTACATGATTTAGATGCATTTTGTTAAGATGAGAAATCCCTCGCGTTCTTGATTTTAGGGTAGAGAATAAAGGCAAGGAATCGGAGCAAAATGAAAGAGGGTTGAAATTAAGAAGTCTTGGCTGGCACTTGGGCGGCCGCCTGGGGGCATGAGCGGCCGCCCGCTGTGTCCGAGAAAAGGGTATGTTTGCAATCTTCTCTCGGGCGGTGTCGCCCAAGATGCTTCAGGCGGTCGCCCAAGAGGCGTAGCTTGGAATCCTTTTGAAATCCACTTGGGCGGTCGCCTAGTGGTGCGGTCGCCCAAGACCCTGCACTCTGACTTTAAATTTTTAAACTCAGGAATTGTTTAGCAATCTTGTTTGATCCTTTATAGATTGTGACCCCTACCTACTAAGTTGAACTTGAACCCTCATAGAGGCTATGTATTAGTATACAAATGACCTTGTAGGATGGATTGATGATACTTCCTTGCCTTACTTGAGTTCATTTACATTGTTTATATTATGCATAGTGTGAAATAAATGTTACACTCGTGATATTGGTTGGACATGAGTATATTTTACCACGCGACTATATTGTTTATCCCCTTTGTGGATTATTTGGTATTGTTATATGGTATCCCTGTGGATTATATGTTTATATGGATACCTTACTTGAATTTAAATTCGTTAATGGTATTATGCATAAATATTACATGAACTTGTCGCACTATAGTACGGATGAATCATGAGTATATTTTACCATGTTGTTATATGATTATCCCTTTTTGTGGATTATAATTCAAGTAACTATTATGTGCTTGAATGTGTTCGGGTGGGTATGATGGAAGTCAATCAATTATTGATTTGTTCTATAAGTGATTGAAGGTCCATCATACGGCGACCCTCCCCTCCTCTCGTGGCCACAGAGCGGGGCCGTGCTAGCGATGTATTGAGCATGAAGAAGCCTTTACGGCCGCGATTGGTGTATCTGGGAATATATTATTTTGGATACTCTATTATAGGTATCTTTTCTTATATGGACTCTCTGATGAGTCCTATAAGAGGTGAATGTGTGTGGCGTGAATGTGTGCCCAAATTCTTTTGTTTATTGGAATTCACGCGAGTTTGAAGACATCCGAGTTATTTGAAAAACGGAGTCGCCACGCCATTTTGATTACCTCAAAACTTTGAAAAAAAGGTTTTATGGGTTCGGAGGTTAAGTTACCCCTTGGGAAGAATGTTTTGCGTTCACCCAAAGTGCCTTGCCGGAGCAAGTCTCCCTAGATTTCATTAATCATGTTTGCTTGCGTGCTTTCTTTGTGTGCATGTGTTTGAAAATAAGTGGGGAATGTCCCAAGTTGTCTTCCGGACGCATACAAACCATTTGTTGGTTGTCGCTCGGGATTCCTTGGAATTTATGTATTTGGGATTATGATCCCGTCCTCATCTTATATTGACTCCCATTGATCATCGCATTTTAAACCCCCGGACCCTGGGACTTGCGTGATCGAGAGTAATGACTCTCTTTTGGGGTCAAAGATGAGGTTTCTTTGAGGAAGGAATGTCCTTAGCCCATCAATCCTACGCTTAAGACTCCTGGGCCGAGACCTCGTATAGAGGCTTCATATCTCATTCTTAAGCGATAATTGGAGATATAGGGTTACAAGGTTATCCTTTTCTTAAAGAAATCATGAACCTTTAATGGAATGTGAACGATGCAAAGATGAGAACTTTTTACACCGGTCCGGTTCCAAGGTTGGGGAAAGGAAATGCATGATACAAAAAATGACTCTTTAATGAAAAGATGACATTTTCGTTTTAGCAAATGATGCTTTTTGATTTAAAGAAATGATCTTTATGCAAATGATGCATAAAGATTTGATTTTTATGCAAATGATGCATTGAAAAAGGGGGTTTTGATGCAAAGGATGCGCTTTTTATTGAAAAAAGATTTGATCTTTGTATGCTAAATGATGCATAAAGATAACATTTTTATTGAAAATAGGGATTTTAGGTGCAAAGGATGCACCTTTATGAAAAAGACTACATTTTTATGACAAATGAGGTCTTAAATGCATGCAAAGGGGAAAGGGGTGATAAAGATATGGATCTTTATGAATAAATGCCAAGTCCCAAGCAAGATATATGAATGCAATGCAGCAAGTATATCAATTAAAATGCAAGGTTAGTGGCGCGCGAGGTTACCAATCGTTTCCTTCGCTTCTTCCTGGACGGCAAGCTGGGGGAGGAGAGGTTCTTTCTTGGGTCTTTCAAGGAGGAGTGAGATGGCTTCTTAGAGCTTCTTCTTCGCTCTCTTCTTGAGCTCCTTCTTCAAGGGTTTTTCTCTTCACGTGCCTAGCAGACTCGCTATTGGTGTGCTGCTAGTGTGATTGTTTTGTGTTAAGTTTGTTTGTTGTCAGGTTGAAATGGGTAGAGGGAGGGCTCTATTTATAGGCAGCCTGATAAGGCTAATGAAGCTCCGTGGCGCCAGTCGCAGCCCTTTCGCAAAATGAGGCCCGTAAGTGTCTTATCCACAATGACTCAAAACATTCTAGAACCATAGCAAGGTGGCATTATTCTAGAAGCTTCTCCCTAATTAAGAAAACGTGTTTTCTTAATTAGGAAGGCTCCTTACAGTTCCCCTAATTTAAATTTGGACTGCTTCCAGGACATTTCCTGAACACTAGGGAAGGTCCGGGAATTACCGGGAAATTTACCGAAATGTCGGGAAAATTAACGCAGGAAGGCATGAGCCAGATTTGCTAGTACTCTACGAAGCCACCTCTGCAACGCCAGGCTTGCGAGCCGAGCGGGGTTGCCGATAGAAAAGGGACTCCGATCTCGCGAATGCCGAGGACGCGACTGATGGGTGACTAAGGTGGCCGAGTGGGCCTAACTCCTTTGGAATGGCTACCTACGTATCCCTGAGGAAGTCAAGCCAGCCGTAGTTCGAATTAGGATCCGTCCGGGTGGCGAAGAAGAGAGAACCGGTCTCTTGCCAAAAAAGAAGAGAAATGACCTAGAAGGTCAAGCAAGGTGAGTCCTCCTACCGGGGACATGCTAGGAGTGACCAAGGTGGTCGAATATTTGAACTTTTATGAGGGGGCGCTTTATCACCGAGGAGTGACAAAGAAACAAGATGACCAAAGCGGGTCAAATGGCCGGACCTTTTATAAAAGGCTACCTACGTATCCTGAAGAATCAAGCCTTGATCGTAGTTCCATAGCATCACTAGATAGTTAGGAAGACGATGTCTGTGGATCCTTGAGATTTTGACAATTCGGAGGTCTATAGCCTAGATGGCACTTAGAGCTTATGGCACTATCTCTTTATGACTGGAGATAGAGGTAGCAGCTGTGAGTTGGGAAACTTTGAGCGCATCGTCACTAAGCGCGCGATAGTGGTAGCACAATTTGAAATGACTTGGGCATTCGTCTACTATTCGCGCGATAGTGGTAGCACAAGTTTGAAATGACTTCCTCGGGGCATTCGTCACTATTCGCGGATAGTGGTAGCACAATTTGGAATGACTTGGGCATATCTTTCACTATTCGCAATGGAGATCATCACCAATTGGAATGGTTTTCGGCGTATTCTTTCCACTGTTCGCGGATGAAAGTGGCACAATTTGGAATGACTTGGACGTACTTCACTATTCGCGGATAGATGGCACGCAAGTTGGAATGACTTGGGCATTATCACTGTTCGCGGATGGTGGTAGCGCGATTTAGAATGGCTTCGGCATGCTTTCACTATTCGCGGATAGAGTAGCGCAAGTTGGAATAGCTTGGGCATTGATCGCTTCTTCGCGGATCGTCGTAGCACGATTTGGAATGGCTTCGGCGTCTTCACTGTCGCAGATCGAGGTCACACGAGTTCAAATGACTTGGGCAT